>CM077034.1:115552434-116152434 GCA_039090855.1 Macrothele yani | reverse complement strand
TACGGGGCTCCAAGGAGCAAACTGTCACGTGGTTCGGTAATTTGTCGTATGCGAGTCTGAAGAATTCGAGGCCGCTCTGGTGTAGTGGTAGCATGCCCGGTGCGTAACTGAAAGACTCTGGGTTCGATTCTCTGTAGCGGCCGATGACAAATTTTCCCTGACTCACTTAGAAACGTGGATGGTGAGTTATAAGTAGTTTTTCAGAATAATTTGTTCATTCCGTTTATAATTCATGTTATCCTCAATTTTTCAGATTGTCAAATAAAGAATCTTTCGCACTAAAAGTAAATTTCCATATTCTCATAGTGTGTCGAAGCCATCATAAGTTAGGGAATACCATTTTCTACCTCTACGTTAAACGTGAAAATAATTGTCTGCTTCCAATTCCAATAGTTTTGGTGCGGATGATTCTGCATCGGATTTATCTTCCTCGGTCCAATTTATTAATTCAAACGTAGCTATTCAATGCCTAGTATTATATATTGTAGGTTAAATTTAGTTTGCAAACATAAAATCTTGTTCCAGAGTGTAAGCCGTTGAATACATGACTGTTATGTATGAAAAATAGTTATATTTACCTTAGAACAGGCGTGAAACAAATTGATATAGATTTTTGGAAAATGTAATCCCAAAAATGTTGATTTGGATATATAAATATTCTAAACTATACTGAAAGCAATGGTTTTTGCAATATTTTTGTTTCAGGTTTAGGGATACCTGTCAGCAACATATTGCGCTATAAGCTGTCGCCTGTCCAAAGTTTCAGCCACAGGGTCCACAGAGAGAGGGAGCAAGTTCCGTAACTTACATACGCTATCGATGCTCTAAGGAATTTTGAACCACATATTTCTTGAACCAATTAAAAAAACGATTTGTACTTCTCGGCCACGGGGTAGAGCTCGCTGTTTTATATATCTGCACTTAACGTCCGAACACTGAACCCAACAACCACATTTTTTGGGTCATTCTGTCTCATTGATGACAATATGTGTCTTAACAGAATGAAATAAAGAAACACTGATCATGTCACCTATTATTGTCTTTCTTTGCTAATTTAACGAATTCTGCCGAAATGTACATTTTCAGTAATGATACTAAAGTCATAAGGAAAATGTTTGAACTCTATATTTTGTACCACCTGATATTTTTTAAACTGCAGTAACAAAAAAATGTAAGTACCTTTCTTGAAAATTTTCGTATTATCTTTCAAAGTATGGAAATGAATTGAAACTGACGTTACTAGTTCACTAAACTGGTGAAAAATGCAGGTACATGAGACAGTAAATAACCGAAATCATTTCAGCTGGCATTAAGAAATCTTTTGAAAAATTGAATTTGGTTTGTGTAGCTACAAAGGAGGAGCAGTACAATTAAATGAAACACGAAGAGCCACGATATCCTGGAGAAAGTATAAAGTAACTATGATTTTTTTTTCTATCGCTTTGCCTCTTTTGATACAAGTGACAAATATTTAAATACCTAAACTTTGTGTAGCGACTTTCAATACAGATTTTCCTATTTTGTGTACAAATAGTCCAGCAGTTACCAATACCTGTCATCGAAATAAACAGGAAATATGATTCCACGCTTTTCTAAATACTCTGAACAATGTATTCATGAAATTTCGCTGCACTGTGATATTATTGTGAAAAACGAGCATGGTATATCGAGCACAGTGTTTTCTGTAAATATTGGACTTAAGCAGAAAAGGACTTACACCTGGTTTATGAACATAGATACAGAGATCACATTGTCGCACAATAAAGAAGGAAGTTTAAAGATCTGTTTCCATAACTTACAAACGTTCTATGTGACACCCCTGGATCAAGCGGACAACATTTAAACGGTGATTCATTTGACGCCGTACATTATAAAGCATGTCCGTAGTCACTAATGCCAGTGCAAGCTGTATGCGCATCTTTATTTCTTGCAGTCCTCTCACATGGTCTTTGATATATCCCTACAAAAAGAAGTCACAAAGAGTTAGATGTAGAGACATGGGGGGGGCACTTTCAGAAAACCCTGTCGTCCTGTCCACAACGAACAATCCAAGCAGCACAGCAGTACGTCGCCATAGCAACACAGAAGTAGGATCCAATAAAATTTTAAACTTCCTTCTTTCTTGTGTAGGGATATCAGCTGTATATGTATCTTCAAAAACACGTTATTGTCATTAGTAATTAAGGCTATCCTTTTGAATTACCACACAGTGCGCTGTCTAAATTGTGTGAACATGTAAAGTTGTGTATGTTAGCTGCATATGATTTCATACAAATTCTGAAAATACATGGATTCAGCCTTTATGAAATTGTTTTTTTTTTTCTATTTTTGGGCATTAATTTCTTGGTCATGGCTTGTTTCTGTGTGAAGTAAAATTTCGTATGCATTATTTTTTTATGTTCTAAAAGGTGCAGTAATTAATATGATAGCTCTTCTTAAGGAGTTCATTTTTGTCAAAGAACTGTTCCATGACAGAATGCTTGGAATATTTTGGTTTTGGGGATGCAAAAGTAACAACTGCGCTGTGACACCATGTCGTTTTAGCAGAAGCATTGTCAGCAATTATTTTGACATACATTGAAGAAATGGATACATGTTATATTCAACTTGAATCTAATGCCCTTAGATACTGTTTTAAGTACAGTTCCTGTACGTACAAATTCTTTATGAGCGATGAGAAATCCTTATCAGAAAATAAACTGTGTTATTTTAATTCAGCAGGAAGGGAGACAGGGAGAATTAGAAAATGGAAATTGCTTTGCATAAAGCATTGTAGAACAGAATATTGTTTCCACAACACACAAATCAGTATGTCGTAATTCCCAAACGTTTTTGGATGCGGAACACTCCTGTGGCAAGAAAAAGTATACAAAACACTCCCACCAATAGTCTATTCTGATACTCTTTTATTTATCTCACTATGTTTTTCGTAACTGTAGGTAGAGAAGTCAAACTCAGGCACAACAAGTTTCCGATGACGTCCTCTGGCTATTCAGTTGGTTATCATAAAGATATTCGCGTGTTTGCGCCAAAGAGACACAGCAAATGTTAATTACTAAGTAACTTTAATTATAAATTTCTGGCTTAAATCGCTTATACATCAGTACACAAAACAGCAAATAAAAGTTTCTGATGATGTCCTCATCAGAAACTTCTTTTCGCTGTTTTATGTACTGATGTATAAGCAATCTGACTTCTCTACAACAAAGATTTGACTTTGGAGTACTACAAAGAAGCAGAAATCACCACAAACATAAATTTTATGTGATTCGTGTGTTTTCGTGCTTGTAAAATTTCAAATACGATGGAAACAGATATTTTCTATAAAGTGCGAACAGCAAGTCCTTTCAACAGTTTAGTAAAGCTGACAATTTTTTTTTTCACAATATTTGTTTCAATTCGTATGTTGTAAAATACTTTTGTCGTTTCTATTCCAGATTTTACTGTCTACCTGTTAGAAAATATTAACACATGCTACCTTCTACCTCTTAGAAAATATTAACACATGCTACCTTCTACCTCTTAGAAAATATTAACACATGCTACCTTCTACCTCTTAGAAAATATTAACACATGTTACATAATACCTCTTAAAAATATCAACTCATGTTACCGCTTCATATATACTGAGCCCAGAGCTCTATTAATATTTACTCCAGAAATAAAATACCGCATATCTGGACAGCAGTGGAAGGGTACTCGAATGCTATGATGTTGACTTTCATGTTACACGCAATTTCTCTTTCAGTGTTCTCTGCAAAAACGGCAACAGGCCAAAATGTTAGTAGTTTTAAAAATTTCACATATTCCGGGAACATTTCTTTAGGTGCCCAATCGAACAAAATAAATAGCAAATCGCATGATAACAAAATATTCCCTCACATGAAAATTGCAATTCGATCTTAGAAAGAAAAACACCGAATGCATCTAATTTCTCTTTCAAAACTTTAGCAATTACTGTGGGGTGTGATGTCACTCGGGATGTCAGAAACGTATTAGTTACTTTTAAAACAACGCGTGAATAGAGAGAAAATATGATTAAAATTTCTCTACAAAAATACTCAAAAAACGTTGGGGTCACTCACTTGACTTTGTAGTCATATAGTTGTAAACTGAACGCAGTAATTTTTTTTTATAAAAACCAATATTGACTCAATGTGATCACATCTTTGACTTTCAGAGGAGTAATAATTTTGGAAAATGATGTATGTATACAGAGATTCAAAAGTTTTTCTGTTTCTTTAGTTACTGCATTTACATTACATGATCCTTTGCTCACCCATTACTGCTCAAATCCAGGAAGACATACGTAACACATAGGTTATAAAATTTATGATCTAATCAGCAAACAGGTTGTCTGACAGGAACTATAGGGTACTATCCTAATGTTTAAGGGTTAATAGTGAAATTATTTGTATAATTTTGTATTGCTTATACCCATCAAATTCAGATTGTGTGGAATATTCTTCCTTATTCTTAAATAAATATATTTTCAAACACTGAGGAATCAACAAAACTAATACGTACAGGATTATGCAAATTTTCGACCGATTCGTACCAGTATCACTTAAAAATAATTTCTTCCTAATAAGATTTTAGCTATGGCTTTATCCCTTAGCACAAAATTAATAATTTTTTTATGACAGAAACATTTTTGTAAATATTTATTTTTGATAAGAGAGTGCACGTTTCACGTTTGATGTATCTTCGGCAAAAAAAAAAAAAATTAAACTTTCGTTGCTATTAATATCACCTTTAGTGTATGTCACTTGTGCAGTTTCTCTAATTTTTATGATTTTTAGATTGCATAAAAAGGTTAAGCATTTGAAACTTTCTCCGATGTTGCTGGATAGATAACATGGCATGGGATGCGAATTATTTACGTTTAAAAATAATTACTCGAAAGTTCTGTGTTTATTAGATTTCACCAAATGTGGTTCTGGAAAGAGGATAATCTTAAGATTTAATGTGTTTTAATCTTAACCTCCTGCGGCGGTTTTAAACTGTCCCAATCCTGCAGAAACATTCAGTGTTTTTTTACAACATCGTAGATCACCGCATCTTCTAAGAACAAGTGATCAGGAACAAATGTAAACAGAGTTTATTAACTAGTAGTTTTAAAAAACCTTTATTTCGTGTAAAATGTCACATGCATTAGTAAACGAGGACGTGCCTTCTAAATAATCACATTACATCCAAATTTTACATCACATTTACCGATAGCTACGAAATGTGTAAAATCTACATGTTTTAAACGCTTTTTCAAGATTCACTACGCGAACTTCTCATCAAATAATTTTTGCACATATTACAAAATATCTGGAAGGTATAAAGTCCTTGTGTTCCTGTTGACGAAATGTCTAATATTATTCCAGATTTATACATACACTACAAATCCGTTAATTAGTTATTCAACCACGTCGAAGGGAAAAGGTCACGTCTTTTCCAAATTTACCGCCTTCATTACTTTCATTTTCTAGTTATACATAATTTTTAAAATCTTTACACCTCCCTTTGTTATTAATCGTTTTCTATCATTTCGTTTCCGGTTTCTGCTCTTGTTGGACTACCATTCTTGTTCCGCAACCTGATAACTGCCTGATGAAATCATACACCAATCATTGTACAGGTAAGTATATTTTATATAGATTTCAATTTCTACTCTACACGTGCAACCGTAACCTATTACGGTTTTTCCGTTTTTCACTATCCTGTAAGAGCACCAACTGTTGTATTTAATGTTCCTTTGGCACTTTAAATAGGAGATTGTTGGAACTGGGCCAAAGTTGTGCCGTCCTGATAAAATGAGTGTGTCAACCAAAGTATTTTGCTGGATGTAAGTTCTTTCTTAATCATCTCCCAATATTACCATTTTAACAATTCTTAATTCCATTATGAATATCTTTAAAGAGACCTGCAGTAATTTCTATCAGAAATATGTATATGTAGTTTATCCTGAGTAATCAAAATGAATAATGATATCTTCCTTTTGATTTAAACACCTGCGTGTAAATTGCGTGTTATTTACCTGCTGTTAAATGCAATTCAAATATACAGTATTGCAACCATGAATAAATTTACTTAAGCATTGTATACCAACATATGCTGCTACAGTTCACACTTTAATATTAAAAAAATATATATTTAAGTAGGGATGTAAGGTCAGGTGATGCGTAACATCACAGCCTCTCCTTGACAAATGTCAACCCCGCCTTCTTGTGGTGCATCCTGTTCCCACTTAAGGGGCTCTGACGACCACCAATAGCGGTATAACTATACCATCGGGATTAGAGGAAATTCTATCCCACACTCACCAACCCGCTTGGCCAGCGTGGTGAGTTATGGCAAAACCCCTCCAAAATGATTCCACAACTTAAATCTTAGCCCTCAGTCTCCGGCAGCTGGAATGTACCTGGCCAAGGCAGCGGCCAGTGCGACATGAAGGCAGACCGTGCTAAGAATCCCCGGAGGACCGGACTAGGCTGTCATCTGATGCTGACCTTGGCTACGTATAATGGACGCTCCCTATCTTCTGATTCAAGGCTTCTTGAATTGGAAGAGGAACTACAAAGGATCAAGGGGGACATCGTGGGGCTAAGTGAGGTAAGGAGAAAAGGAGAAGATCTCATCGAACTGAAAAGTGGACATCTCTTCTACTATCGTGGGACAGATACTGGCAGAACTAGTGGTGTTGGATTTATAATAAACAAGAAACTGAAGGATAAAGTTGTAGAAGTTGAAAGTTCCTCTGACAGAGCTGCACGACTTGTTATCCAACTCTCGAAAAGATACCAGGCTCAGATTATTCAAACTTATGCACCCACCACAAGTCATCCTGAAGAAGAAGTTGAAGAATTTTATGAGGAAATTTGTCATCTAAATAATAAAGGTAAGCAGCACTTGAAAATAATTATGGGAGATTTCAATGCAAAAATAGGGCAATGGCAACAGAATGAAACTTCAGTAGGTAAATTCGGTCACGGCAACAGAAACCAGCGTGGAAATACTCTTGTTGAGTTTGCAGAGGCAGAAGGGTTTTTCATCATGAACTCCTTCTTCAAGAAAAAGCCACACAGGAAATGGACATGGAGACGTCCAAATGGGACGACAAGTGAAATTGATTTTATTATGTGTAACAAAAAATTCTTCATAGAACACTGCAGTGTGCTAAACAAGTTCAACACAGGTAGTGACCATAGATTGGTGAGATGTAAGATGCACCTCAACACTAAACTTGAACGTGGCAAGCTCATAAGACAAACAAAATGTATTGACATAACCAACCTTAAAAAACACCATAATACCTTCAAGTTGGAACTGAAGAACAGGGTCTCTGCTTTAGAAGGCCTAACATCGGAAGAAGTGGACATCTCTGAAGTTAACAGAAAAGTAACCATAGCTCTTATGGAAACAGCAACAAAATTATCTGGGTCTAAGAACAAGTTGCATGTAAACAAATTATCAGGAAAAACGAAAATGTTGATGCAAAAAAGAAGAGAGATGAGGACAACTAAAGAAGATGTGACTTCCAAAGTGGAATATATAGAGCTATGCAAGACAGTAAGAAAAAGTATCACTAAAGACGTAAGAAAATTCAACTGTGAACTAGTGAGGAAAGCAATTGAAAACAACCAAAGCCTAAAGATAGCAAAGGGACATCTCAGTAATGGAAGAAAACAGATTATGGCACTGAGAAAAGAAGATGGTTCTGTAACAAGAAATAGAGGCGAAATGTTGACAAGAGTGAAAGATTTCTACTCCAAATTATATGAAAGGGATGATACATGCACTCCAGACATCATGAAAGATACCAGTACCAGAGTTCCTCCAGTCCTTCCAGCAGAAGTTGCACATGCAATCAAGAACATGAAACGGGGAAAAGCTCCAGGAGAAGATGGAATTACTGTAGACATCATACAAGAAGCAAGTGGAGAAATCGAAACAGTACTCGCCCAAATTTTCACTCGATGCCTTAATGAAGGAAAGATTCCTGAGGACACCGCTACAATGATCCTGCTACATAAGAAAGGTGACATTGAGGATTTCGGAAACTAAAGACCTATCAGCCTCCTATCAGTAGTTTATAAAATCTTCACTAAAGTTCTTTCACACCGCTTGAAGGTAACACTGGACATGGCTCAACCGAGAGAAAAAGCTGGATTCAGGAGTGGCTATAGCACAATGGATCGTATCCACGTGCCTAGAGAACTAATTGAAAGAGCGAGGGAATATGAACTTCCATTGTGCATGGCTTTTATCTATTATGAAAAAGCCTTTGATTCGGTGAAACCATCAGCAGTTACAATGCCTCTGAAATCCTGCGGTATTGAAGATGCATACATTAATATTATTAATAACATCTATGAAAATGCAAGTGCAAAGATTCGGCTGTTTGAAAATACAACACACGTAAAAATTGGAAAGGGAGTGAGACAAGGTGACACCATATCTCGGAAGCTCTTTAATACCACATTGGAGGGTGGTTTTCAGTCGCTGAGCTGGGAAAACAAGGGGATAAAGATTAATGGAGATTATCTAACCCACCTTCGTTTTTCTGATAACGTAGTCATTTTTGCAACTACCCCATCAGAGCTGCAGAGTATGATCCAGGAACTTGCTGACAAGAGTAAAGAAGTGGGATTAAAAATGAACTTTCAGAAGACAAAAGTGATGTTCAATGCTTTTACAAGAAATGAAGATTTATCGATTGATGGAGAAAAGCTGGAGATAATAGACACGTACTTATCTCTTGGACAGCAGATATCAAGTGAGGGTCACATTGATGAAGAAATTAATCGGCGTACAAAACTTGCCTGGAGAGCTTTTGGAAGAAACAGCATAATTTTCAAGAGCAATATGCCATTATGTCTTAAAAGAAAAGTGTTTGATCAATGCATCCTTCCAGTGCTTACGTATGGTGCAGAGACGTGGACCTTAACTAAAGGAGACATACAAAGCCTGGAGACAACTCGAAGAAGCATGGAGAGGTGCATACTTATTGTAACCAGGAGAGATAAGAAGAGGAATTCGTGGATTCGAAAAATGACAAGAGTGGAAGACATCATGATCAGAGTTAAATCCCTGAAATGGCAATGGGCTGGACATACTGCCAGAAGGACAGATCATCGATGGACAGCCGAAATTTTAGATTGGATTCCAATAGACAGGAAAAGACCCAGAAGAAGACCACATGGGAGATGGGTGGATGAAATTCGAAAGTATGCAGGGGTGACATGGAGGAGACTGGCACAAGACGGACCGTTGTGGAGGAAACTTGGGGAAACCTTCGTCCAGCAGTGGATTGATAATAATTGACAATGATGATGATGATGATGATGATATTTAAGTAACCATTTTTTTACAATGCAAAGATGATAGTATTGGCTTTATGTAGTGTTAACGAAAAGCCTACAACTAGGCTTCAAAGTATTCAGGAAAGGTTTCCTCTTTACGAACGTATTTCGGTGGTCAGAGGGTTTTTGAATCATTATTTCATATTAAAAAATAAATAAATTTATTTGCTTTGCTTTGCTTCCTTGCCGTTCATGCATTTCACAATTGCGCAAATAAATCTTCGATAATACACACGATTTGAAATTTCTTAAAAACACAGAAAAACAGATATTTAACGTTATGTCATAGTGGTACTATGTGCCATACATCTTTTAACGACACAGCAAACGATTCTCAAACAAAGGCAAGTAAGATCATTTCGCAAGTATTTTTAAAATGCGACGAAATACCAGTCTTTCTGTTTAACTAGAAGGATTGCTATGAATAATTACTATGCGTCAGCAATGAACATGTAGAAAATTATAATAGGCAAATTCGATACATGAAATCTACGATACTGATTCTGAAAGCCCTTCAACAACAAAATTAGTGACACCTTTGGAATCATTGGAACCGTGTAGATGGCAATGCCAACGAGGACGAGAAATTTAGAGTTAGGTATAACTGTTGTAAAGTATAACGCATGTTACATATATTTTTTCCAAACTGAGAAATGCAAATTGTTCAATTTTGTGATTCAAATTTTTCAAAAATGTGGATGTCATCAAGTAGCAATTATCTCATTTTTGAACTCTGATTTTACATCGTATGCCTGTATACTTATTAAATCTTAAAACAGAAATCTGAAGTATGTTTACTTTGAGAAAAAAGCGAAATATTTGGTGTCTGTATTTTTAGTGTTTATGTTGTTTTAATCACGGACGTAAAGTTTAACGATGCGCGTAAGCAAGTAAGTTTCCATATCGATTGGTCTAGATCCACCACACACCTAACAGGCAAGAGGTACAATGAGATCCTTCGCGTGCTCTAACAATAGGAGGTTGGTAATCCATTACTTGCATCTAAATGAAATGAGGTCATAAAAAAATACCGAAAGCGCGATTGACTGAAGAAATGAAGGAAACACTCACCCTTCTTGAGAAGCACGGAGGTAAGTACAGGTTGTTGATCCGGAATCAGAAATGATGGAGCAGGGAATCATTTCATACTACTGTCCAAACTGCGCACAGTAGGATGATACTGATGCCAGGTGAATTAGTTGGGCAAGCCAGATGTTGAAGTTTGAATTGGTGCTCCTTAAACGAAGACCAAACTATTCTGTCTTTATGTATGGCGCATTACCATATTCGAAATTATCATCATTTTTGAGAAACAACTTTTAAAAAATAGGATGCAATTGATCTCCGAAAATGTCCAAATACTTGCTTTCAGAACTCCACCATTCAGGGTAACGAAGGCTCCGCCCTGGTGGCCCAGTGGTCTAAGCGATGGCTTCTGACCATTCACTCGAAAGGGGTACGGGTACGAATCCGTATGAAGCACTGATGTTGTCTTTGTCTTACCGCACCGGCTCTCTCTCTCCGTTTTCTTGCTCTAAATTATGGACGGGCGAATTCTTATAGCCCATTGACCTGCTCCGGTGGTCGTTAAACCTTCAATAAAAAGATGATGGGACCAGCCGAGTACCAAGGTGTAGCCGCCCAAATCATCACGTATCCTTCCGCATTTTTGACAGCTGGAAGCAGATATTTCGTAATGTACGATTCCTTGGCAGTTCTGCGTAGAAGAAGTTGGCTCACTGTTAGGAATCCGGTACATGCGGTCTCATCGGACCATATCACAAGTGTTCTGAGATCAGCTGTCCAGGTTTGATGCTCATGACATCGCCTTTTCAGCACGTCTTTTGTAAAACAAGATCGTGCTTATGTTATCGGGTTGTCCCTCCGTCCGTTCAATTTTAGACAACATAGCTGTGCAATTATGAGTCCAATTTGAAAAATTCTTTCTGCATTGGGAAGCTCGAAAAAGGCGAATGATGATCCTGCATTTTACTATTTTTTTTTACGATTTTGATAGCTTTTTGACATTTTTTTTATTGGAGATTTAACGACCGCCGTGAAAAACGCAATGGGCTATAAGCAGTCGCCCGTCCCTAATTTTCGGTAACTGACTCCAGGAAAAGGAGAGAGCCAGTGCCGCAAGACAAACACAACATCCATGCTACACCGAGCTTCAAACCTGGACCCCCTTCGTACGAATTATCAGAAGCCATCGCTTAGACCACTGCGCCTTCGGGCAGCCTATTTGACCTTACCCAGTGCAGCCACACTCCAAATAACGGTCGTGTTGTGGACACCTACCTGTGCCGCTATCTTACGACACGTTTTTCCGGGATCCGCTTTAACCACACGTAACAGAACGTCGTCAGAATTTTTTTTTCGTTTGCAGATCCTTGTCTCCGCTTACAAGCTTTACAAACTATCTCCGAATGGTTCATTCATTGGCTGTATTCTCCTAAAACGGCTTGCTAACGTTTCGAGTGGCAATTCCTGAAGAATAGCCCTGTTCAAATTCACAGAGGAAGAAGACTCTCAAATCCGACGTCTGCGTGTTTCCTTTGCAAGCAACGTTACGTCCAAACAAACCACGACTGAACTTTGAACTTTGTTCTACATATACGTGCTAGCTATGTATAGTAACTCTTTGGCGTAATAACCGCAACTCCTGTGGTTGGTTCCAATCCGTTGTGGTGGGGGCCTGTCTCCACTGCTCGTTCGCGCCGGACATTTCATTTATACCAAACCAACAGTTCCTTTTTCTCAAGCATGCAACTGACTATGATGATTGTTAAATACTCGTTGTGCAAAATCGGACAGTCTTATTATCTGTATTTTCTTAATATGCGGCAAATCATGTCTCGATGAAGCCCTAAAAATCCTACGAACAACTGAGTGCTTCCGAAAGAAGCCGCATCGTAACACTGAGATAGCAGGATGGTTGCGTCGACGAATATTCCACCACTTGTGTCATAAGATTAGAGCAGTGTCACTGTTTTGTCAACAGCAAGTAAACTATGGCACGCATACGCGCCTAATTTGTTTTTCTCCCTGGTAAGGTTAACTTAACTGTATACTGGTTTCATAATCTAACAGAGCCGAACATCTCGATGGATATTTGTGTCGACCACAGAGATAGATGTGCATTATTTAAGGCAGTAGTTTCCGAATATTCACCATAACAAATGGCATGTACTACAGCACGATTGTTTCCAATCGTATTCGTAGGAGTGCAGGTACCACAAAATAAAAACCACTCTTATGCAACCTAGCCGCAGAACTCGGTACAGTGAAGAATTCAATAGTTTAGTTAAAATATGCAATGACATCTGCTTTAAACAGCTTAAAAAATCGATTCCTGCACTTATAACAAGATCTGTTGAGGTGAAAAGATATTAAACATTCATGAAGGTAGAGAGAACACTCTGAATTCTTTCGATGATAAACTTTCGCTACAACAGTTTTCATCGTCATCGGTATCTGAATAAAAAGTTTATTTCTCTGACACGTATTTAGTCTCCTTGAAAGAAATCACTTGTTTATTATAGAATTGCTGAAAATGTGAGTAACGAGATATTGGAAATCTTATGGAAACCAGTTTTCACTCTTAATGTTATCAAAAAGAAATTTTTTTTTCCAAATAACAGTTAAAGTAATTATGAGAATGGAAAGTAAATTGGAAACCGTAGCTTAAAACAAAACGAATAAAGAAGCACCTCCAAAAGTACCTTGCCTCTTGAACTTCACTGATGTCATCATCATCATTGTCAACCATTATCAATCCCCAAGTTTCCTCCACAACGGTCTGTCTTGTGCCAGTCTCCACCATGTCACCGCTGCATACTTTCGAATTTCATCCACCCATCTCCCATGTGGTCTTCTTCTGGGTCTTTTCCTGTCCCTTGGAATCCAATCTAAAATTTCGGCTGTCCATCTATGATCTGTCCTTCTGGCAGTATGTCCAACCCATTGCCATTTCAGGGATTTAACTCTGATCATGATGTCTTCCACTCTTGTCATTTTTCGGATCCACGAGTTCCTCTTCTTATCTCTCCTGGTTACACCAAGTATGCACCTCTCCATGCTCTTTGAGTTGTCTGCAGCCTTTGTATGTCTCTTTTAGTTAAGGTCCACGTCTCTGCACCATACGTAAGCACTGGAAGGATGCATTGATCAAACACTTTTCTTTTAAGACATAATGGCATATTGCTCTTGAAAATTATGTTGTTTCTTCCAAACGCTCTCCAGGCAAGTTTTGTACGCCGATTAATTTCTTCATCAATGTGACCCTCACTTGATATCTGCTGTCCAAGATAAACGTACGTGTCTGTTATCTCCAGCTTTTCTCCATCAATCGATAAATCTTCATTTCTTGTAAAAGCATTGAACATCACTTTTGTCTTCTGAAAGTTCATTTTTAATCCCACTTCTTTACTCTTGTCAGCAAGTTCCTTGATCATACTCTGCAGTCTGATGGGGTAGATGCAAAAATGACTACGTCATCAGCAAAACGAAGGTGGGTTAGATAATCTCCATTAATCTTTATCCATTTGTTCTCCCAGCTCAGCGACTGAGAAACACCCTCCAATGTGGCATTAAAGAGCTTCGGAGATATGGTGTCACCTTGTCTCACTCCTTTTCCAATTTTTACGTGTGTTGTATTCTCAAACAGCCGAATCTTTGCACTTGCATTTTCATAGATGTTATTAATAATATTAATGTATGCATCTTCAATACCGCAGGTTTTCAGAGCCATTGTAACTGCTGATGGTTTCACCGAATCAAAGGCTTTTTCATAATCGATAAAAGCCATGCACAATGGAAGTTCATATTCCCTCGCTCTTTCAATTAGTTCTCTCAGTACGTGGATATGATCTATTGTGCTATAGCCCCTCCTGAATCCAGCTTGTTCTCTCGGTTGAGCCATGTCCAGTGTTACCTTCAAGCGGTGTGAAAGAACTTTAGTGAAGATTTTATAAACTACTGATAGGAGGCTGATAGGTCTGTAGTTTCCGAGATCCTCAATGTCACCTTTCTTATGTAGCAGGATCATTGTAGCGGTGTTACAATCCTCAGGAATCTTTCCTTCATTAAGGCATTGAGTGAAAATTTGGGCGAGTACTGTTTCGATTTCTCCACTTGCTTCTTGTATGATGTCTACAGTAATTCCATCTTTACCGGGAGCTTTTCCCCGCTTCATGTTCTTGATTGCATGTGCAACTTCTGCTGGAAGGACTGGAGGAACTCTGGTACTGGTATCTTTCATGATGTCTGGAGTGCATGTATCATCCCTTTCATATAATTTGGAGTAGAAATCTTTCACTCTTGTCAAAATTTCACCTCTATTTCTTGTTACAGAACCATCTTCTTTTCTCAGTGCCATAATCTGATTTCTTCCCTTACTGAGATGTCCCTTTACTATCTTTAGGCTTTGGTTGTTTTCATTTGTTTTCCTCACTAGTTCACAGTTGAATTTTCTTACGTCTTCAGTGATACTTTTTCTTACTGTCTTGCATAGCTCTATATATTCCACTTTGGAAGTCACATCTTCTTTAGTTGTCCTCATCTCTCTTCTTTTTTACATCAACATTTTCGTTTTTCCTGATAATTTGTTTACATGCAACTTGTTCTTAGACCCAGCTAATTTTGTTGCTGTTTCCATAAGAGATTTGGTTACTTTTCTGTTAACTTCAGAGATGTCCACTTCTTCCGATGTTAGGCCTTCTAAAGCAGAGAACCTGTTCTTCAGTTCCAACTTGAAGGTATTATGGTGTTTTTTAAGGTTGGTTATGTCAATAGATTTTGTTTGTCTTATGAGCTTGCCACGTTCAAGTTTAGTGTTGAGGTGCATCTTACATCTCACCAATCTATGGTCACTACCTGTTTTGAACTTGTTTAGCATACTGCAGTCTTCTATGACGAATTTTTTGTTACACATAATAAAATCAATTTCACTTGTCGTCCCATTTGGATGTCTCCATGTCCATTTCCTGTGTGGCTTTTTCTTGAAGAAGGAGTTCAAGATGAAAAACCTTTCTGCCTCTGCAAACTCAACGAGAGTATTTCCACGCTGGTTTCTGTTGCCGTGACCGAATTTACCTAATGAAGTTTCATTTTGTTGCCGTTGCCCTATTTTTGCATTGAAATCTCCCATAATTACTTCCAAGTGCTGCTTACCGTTTAGCTTACCTTTTCACTGATGTACTTAAATATATTTCCTCACCGTTGTGGGATGTTGCTCATACATTGCTTTTCTTAATGCGGCTAGTGCTCCGGACATTTTATAATAAAACAAAGTGGAGAGCATGAAAACGCACGATAGACAAAAACAAGAAGCCAAGATTCCAATTTTGAAGCGCAGATTCAATACTTTAATCGCTACTTCGATTTGTTGTCCATAAGATGTTCAGTCGCCTGCATACAAACTCCATAAAGCCTTGACAAACAGGAATGAGGTTTCGCCATAAGTTCAACCGCCCTTGGAATCAGTAAGAAGAGGTGTTCAGATATATAGGATAACACATAAAACATGATTCGGGACTTTCTGTCATGGCATTTTAAATCCTGGACGTTAAATGCTTTGGTAAATGCCTCCTTCCGTCATGGCATTTTAATTCCTGGACGTTAAATGCTTTGGTAAGTGCCTCCTTCCGTCATGGCATTTTAATTCCTGGACGTTAAATGCTTTGGTAAGTGCCTCCTTCCGTCATGGCATTTTAATTCCTGGACGTTAAATGCTTTGGTAAGTGCCTCCTTCCGTCATAAAACACGGCACTCCCTTCACACACGGAAGGACTGATGTAGTTTTCGTTCGTACTGAGAAATTTCCTTTGAGATCTTTAAAGAATTATGATAAGTGTTGAGTTAAGGATATGACAAATCGTTTGGCAGTTGTATAAAGGAACATAAGAAACACTGTAAAAATTGAGAAAAAGATGCTATTTAATAAAGCAAGTATATTTAAAACAAACTTCCTGGATTTGATTCCACATTGTATACACTGCGTTTCATAACGACATGACCACGTACTTTTTCAGGAATAACGAAGAGGAAACAATATAAATCACACAAGGGTCGTCTTACTGAAGAGAACGAAACATCTATCCAATAATTGCAGATACAAGCGTAAAAATTCTTTCGAAGGCAAAAGAAGAACCTCTTTTTTTAAATTTCTTAAAGCAAAAGTGTTTCGAAATGATATGATAGCGTATGACTGTATATAGTAGCCAATACATCCACGCGTGTTCTTAAATAAATCAAAATTACATCAGGCATGGTATGTACCAGCCCTTACACTGGTCTATTTCTGCCCGTTTATAAACTGTTGCTGCATTTAGTGCGGTAATATTGGTATACTGCCTTGCGTTTCTGTAAACTGACCTTGCTAGGATAATACACACAATTTCTATGGGATTAAGCTCCGGGACTACAGATGGGAATTCCATCACATGCACGCCGTTTTACAAAAAACAGCTCCATGTGCTGTTTACGTATGAATCGGTGGGTTATTGCGTTGCAGAAGAAACGTAGGTCCAGCAATTTCCTCAACACATAGCAGTATAGCAGTGTCCTTAACAAGTTCTTAGTAATCCACAGCTTAATTGCACCTGATCAACGGGCTACGGAAATTTTACCCCTAAATCCGAAACCAGTCCAAACCATAACAGGCAGACTACACTGTTGGTTTTTTGGGAAATTGTTCGGGGTTTTTATGAAGATGATGCTGATAATAACATCCATCCGGGCCGTCTAGACTTAACTTTGACTCATCAGTGAAGATGAGCCTTTCAAATTCTTATTTCAAGGACATGTGATATCTCGCCCACTTCAGTCGATTTTCACGGTGCACATCAGTCATTTCTTGTTGTGACTTTGGTATCACCTAGATTGTTTTTGCAGCTCATGGAAACACAAGACAAAGTCGATTTGGAAACTGATAACATTGGGTCCTTCAACAATTATCAAACAGATACATTTCCATTTCGTTGTTTTCCCCATAACCATTCTTTTTGCTTCATTGACAGTTTTTCTGGATGCCCTGGATAATTCATCCGACGTAAGTTTCGCATTACTTCAGATAATTAAGTATTGTTGCGTGCAATCAGTCTAATTATTTTGTTGTTGATCTGGACGATTCACGGCCCTAGTTCCAAGCCCTGATTCGCCACTTTCTCAAAATCATTCAACTCGTTACCTCGACTCATTCTGTCGACTTTCAGCAGGCGAGATGCTAATATTACCAAATTATCAGAAACAATAAAATTATATAACTGGCTTGAATTGCACAATTCACCAGATTTGTGCGCTTACGATCGTATGCAGTGTTGTCGTTGTCAAAATGCGGCACATAAATCACAGTCCTCACATTTTGGATAACGGTGGTTTTATGATTTGGAGAAACAAAGTTTCTAATAAAAAACGTTTTATAGCTATTTATAGCTACACTTAGGACTGTCAAAACATCTCTATATAATTTGTTCTCTATCACACACAGACCTATGGGGATTTTGCAATTTTTAAACGAATTTTAATTTTTCCAGTGCTTTCTTCAAAATTTCCGGTGTCCATATCATTACGAAAAATGCTGTATATTCATATCCATTTGGAAATTCTACTCCAGCTTTACTGAGCTGGAGGGCTATAATACATTAAAAAAAAAGAAGCAGAATAGTAAAATGAACCATATCAAAATATTTGTATTAAATATTTTTCTAATACATAACTAGATATTTTATAAATTCAGCCCTCTGGGCAATTGATATCTTCAATGAAAACTGCAGTACCCATGCCTCAGCGGCTTCATTGTACCTCCGTCTGGAAATATATGGCTGAGCAGCTCTGAATATGATGTCCCTCAATGATGATCAAAATGAGGAGCAGAGGATAAATGTTTAACAGTCAACAATCATACCTCAGTTAATCATATTTTGTGATGATCATAACCTTCGGTTTCACGGATGGATTGTATTCGACACAGTAGTAGTAATTGAGCATTCAAATTTTATATTAAATGTTTTGCTCCATTTTTACCCTCTTTGGAAACTTTAGGCGAATTTATTAAACAGCAACAGCATAAATAACTGACGACCGTTTGTCAAGCTACGGCTCACCACTAAGTAGGTCTCTGTGCCCCAATATTGATATGTGCCCACCGTTTGCGTGGCATGTTTCACGAGGTAAAGAACCCTCTTTAAAGGGACGAATGGGGTGACCCAGAAGGTAAAGAACCATTGACTAGCAAACATTTGTGGAAGGCAGATTTATTTACACCATTAAAGCTAATACTGTAGAAAACCGATACTTTGGAACAACATAATAGTGGATTTCGAAAGAAATATTTTAAGAATGGATATTTCGGGGATGGACCATTTTCATCTTTTTAATCGTGATGGAAAGTATGCTTTAAGAAAAATTCTTCATGCAAGACTATCGTTCGGTTAATGGAAGTTTCTTAATCTGAGTAACAAACTCAAGATAGTGTAATGAAAACTTAAGACACTTTCTGCTGTATACACAAAATAGGCTAGAATTTGTTTTAGAATTTTCCTTCTGGTGCAATTGAAATTAGTTTTCTTAAAACAGGTAAAACAGACTACTGGAATGAAGAAATGACTAATCATTCGATTGTTACTGAACCTTTTTTGCCAGCTTCGCACTTTCAATGTAGGGCGCATCCACAGACATTTATAACTTTTGGGTGCCATTTGAAAGCCTGACTAATAATGTGTCAGCGAATCTACACTGCTGGCCACGCAAAATGCAACACCAAGAAGAAAACATCCGATTGGCCTGAAATTCGCAGCATGCGTCGCCCGCGAGAAGACGTACAAACGATTAGCATTTCAGGGCATATGCAAATCATGTGCGCCCGGCACTGCACCGAGAAGCACTATAACTATAAGAAGAGTGCACAGAAGGCGGGGTGTAAGAAGTGGAAGTGTGTTGTGCTGCCGGACCTGTGCGCGGGAAGCTTCCTGATGCCTCGTCGCTGAATACGGCAGTCATTCCAGCAAGTTTCGGAGTTCAACAGAGGACGAATAGTGGTTTATCGTACCGAGACATCGGAGCCCGTGTGGGACGGCATCCAGCCACAGTGAGACGAATATGGATTCGGTGGGTGCAGGAGGGACGGACGGACCGACGTGAGCGAAAGCCGCAGCCGCGGCACACCACCAAACAAGAGGACCGGCATGTTGTGCGGCGGGCATTGACGGCTCACACCGCCACATCACAAACATTTGCGCAGGAATTAGGGTGTGTTGCGCAACAACCTGTGTCAGAACGTACCGTTCGACGCCGTCTTCAGGAGCGGGGGCTTTTTGTACGGCGCCCATTACTCCGATTACCATTGACGTTACACCACCGGCGAGTACGGCAGCAGTGGGCCGTTGAACGCCGCACCTGGACTACGGAATGGCACGACATTGTTTTCTCCGACGAATCCCGTTTCTGCCTGCAACACCACGATGGTCAGATCCGCGTGTGGCGGACCCGCGGCGAGAGACTGTATGACGCCTGCATTATACATCGCCATACCGGTTCGTCGCCTGGCGTTAAGGTTTGGCGCGCAATTGGATATGACACCCGCAAATTTCTGGTACGCATCGCCGGTACACTCAACAGCCACCACTACATCTCCGGCATTTTGGAGTCTGTAGTCCTCCCTTACCTGCAGGACCTGCCAGCGGCCACGTTTCAACAGGACAATGCGTGCCCGCACGTGGCACGCATCGCGCAACAGTTCTTCACGGCCCACCAGGTGTCACTGCTGCCGTGGCCCGCCTGTTCTCCAGATATGTCGCCAATCTAACACGTCTGGTCGCTGATCGGCAATCAAGTGGCATGGCAAGAACCACCCGCGGCTACGCCTGATGAACTGGGGCAACGTGTGGAAGCAGCCTGGAACGACATACCCCAAGCCCACATCCAAAGCCTCTTTCGTTCGATGCCGCGGCGTGTTGCAGCCGTTATTGCCAGCCATGGGGGACACACGAACTATTGATGTCAGCGTGCTCCGCAAGTCGCACGGGCCTGTAAGCTCAGTCGTTTCACCGTTGTATCTGTTGTTATGTGTCCAGTAAATCTGGCTTTGCTATCACGTGTCCTTCTTTTTTAATTTAATTCCGAATTTATTTTACTTTATTTCCGTCGTTTGCAAAAAAGAGTGAAGTCCTAATTTAGAATTGCAGTTCAACGGACAAAATATTTTTATAAATATGTACAATAACAATTTTATCCAAATCCAAAAGCCGAAATTTCAGCGTGTTAGTAGCATAATACGAAGAGCTGCAAATAATAAAATGGAAACTATAAAATCAGCAAAGCACTTTGCTGACTGAATAATTTTTAAAATTAATCGCGATTTTTTTCTTTTATTTAAGATTGATCCACCTATCCTGGTGATGTGCACGCACTAAGGCTGACACTTTTATGTACGGAACAGTTTCATTACCTGTCTGCATTTAGCAATAAACACATGAAGCTCACAGGCCAAAGCTAAACAAGGGAGGTCAGAATGGGAAACAATATTTTCAACAAAGAAGAAATTTTTGGTTTCCCTTTTCGGCAATAACCTCTTCTCAATCAGCTCTGTTAGGCTCGTCTCATCCAAACTTGATAAGCTATGATCTTGAGAATAAACCAGTAATAAATTTGCTTCCAAAAGAAGTTTTTTATATGTTCACTGTGACACTTGCAGGCTATATAGATAGACAGTGAAGATTGTGATTATAGGGAACACAGGTTTTTTACATTCCACATTTTTCAAAACCAACCATGAACGATGTAAGAAAAATTGTCATATAGACTGCAAAACTCAATTTTTTCAAAATAAATGCAAAGTGAAAATCCTCCAAGGACGTGGCATCAGTAATAAACAAAGAAATCGCTCTTTCCAGCAAAACACAGAAACCGAAAAAATGTAATTCGGTCACCTCCGGGAAATTGAATCCCTGATCTCTCGATATCTAGCCGAGCGCGGTAGCCTTACACCACAGTCGCCAACAATCCACCGCAAAAGTTTTCGGTTGCTGTGTGTTGCTAAAACGTAGAAAGAGCGATATCTTCGTTTATTCACTGACGCCAACTATTTGGAGGGTTTTCACTTTGGATCTCGCCTTTTGAATTTGACTGCTATGATTAATATATAGCCAGTGCCGCTAATGCCCACCAGATGGAGACGTCTCAGTAGCTGAGCCCATCTTTCGGATTTATTATGTCAGAAGCTGACAGAGAAACACATATGGCGCCGTGTATTGATGGCCGCCGTGGTATAAGGCTAACACGCTTGGCTAGATATCGAGAGAGATCTAGGATTCAATTCCCCGATGGTGAACTAATGACAATTTTTTGGTTGCTGTGTGTTGCTAAAACGTGGAAAGAGCTATATCTTTGTTTATGAAATGCAAAGTCCTGGTTAATTGCGAAATGCTTCTGTATTGCACAAATTGTATGGAGTAGCTTACGCCTTAGATAAACTACGCCGTTAGAAATTAGTTGGAAATGTGTTCTGATATTAAAGCAGCAGCGACACGTATAGCACAAGTAAAGGAAATTTAAAAGAAAAAACGTAAAACTTTTAATCAGCATTCTAAATATAATTTATGAAAATGTTGTGTTGACAGTTTTAATGATTTTGGATGGTGCACGTAAAAACGTAATAATAGTGAGGTTATAAAATGTAATAATTCTGTTTTTCAAAATAGAACAAACGAATTCTTCGCTATGACGTTTTGCTTTTATCAGATTCACTGCAGACATACTCTTTGATTAGGGAATATTATTTTAATGTATTCTCTCGAAGTTTCATGTACATTCCCATTCAGACATCTTATAATGACAAAGAAAATTTATTTTGAAAAGCGCACGGTTTAGGAAAAGTTTACCATGTTTTAAAATATAAACTGCTTCGGTCGTTATATGAGAAGTGACAAAGTGTGGTACGGCACAAGTGTGGAAATTAAAACAAGAAACATGGATGTGCCACTTTTTGTAATCTTCAAGATTTATTAAAACCTCTGCCCAAAGAATTGGTTCAAAATCCTTTTCACAAAGCGTACCGTAGACGCTTTTTCCTACAAAAACACTCTCAAAATCTTGAAAATTCGTATACCAGAAATAGTTTCTTTATTGCATTGTACATTTTTTCATTCAACGCGTGTAATATGTTACATCAGTACTTAATTAACTTAGAGAAAATATTAGTTTACCATCTTTCAAGTGTATTATGAATTTTCCTCATTTTTCATCCAATCTATTATTTCACTTCGGTATGTAAGATGCGAATAATGCCTTTTGCTTGCAGATGCTAGAGTTGATGCCTTAGGTTCAGATTGTGAAGTCAGAAAGCTTATTATTTTATTTAAAGGAAATTCTGCTGACAGACATTTTTGTAGGTGTGTTCGATTTTCTGAATACTTTATTTACGCGGGATTTTTACAAAATTTAAAGGAACTTTATGACATCTGTTAACAATTATAGGAAACCAAACTCATTAGCACGTCTCACCGAATTTTGATTTCAAATTCAGAGAAAACGTTGCTGTTAAACAAAATGTTCTCTGCAGTTCAAAGGGGAAAATGTGTTTGCCGATTTCGTATGTGTACATACCGTGTGCAGTTTTATATAGAAACAAATTCAGTTTATAGGAAAAAAATGTCATCTGATTTGGGTGTTGATTTCTGACAATAAAATTTCAGAAGCGCCTTTTGTTAGCCTTCAAATTTGGAAGAGATTAAGACAGTTTAGCGAACAGACCTGCGTACCTAATCTTATCCGTTCTGTTGTGTACCACCATTTAATCCACCAATTTAAATATACATATTTGTTAGGCCTCCAAAATTCATTACATTTATGTGAATTAAAAGTAAATATTTTGAAACTACTTTGTTTTTCTTGATTACACAAAGAAAAACAACTTCTGTAGCTATGAGTTTAATGTTAGTGTTAGAAATATTTCCGCAGTTTGCATAAATTTCATACGAAGTTCTGTCTTTAATTTAGGCTCAGCTCAAAGTTGACTTCTGTACAACAGCACAACGGCTAGTTCTGTTTCACAGAAATAAATACTGGAAAAGTGTGAATACAATTTCAAAAATTTTTCAAGAAATAACGTATTCAATGGTAAATTTAGTAACATTCGTTTTAAATTTCTAAACCCGTTCATCAGAGAAAAAACCGCCTTGTCTTCTTGATTAGCAGAGATGAAATGGTCAGAAACTGTGTCAGTTCCTAAGAAAGGGATCCTTATTTACCTGAAACATGTATAGCCTTTCATGGGGTATTATCAAATTGCTTTACAAGATACTGGCAGGGGTTCACGTTACCTGCAAAACGTTGGTTTCATATACACTGAGAGTGGAACGCTGTTCTTCTTTCAATAAATCTCTACATTTCAGATTTTATTTCTGTGGAGTTCTCCTCTGGAAGCAATAAAAATAAGAAAATATTTCCCCGTTTATACTTAAAATTCATTTTTTGAAGTTATCTTTTATTTGTGCTCCGATGACAACCTGAAACCACAAAGCACCAAAGTTTACGAAATGTTTTCAGCTGTGTTGTCTCCTTAATTGAGGTGTTATGATGTTCATGATAATTTGAACATATACGTTGCAGAAACCAATACTTAACATGTAAAGCGTTTGAGGAAATAGTCAGAGAAGTCGTGCCGAATGCGGTGAATCCGCTTTCGCAGCAGTAGGAGAGAACGTATAATTCCCGTACAGGCAGATTTTGACAGGGTGACTTTGAACGCTCTCACCGGTTTCATACCAAACAGAGGGTTATCACTGCTCTCGAGGTGAATTTATTTCCGGTTGTCCTTCATGGCAATTAGCTTTAATTGCAACGTACAGTACTGATAGGTCATTCATAAAAGATTCTCAAAGAATGACTCCAACCGCCAGCTTTCGCCATTCAGATAATCATTCACTACCGCATTACTTGAATTCGCAACACATTCAACTTTCTTCCGACCTGATCAGTTCGGACATGTATTTCTAATACTGAAAGGTACATAACAATTAATATGTCGATCGAAATGAGATTTCGCTGTCACCTACAAAATATATGGTGGGATTTCAAATGGGAATGATACGATGTTCTGATTTTAATTTCTATACTGTAAACCAAAATCCTCGGCTATATTTCAAACTACGGACCGCATCCGTAAATTATTATGAAGTATTATCATTACTGAACTATCACTAGAAGGCAGCACGTCAATTCCTTAGTTTGCTTGCGTTCCGCGAAATGAATCTGAATTGCGGTTTCTTACTTCATAGCTCTTAGTTGCAGTGGGTTTCTTCAGCGAGTGCTGTTGCATCAGGCGCGTGCAATAAAAGTCTTTTTTTTGGTTGCTGTTTGATGCAGATTTGGAAAAGATATTTCAGTGAAAGTGATAGGGATGTGGCTACGTGTATTTCGAGGTGTGAAGACCGAGGATATCTACCAACTTCAAGCGGTTGTTCCGATGGTCACGCAATAGCTCACAAACTGGATGCGTCTAATTGTCTAACCGTTTTGGATAATTCAGGTGCCGGAAGAATCACCTTACAGGAAAGGATGACCCTCGTCCAGTACACATGTGACGTGGTTGCACAATTCTCATATTCCTCTTGATGTCGTGATAATGCTATTGTAGATTTTCGCCAAAGAAACAGGGGATATCACGTTGCTTCCTAATTTTGCAGTTGCAGGGCCCTATCTTTATAACTCTTCTGTTTTTTCTCTAGATATAATCCAAAATTTTCTGCTATACTTACAACAATGGACACTTCTCCGCGAACTATTGTGACATTATGATTAGAGATCGATTTTTGATATGTTTTTATGATTAAAAAATTATTGTGATCTATAACGATTAGAACTCTCATGAAAGATGGCAGCATATCAGCTGTTTATTTAGCGTGGTTTCTGGCTTTCGTATTTTGGTTTTTCCATTTCTTTCTCTTTTTTCTGGCTTCCGTGATTGGGAGGAATATCCTACGACACGATAACCGAGGAATCGTAACGGTGTGTTACCACGCCCAATCAGACACTTAGCGCATGGTACTAGTATTGCAGAGAAGCAGTCTCCCAGTTCATTTTACCCTCCTATTTTTAGGAAGGAAGGCTTCGTGGCGAAAGACTTATCACCCAGTTCTTTCCTTGAACTTAATCATTTCGTTTTAAGGTAAAGTAATCAGTTGGTTTATTCTGCGAGATAAACACCTTCCCGATTTTGAGGAAACAAGGCTTTTATAGGATATGAAAGTTTTCATTAAATTTTTCGTAAGGTCACATTTAGCTTTCAAAAGAAACTTTAAAGAGCATACCGCGTTACTCTCAAAACGGAAATATTACACGCAACACGTGCATCATTTTTCACAGCTGCCGAAATATGTCAGTAGGTGACAGCTTGACTCGTATATCGCGAATATCTTGCAAGGGTTGAAAGTGTAACCAAATTCTTTACACTCAGAATCACTGCTAAGTTCTTCTTTATTTAAGTCTGACCTTCAGGTCTGAATTTAGAATGATTACAACCTCTTATCAAAGGTTCACTTTTTGTTCCAGTTCGAGCGGTGGCCTTTTACCTGATCCATCAGTGACAATATTGGGAATTTCCACTTGTGGCTATGCGAATTAATAACAAAAACACTTTCTCAGGGGCGCCGGACCTACTTTTCTTCAACGGGGACAAGATAATGTACAAGGATATGTATTTTTTGGACGGACAATAATATTTATTGCACCTTGGTAAAGTCAGATAACAGTTTTTAAACAAAACATTGGAAACAAAAAAATCAATAGCTTCTGAACAGTCTGACGGAAAGTATGCCCCTTATAAGTAATTCCACGATTCTATAAAAAAGAACTGACTCAAACCTGAAAATCCAACATATATATTAAAGAAAAAATTTCGGTTCAATAAGACAGTTACTACAAAAAAGGAGCGTGATTCTTTGTCTTTAACGCAGGGAAGGTGTACTCGAATGGAATGCTGTTTTATGAAAATCCCTCTAACTCTGCATATTGAATTCACTGTAAATCCACCGAAAATCGGTAAGATTCATTTCAATTTTTGTCGAACGGCACTTCACATGAACGAATATTAGAATATATGATATGTATTGGATAGAAGTAATGATCCTTTAACTTATAAGAATCCTAATGATCAGCAAGTGCGTGTGTTTACTTATTTCGCGGATAGCCAATCAGAGCGATCAGCCTGGTGCCTAACATACTCATTTTTCTTACAAAAGATTTGTGTTTGACCAAATGAAAATTTTGCTATACTGAAATCCTTATAAACAAAAAAGCTACGATTTAACATCTGTGGCAATACTTAATATGTTCGTTTCCTGAATGTTATCACAAGTTCACAGCCTGTCCAAACGTGCGTCTTAACGAATATATTTTAAATAAAAAGTACAAGATCTGAGTTCTCTATATATTCTAGTATTTCTTCTTGTGAGAAATTTTGCACTTTGCGTGTAGTAAGATCCGTGTTATTGGATCCTTAAAACTGTCATATTTCTGTAAAAACATGCTTCTTGAAATTTATGAGGAGCTAAATACCTTTTGTTTGTAATCAGTTAAAAACTATTTGTTGGTTCGTAGGTTTTTGTGGAGCTTACCTTTGAATCTCAGAGAAAAGCTTATTGAAATGTATGTGTCTATAAATAATTTGTGTTTCATGCTTGAGACAGCAGGCCTTATCTAAACAAGGCGAAGCTGTACAAACAATTTGGAAACTACATGATCATATTCCACCTTTATTTTTCCTTGCTTTCTATTTAATCTTCTCTGTAGTAGTTGCATTGAAGCAATCAGATCTTTAGTGACTACGGAGGTGAGTTTCACTTGTTTTCAACTATTTCTCTTGTACTTCATGTTTTTTCGTTTACTTGCCTCCTTTGATTTGCTTTCGTGAAGGAGAATTAAGCATGGAAATATAATTTTATAGCAAGCATTGTCACCAATTCTTTCATGCTAACTGCCTGAAGTCGATTTGTAGGCTCTTTGCTCTTTCTAGTAAATAATTCAGTATAGAAGCTAATCATGGGTGAAGAACTTCAGAAATTATTAATGCCTGTCAGTTATTTCTCAGTGGCCATTAGATTTCAATGTAATTTAACCTAGTAAGATAATTTTATACAGAAAGTATGAAATGTAGTTAAAATATAAATTTATATGGAAACTAAATAAGGACAAAGTGACACACACACACAAATTTGGGGCTCGATGGTAGTCAACGTATCAGTGGTTTCAGAAAGAAATAGGCAAAACCACTATTTTGGAATAATCGATTATTCAGATTCGACTCATTAAAAAGATTAGTTCGGTAATATTTCCAGTTTAGAGAATGATTTCTGTCAAGGCAACTGATACCGAGCCGCGTCCTTTGGGTAACTGATATTTGATACCATCTAGGTGTATATGCGTTGCAGTTACCTAGATGGTTGGCAATTCCGGTTTTGCAGACGAGTTTTAAATATTATTTGTCCTTAATTCTTACAGGAAACTTTACCTCTTGGTTTTGACATAAGTTCGTTTCGAAATGTTCACGTAACTTATTTCATTTGTACACTTCTAAATAAGGTAACATTTCCTGCCTGTAGTATGAAATTTAACGAGATACCATGGGAGATTTTTTGATGTCCAGTAAAAAATAGTGTGACTGATTCGCTTAGGAAATCGACTTTCTTTTAGATTATATTCTTTTCAAGAAATATCTGTTTGCGAATGTCACAGTTTGCTGATTTGTTCTTTTTGAATTAATCGTTCGTGAACGACATATTTCTATTTTCGCGGCTTGATCTAAACCATGTGTTACTAGGTGCTACAGATTTTTTATGCCCACCACCAACATATTTGTGGGTGTCATGTTAAGTTCTTGAGACATATGAAAGCCAGAGCTATAAAATGAAAGTCATGTATGTTGTTCCTGTGCAAAACGCTAAAAAGGATACTCCGTTTTGTACTAACTTGTGTCAGTACCCTATCGTGATGCTTAGGATTATTCTGGTAAACGTTAGACGTTCTTTCATCTTTTATATTCAATTCTTATGGTCTTGAATTCTTACACTCCCCACATGTTTTCCAGCACTTCGCACAGAATATTGATGTGAAATGTGGGGTGAGGAACAAAGTTCAGCAGTAGTTCAACTCAGGCTACGGACTGGCCGTCCTGTGTTGTGGCACCACTCGCACAGCCTTAGTAATTTACAATGGGACATAACATTTTAAAGCAGTATACACTCAGAATATATTCAAGAGGGCTCAAGAATGACGCACATTTTTTCTGTTTCAATGATTCGTAAATAAATCATCTGAAAATTTCATACTTCATGTTATGCAATGCCGTGTCAATTATTTTAAAAATTGGGGTTATTTTCTTTATATGTTAATCTTTGTACTCTTATATATCGAAATATTATTTTGTTCTCCAGATAAATCGTTATTTTTTAATTCGCAACTGAAACACCCTGCCTTTCTGTATAAAACCTTACAAGGTTAGGGTCCAAAGAAATACCACCGCAACAACGAAGAAAGCAAAAAAAAAAAATAACAAGAGTAGCCTTCCACATGACCGTATCGTCTACAGAAGATTTAGTATGGAGCTATAAAATACCAGTTTATACTTTAAAAATGTGTTACCTTGCACTCGAAAAAAATACTGTACATAACTTAAAATTGAATTACAAACATTAGAAGCCCACAGCAAGAAATTGGAAAAATAAAATATAATTTATAAGCTTTCTGATTTTTTTCTCATAAAGTACTTTTAAAACGTTATCTGTTTAAGAAAGTACTTGTCTTGCCGATGGGTGCTAAATGATAGGCAAATGATTTCGTTTCTGGTGAATTGTTTTGCAAATAGCTGTTATGTAAAATAAAAAGATGCAAAATGCATTCCTGGATGAGAGTTCGGTGTGAATTTATGACATAATAACATTAACTCTTAGTTTGTTACATTGTCAACTGAAATCTACACATACAATTGCACTTGTTTCCCCAGAACATTCATTCTTCCCGTGAATCACAGCTTATTTTTTGACAATCCTCATTTGAAATAAAAAACAAAAATTTTACTTTTCTGTTATTACGTACGAAGAAAGCTTTCCTTCCATATAAATATTTTGAAAGCTATCCAAAATAAATAAAATATTCTTTTAAACCCCATCAAAAATACGTATCTTTAAGCAGAAATCGAATGTAAATTTCTTCCAATTTAGCGAATTTCAATCAAATGCTTCCCCTTAATTTATATCTTAAAAAAATTTGTACTACTGCCTTACATGTAAATTTACTTTGACTGGCACTAGAACAATGTTTATTGTTCTTGGGGGCCTCCACTGGATATCTTTGTGTTATTTTCGAGATGAGTGTGTGAATATATTTTTCCCACCGGCGTTTCTTTTTCATATGAACCTCTCAGCAAGACTCCTGTACCACGCAGTCGGCAACATGATTATTCAAGGCACTCGTACCGAGTCCCCTAAATCGAACATAGTTTTCCCTCTCCGCAGATCTCTGTTCCTTTGGTAGCGAGGGGAGTTCCGCCAGTGTATTCCAATTCCTTGCTCTCTTTATTTGGCTTTAATTTTCGCTAGTTCAAAATTGGTTGGGCGGACATCTTCCCGTTTTTCGGTCATTCCCACTATATTTGAGATATCGTGGAGCCACTCCTAAGTTTTCTGTTTCTTGTGAAAAGAGCTCTATGGTCCGCTAACCTACACTTGATTACGCAGTCTTGGCCCGCCAACTTAAATTTCGTTCGTTTAATGGGATTGGAGGGTGCGTTTCTTTTTAATTTTTTAAGCTTCTTTACTTATTTTTTTTAATTTCAGAAGGCCCAGTCTGTTGTTCATTCCTTTATATATTTAAATATTTCACACACAAAAAAACAACATATATTCAAGTCAGTGACATGCTGAACTTCAAAGGCTTCGCCATCGTAAACCCCGCCATGACTGGTAGATAACAGCAGCTGATACTAAATACGATTTGGTTACAGTCAACATAATATATCAGAATACACTATCTCGAAAAGAATTTCCGTAAAACAGTGCTGTTTATACAATACTACATTTCTGGGAAAATCTGTAAGGAGTTGTTCAACATTTGACCGCAGATACATTTTGCACTCTCCGTGGCACACTCTAAACACTAAATGTTTTTTAAAGGTGCAACTTGGGAAGCTATTTAAAAAAGTAAAATTATTGAACAACAGCATATCGGATTTTGGCGTGTGTCAAAGTACAGTATTTGGATCCGTTTGAGCAGATGTTATGAGACGTTTACTTCAGAACAGATAGCTAGTGATTTGCATAGTTGTTCTGCTTTTTTGCAAAATACGTACTGCGCGCAGTTCGTTTAAGCACAAAGGTGCATCTACATAAAGATGGAGGTAAATCAGTAAAATGGAAACCAATAGCCGATCAGAAAGGATGCACTCGTTGGTAAAATTTATTGAAACGTGCATTTCATTAATGTTTATGCATTTATTTCGTAGAAATGTTTCGGAATTTTTCTGCAATAGAAGAAATTTGTATTGTTTCAGATTTATGTTATTATTTCGGTTTGAAACATTTTTCGCATGCAGTTTATTTATAAGGAGTTACTTCCTTTGCTCCTTGATATTGGGTGTGAGCCGGCCATAGAAATATATAGCGCATCGATACAAGAGAACTAAGTAGAAGCCTTTGCAATGGAAACATCATACCTTAAAAATGTGATGCTCACGATTCAGTTTCGGTTATTGGGTAAGCCTAATTGATGCAGCAGATCGCCAGATATATTTCTAAAGTCATCGTGGTCATAACCTAAAGAAATTTGCCGCAGTCTTTTGGATTTGTTGTGAGTGCGTTACAGAGTATAATGTGGTGACATTCATTTCAAACTACGCTGCTCGCTTTTGGCGATAGCAGCGAACATGAGATCCCAACTTTTAGTTCGTTTTTGGACTTATTAATGTTACATTCGTTGTATTATTTCACTTTTGAAAATTTATGAGCGGTGATGAACATAATTATGGTGTCCATTGTAACATAACGTTCGGGAAACTGTGTTAAGAAATAAAAGTAAAGCAAAGGAGGAACAACCGTGAAGGAAAACAAACTCATGAAAATGGTGGAAGTTACAACATTGCCCCCCAAGTTTGTTTTAACGTAAAATAAGAACAATATTGCACAATGTGCAATATACTTCAGATCTTAAGCGTTTCGGGTTTTGTTTAGATTTGCCATGGTAACATTCTGTGTGCCAGTACGTGGTCCCACAACGTAATGAAAAATGAAAACACAAAACAAAATAAATGCTAGGATTTATGCAGAATTATAGCAGATTTCGGTGAAGTCGAAGAACGTTCTTTTTTTTAATGAATATGCAGGTAACTGACTCAGGAATGAAACACATGATTGCACCATATAATACAAATTTTGAAGATGACAGTCATTTTTTTGGTTTAATTATGACAAGAATGATAATTCAGATAATATCCGAAAACCTGAAATTTGTTTTTGTACTGCCGCGGGAACGAAATTCGTGGATCCCTGATAGTTCCCAAGAATGCTAACAATTACACCAACCAGAATGTCCAAGTCTCAAATTTCCGTTAATTTTAATATAACCATTACATGAATGCCGGTTGCTTCAACTAGCAAATCGCAGAACGACCAAGTCTCAAGTTTCCGAATAATTTGAATATAGCCATCACATGAATGCCGGTTGCTTCGACTGGAGAATCTTGTGATGGTTATATTCAAATTAATCGGGAATTTGAGAATTGGTCTTTCTGGGTGTTGTAGTGGTTAGCATATCCGGGTGGTGTCTGGATGACGCGGATTCGATTCCGCGTCTCCCAGACCAGTGCAAACGATGAAATTTTCAAGTTTTCTGATATCATAATCTCTTATTTTCAATACTTCGGCATTATTAATTCATGAATGAAATACGAGATTTCACCATATAATACAAATCTTAAAGATGGCAATCGGCTTGTTTTGGTGCAATTGTGACAAGGATGGTAGGTTAGATAATATTTGTTTAACTTTACCACCATGCACCAATTGCAATTAAAAATGATTTTCATTTGCAATATATAGGCAAAATCTTTTGGGATCAAAGTGATCCCCTGACCGGATCGAGTGCCAGTTGAAAAGAGTCCGTTAGAAGTTTAATGCTTTGTATTCACGCGTCGGAGACGCTCTGGTGTTGCCAAGAGTATCAAGATAAATATGAGAAAATAAAAAAACTGTACAATATCTATATGTTTTTTAGTATTATTTTTTTTTTAGTATTATGAATGAGGTGCTGCCCATTTTCGAAATTTGTAGATCCCTTATATGTCTTAATGGAAATTTTTCTAATCATTTTTTGTATAATATACTTTTTGCACAAAATGCTGTGCACCATAGAGTACAAGATTTAAGTTGATATTCTCGGTTTACACAAAAGTACAAATTATGATATTTGGTATGTTTCTGTATTTTAAGCAATCGTATCTTTCGGAAAGCGGAGTAATGAACGCGAAAGTAGCAGTGAATATTAATTGGTGATGGTTCTCGAGGTATTGTCGCTAATCTGTTTTGGGTAATCGCGCTGAAGTTTGCTTATTGTTCCGAAGCAAGCGCTTATATATCAAACTTGGAGAATCTCGTGTCACGTTCCAACTGTAATTTCCTAACAATGATAGAAACATTCTTCTCTATACGTTTTCAGGAGTTTTTTAAAAATGTTTTTTTCGGTTTCAACAAAAGAGATAGGGTTTTTCTAAAAGAAAACCAAATTAGACATTAAGAAATGTTCCTTAGTCTACATATTTTTTCTCAGTGTGGGATATGAAGACTGCAGTTGCTCAAATCTTTTTTTCTTGCTTTTCTGTTACCCAAGAATCGCGTCGTAAATTAATCCCCTTTTGCTTTGCTTTTCCATCGTAACTACGATCATTTGACTTTGCTTTATATCGTAACAACGACCCCTTATCCTTTAAGGCGTGAATTTTATCTAGAAGACAGAGAAAGGCCATTTTTGTATGAAAAATTAAATTCCAATTTTTTCCTTTGACTCAGATTTATGCGTAAAGTGGCAACAGAATCTTCGTAAATTATATAAAGCAATTGTGTTGGTTAGTCTTCTTCCCTAATTCCAGGGTCGGCTAGAAAACACCGAATCACCTTTAAGGAATGCGATGCCTTTCCTATGCTATTCGTTTTACACAAGAAACTACACCACATTGACCAATTGTTTTCGAGTACGAAAAAAAGTACACAAAAAATGCATATTAACCGTTTGTTGTTGTGTTACATGTATGACGTTTTTAATTTTTCTGACACTCGAACGTGTAGTGAATTTTATTTGTGTGATTAAAACCGTAGATTTTTAAAAGTTGTAAATTTACAATCTGTATCATACAATAGGATTTTCAGGTTCCCAAAAAACCAGGAAATAAGAGCTAAATGGATTAGGGATGTTACAAAGAAAAACTGGGTGACTTCAAAGTCAAGCACGTTATGCTCAGAACACGTTGGTGAACATCAATTTGATAGAAGTTCCACTTTAAGAATACATTTGCAGCCTGATGCTGTACCTGATGAATTTGATGCACTTCCTAATCATTTAAAAATGGTAAATTTCGAAATATTGATAAAATATATACCATTATAATTATTAATTTAATGTTATAATCTAATTGATGTTTGGATTATTATTAACAACATATCATATCACTTCAAAGAGCTGAATTTCCCATTATTGGTATTATATTAAATTCAACATTAAGGTAATTTATTAATCATTTACGCACAAGTATGTAAAATAGCTGTAAACAAAAAAATGCTCCAAAGAAATTTGGATTATTTTTGCATTATCACTAATAAAAACAAATAATTTTAAGAAGATGAAGTTAAGGAAACCACCAAGAGAGAGAAGAATTGAAGTGCAACCTGAAGTTCCGGAAATGAATATTGAAGTCAACTTGGGTGGAGTTTTACCATTACAAAAAGATTTTTAGAAAAATGTACATTGCCACAAATAATAAATTGTTAAAATGTAGAAAAATAAGAAAAGAATTGCAAGGCTAGAAAATGTTATTTCATGCCTCAAAAACAAAACCTTTGTCAATAGTGACGTTTTAGAAATGTTGGACACAATTGGTCTAAACAATGAATTTTTGAAAAGACAATTGATCAAAGTTTCGGGTGGTCAAGAAATGTGTTCTTACTCTGAACAGCTGAAAACATTTGCTATTACTCTGCCTTTCTATTCTCCACAACAATGTGCGTGACACATTTAATGCATGCTTACCACACACTCGTACGCTATTCAAATGGTATAGCAGAATAGACGGGTCTCCTGGATTTATACAAGAAGCATTAAATACATTGGGAGAATTCTCAAAACACCGTTCTCACACTATTCTATGTTCATTGGTGATGGATGAGATGGCCATAAGGAGACACATTGAATTTGATGATTCTGATTTCCTTGGGTATGTGAATATTGAAACAGAAATGAGTATTGATGCAGTGCCAGTTGCTAAAGATGCTTTTGTAATGAGGGTTGTGACAATCAATTCAAACTGGAAACTTCCAATTGGGTATTTTTGGTTGATGCTTTAACCTCAGAACACAAATCAAATTTAATCTTGCAAACTTTAAATCTTTTGCACATGATGGGAATAAAAGTTATTTCTGTAACTTTTGATGGTTTGGCATCTTATTTAACTAATGGCCAAACATTTGGGTGCAGTTTTGATGCATTTCCATTAACATCAACATTTACACACCCAAGTACTGGGCACAAGGTAGCTGTATTTTTAGATTATTTTGATATGTTGAAACTGATACGTAACACACTTGGTGACAAAAAGGTAATTTTTGATAAAGATGATAAAATGGTTAAATGGAAATATCTAAAAAATGTGTATGAATTACAAGAAAAAAAGGCTTGCATGCTGGTAATAAATTAAGAACTGCACATACTGAATTTAAAAAACAAAGGATGAAGGTTAAATTAGCTACCCAACTTTTTAGCCGTTCGGTAGCTGATACATTAAAATTATTTCGTACTTTACAATTAACAAATTTTTAAAATGTAGATGCCACTATTGAATTTGTAGAAACATATAATGACTTATTTGATGTCTTATATTCAAGAAATATGAGTCATATTTCATTTTAAAAATCCCTAAATCCAAAAACTGAAGAAAAATCACTTGCTTTTTTAAATGAAATGCATTTGTATATTTCTAGTTTAAAGGTGAGACGTGGTGGATAATACATTATAAAATCTTCAAGAAAAACAGGATTTCTTGGATTCTTGATAAATATATGTAGTAGTATTTTCCTGTGTAATAATTATGTGAAAGGTGATAATGTTTTGTGTTATCTTCCATTGTATAAAGACACGACCATCTTGATCAATGTTTTTCATTTATAAGACATCATGGCGGTTCAAATAATAACATAACAGCCAGACTATTCCGAGCAGCGTATAAAAAAACACTGATTCATTCTGAGCTAAAAAGTTGTAAAACTTAAATACAATTCTACTGGATCATATGTCAATTTTGGTAGTTACCAGCACAACAAATCCTGAAGATACTATATAATTAACCAATCAGTTTCAAAGTTTCGAATGGTAAATGATGAAAACATAAATCTGACAAAACCGCAAAACAACTGACCATGACTATATTTTTCTTCCCAATATCATTAGTGAATTTTCAGAAAATATCATTGAATATATATCTGGCTTTGTTGTAAAAAAAATTCTACAAACAATACATTCTGAAACATGCTTACGTGCACTTACTACTGATAAACGGGCTTATAGAAGTGAAACATTAATAGCAATTAAGGATAAAGGGAGGATAATCTTTCCCTCTGATGATATTGTAAAAATTATATAAAAAATCAGAGGCTTTGTTTATACGTGCAATAAATATATGTGGTGGTGATAACATTCATAAATTTAGGATTAACAAAACTGTAAGTGGAGTATTAAAATGTTTTATTGGCAACAATGACATCTTTTCATCATTAATTTACAATATGTATATGTCTCCTTTTGATAATTACTATGTTTAACTAATAAGTTTAATTGCATATAAATATTTAGAACTAAGATACAAATACTTTTGGAAAAACCTAATTCAGAAGCACCGTAACATTCGACAAATATATACTAAAGCAATACATTTTATAGGTCAATAGGTTCTCATTTGTGCATCTCTAAATTCTAGTATGTGACACAGACAATCACAGAGTTTATGATGTCAAATTATTTGCAGGAAATATTCCAAACATTTCGCAGAAATAATATACACATCATTTCAGAGACATTAAATAATGGCAAATTATTCAAAGGTTTTTGTGATTTAATAATAAAATTTGTTTTTCTGTAAAATTAATCTATTAGTATGGTGGTGTCGGAAAGTTGCAGCCGTGTAGTGGCAGTTAGGCATAGCGACTCGGAATCGCACTGCTGTAGTTGACGGAGCGTCACCGAGCTGCACCCATTAAGGTTTGAATCTGCTGAACATTAGTCAAGTCTCATAGTGCCACTGCTGGCAATGTATTCATAATCCAAAGGAAGATGCCTTGAGCTTTAAAAACATTTTTAACGAGGGTGGGAAAACAAAGATTTTATGAGTGCATTGACATAGTACACATTACTGTTTTGCCGATATTTGTACAGCTTTACCAGAACCCTCATAATGGTGCAGTAATTGAATACTCACAGTTTATTAATAATATAAAAATGCCATTTATTGTGATAACAATGGAACCATTGTTTCAACATTTACGAGCCCTCATCAGCCATCATACTGTCGTGTGTGATAACCAATGGCTGACAAGGGCCCGTAAAGGTCGAAACCGTGGCCCCATTCTCAAAATAAGTGACATTTATATATTATTAATAAACTTTGATTATTAAAGTATTATATAAATGATTTGATGCCAAGTTGTACTTGCACGAATTTATGTTCAGAAAATGATATACCAAGCAAAACGTTTTTGAAAACTTCCTTTTCGTCCTTTCAGAGAACTGCTGGTCAACATGCTCTTGTAATGTCCTCTGTCGACTATAGCAGTGCGTTCCCGAGTAAATAGGCCTAGCGGCCACCACACGGCTACAGCTTTCCGACACCACCGAATTAATAGGTTAATTTTATGGAAACACTTTTTATTAATAAATTACTAAAATTGTTGACCAATTTGCCATTATTTCATATCTGTGAAACATTACATATGTTGTTTCTGGAAATTTTTTTGGAATTTCCCCGCAAATAATTTGGCATCGTAAACTCCCTGATTACCCGAGACCTATCTGTTAAGCTTTTGTTTTATTTGACTTTTGGTGACCCAACATTTGTCTTCTTTATCAGGAAAGCCATAAATTTGCCCTGAAGATTCTTGTTTTCACATACATAAAAGTTCGATATCATGGATTGGTAACACTCGTCCAATATAATGCTGAACATATTTTTTTGATTTCCATTCTTTGAGAACATAGTTTCCAACTTTCTGAGTTCCCAGTTGTTTATTTATTGCTCCCGTCTATTCTGTAGCTTTGTGAAGTCGACGAGGCCTTTTGATTTTTCGTGTCAGTAAGTGGTTGGCACCATGACATTCAGTCATGGTACCAATGTATTCAGCAGAATTTACCAGCTTGCCTCCCAGTATTTTGTGCCGCACCAAGCACTTCACAATTCCAACTTTCCCATCCACTACATGGCTTATTTCGAAGAAACTCCAAATTATTTGCAGTTTATGCTGTTCGAACATGAAGGTTAAATTTGTGAATAAATAACGCTACGTAAATTGACTGGGTACACTGTTACAAAAAATGCTATTTCTTCAATATGTGGATATTTGTCTTTTAATTCTGAAGTCAAAGTCTCTAGGAAAACATGCAGAGCAATTTTTTCATGGCTTGCATCGCGTTTTAAAACATAACTCTGTCCATTTTCAAGCCACGCATATGATGTAAATATTATTACTTGTTTATAACACCAATGTGCACTCTGTATTTAATTCTGCATTTTAATGCTGAAATCCTCTGCAAAATCTACTTGTACCCCTGCTTTGGTTTTTGAAATGATTTTCTACTTTTGAAAAAAGATATGCTGCTGTTATTTGATAAAGGTGTGCTTCAAGAAGTATGCTATGTATTTGGCTCCGCAGAACTTTTTTTTTACTGTGCCTGTATGTGACAAATTAACTTGTTTTTGATTAACTTTCTCCCTCTGTTACCATTTAAGTTTTTTTTTCACGGGCATTATCCAATCTATTGAGCTCAGGTTAATTCAAAACTACATTTTGGTCACAAACGTGGTGGTATTTATGGTCCGTCATTCAGTTCTTAAAGCATGGCACCGAGTGCCCATGTATTCATGGTTAAAAGTTCATTTTCAAAGTACAAAGATTTTGTTCATGTACTGCCACCCAAAACCATGACTGCTGAGACACTGTTTGGTGTTTTACAGAAAATAATCATTGGCTTAGAAAACAAAGGTTTTACTGTGATCTGTGTTGCCACTGACAACAATTCCATCAATTGTAAGTGTATGTCATAAATCGTAATTCTGTTTTACTATGATTTGTGTTGTCACTGACAACAATTCCATTGATTGTAGGTGTATGTCATCAATCGTAAGTGTATTTTGCTGTGATTTGTGTTGTCACTGACAACAATCGTAAGTGTATGTCATATGTCAATGAATGATTTATAAATGAAAAACTGTTAAATGAGTATATTTTGGATCATTTTTTTAAATTTTAAAGAGAGGAAGGTGTAGTTCAGGCTTTATTTGTGTGTGGATTGGAGTATCTCCAAATAAATTCAGGCCTTTGCCATTTTAAAATCGAATTTTTGTGTTGGCAGTAATTTTGTGTTTCATGAGTATTACTCTGTGTCATAACAAATCACCCCTAGCTTATACTAGGGTTTATAGGATTCGTACTTGGGTATCTTTTGAAATAATTCCACTAGATAATTATCTCTGTTTAGTACAAAATTGTTATTGTAATAGATTTTTCTTAGATTTTTGATCCGGCCATTTGTAAATTTTTTTTTCTCCCCTTTTGTTTTCCTTCCCCAATATATATATATATATATATATATATATATATATGTGTGTGTGTGTGTGTGTGTGTGTGTGTGTGTGTGTGTGTGTGTGTGTGTGTGTACATACAACGTGTTAGTTTTTACATCTATTGTAATATGGAGAACAATTTTGAAATGTTGATGTTAAAATTTTTTTTCGTAATAAATACTCATTTTGCTCTATATTGAAGTGTGACACTTTCTGTCTGAATGTGTGGGGTTTTAAAACTAAAGTTTTGATTCCTTATTAACCTCTGCTCCTGCAATGTAAAATATCGGAAATTTATTGCTTGTGGTATTAACGAAATACCAGTTAAAAAAAATTATCATGTTGAAATCTTAATTAAGTCAAGTGTTGTCATAATATATTTGTATAATTATTTGATACTGTATTGAAAGTGAAGTTACTTGATTTAAACAGAATGGATTGTTATTTTATTTTTCTGTACGATTATTGATTATACGGGAGAAATTTTAAGATTTCATTATCTAACAATAACTTCGTAAATTACCGAATTTGCATAAAATATTCCTTTGTTTTAGTAGGTTGGATCGATATGAGGGAAATCCGTTCCACATAGTTTATGAACCGGAGTTTCGAAAATTACCAAGTGTGCACATTTTTTTATACTAGGGTGAAAGAAACTAAAACAACTGTGTGATTATAAATTTAAATTACTAAGAAATACAGGAAAGGCATCTACTCTACGCTTTGAGACATAGTGGAAACAAGTTCTTTCCTCCATACTTCGCGATGTTGTACACTCGCTAGCAGATTTACAGCCGAGCAGCATCTTTTGGGTAGGAGTATCCCATGGAACCTTGCGACAATCAACCTCACGTTTAGCCGCGCTGGGCATCTTCCTTTTTTTCTTTTCTCCATGGTTTAAAAGGTGATACTATATATTGCACCGTTACGTTCTGCAATGCTAATATTTTAACCCCTCCAAATTCCATTCGCTTGTTTTTTTCTTTTCCTGCATCACCTGAGAAATAACAACTGCTCACATACTGTATTTCCAATAGGGTGTACCTAATCTTACCATAAATACCGTTACAAATTATTTAATGAAGTAAGCAAAGAAATTTAAAGATATTTTATTATACCTGTGATATGACGTAAATAGTACACTTGTGAATACATGGCACCAATCACTTTTCAAAATGGCATCCTGAAGGAGTACTGAAGGAGTGGCCTTCACCCACTCCTTCAGTCTCTGTGGCCACTCACCAATAGCTTTACGCAAGGTCTCCACAAGGAAAGCTGCTACTGCCCGTACGAAAGAGCGTTTCAGACTGTCATTACTAGGGTGTCTCTTTGTGCAAGCCATTTGAGCGTGGCCCGCAAATTGTAGTCCAATGGGTTGAGTTCTGGGCTGCGTGAAGGCCAATCAGCTGGATAAATGAAGTCTGGGAAATTCGCCTGAAGCCCCACCTAAGTTAACTTGGACTTGTGGTCTGGCAGGAATCCTGCTGTAAGCTCCACTGTCGCTTTTGGAAGAAGGTGGGACTCACATTTTGGACCACTGGATTCCAAACCCTATCCTGGTAGACTTTGGAGGATAATTTCACTCCTTTCTCACACAAATGAAGCACCTTGCTATCCTCGTATGAGACTCCCAACCAAACTATGATAGAAGCAGGATGAATGCCTCTCATGATCACTGCAGGTCTCTCTTGAGCTTCTCGTGAAGTTGACGCATACACCCTTTTGGCTGTTGAAAACCTCTTCAAAAGTGAAAATGTTTTCATCAGAGAAAATCAAATGACTGTAGTGATTGCCTAACGTTGCAGTAAACGGTTCGCTCTGCTGCTTCAGTTGTGTGGGGACGATGTGGTTTGTACGCCTCCGGTAAGCTCACAACCTTTGGTCACCCCGCAGCACACGTGACATCGACATTCTTGAAATGTTCCCCGCATGAGCCATCACTGATTGTTCTGTGGCAGGAGTTTGTCGAATACGTGTTGCCACTGATTTCACCAGGTAAGCAGTCCTCACTGTTCGCGGCCGACCCTTTCCGGAGCGGTCAGCGATGGTCCCAGTCTCAAGCAACCTTTCAATGGTCTGGTAGCGAAACATTCGGCTGATTTTAAGCTTCTTTAGCATGTTGAAAATCTCGGAAGCTGTTTTTTCAACTTTGTGCAGCACTATTACAGCAATACGGTTCTCATAATCTCGTCACTACATGGCACGTGCTACACGAAACACGTTATCTACTCTGTAACTAGTGAACGCACAATGATACACTAGCTGCTTCAAGCCTCCTGGTTCGTCGGTGACGTTCACACTGGTTGCGCGCCATCTGTCGAACGTTTGTAACAATATTTAGGCTAAGACTGGGTATTTCCGCCGTCTCCAAAGTCTATAACTGAAAATTAAATATCAAAAAAAAATTCCTCCTCTCTCACTCCTCTATTCCTTCCACCAAGTTTGCAGTTTTCCCGCAAAGGACAATTGTTGCCCAAAATTGTTAGGTATTATTTTTTGTTTGCGCTTTTTGCTTAGCTGTGCAACGTGTGGAGATCGAAATAGGTTTATTTCATCTCTTCGCAGCATATTCCTATACATATGAAGTTGCAATTTTCTATTTAGAAATACTTTCCCTAACTTAATTCTTGCCCGAACCTATAAACTAGATTTTCTAGGTTTTACAGCTTAATACGAATAAGCGTCTAAATCAGTTTGTCCCAGCAGAGGTAGTTCACCGAGCTACAAACAGATATTCCGCGAAATTTCAAAATACCACATACATGTATTTACTTTGGAGTAAATGTATATTTTGCTTATAAAAATCCCAAAATGCGAAACATCCATGTTCATGTGTTCAAAAGTTTCTCGAACATTCTAGACTTCCTCTATCGGCCCATTGTGCTTTAATCAGCGATATTATACTTACGTTTTTTTACTTGCGCAAATACTTCTTTGAACGTGGAGCAAACAATTAAGATATGAGCGTTTTGAAATGTGGAAGTTCGTAATACGTGTTAGCACGTCACAAGATGAAGAAGGCAATGCAGAGAACCGTAAACTTGCAGGTTAGCAACGTAAGGGAAGTGATACCAATTCGATGTACAAACAAAATATAAGTAATCATACCTGAGATTCGGGAGGCAAGAGACTCTAAGAGGAATTGCTTTTTTGGGGAAAAGTTTTTAGCAATGAGTTTCACATGGTCTTGTGATGAACATTGTACCATTTCATAGTGTATTATCTGTGGCAAAAGTTAATTGACGAATTTACTTCATAATACAATTTTTTTAAGAATACTTGTTTACGTAATTTTTCATCCCAATTCAAAATTACTTTTGTAATTTTGAATTGGGATGCTTCAGCGATGTTTGAAAGTTTACTTCAAGGATTCAGCGAAATAAAAAAGGTTAGAAAAAAACTGGTCCGAAACTTCAGAAATTAAGTTATCGAATTGTATCGTATCGCCTGTGTCATTTCGTGGCGAGGTTCTATCTCGAGAGTCATAGGTTTTGGTCTAAGTGGGCCATGGGCACAGGTCAGTTGTTCAAAATTTTTCTCAATGAGTTTGTATTAAGTGATTCCGTGGGTATGGCGGACAATAAATTAAGTAATCAAACTGGGCAGGCCCATTTAATTAAACGCACCATTTGCTGAAGTTTCGCAAATTTCTAAGATGGTGACGCGTCTCGTGCAAATGCGCCTCGTGTTCTTGCAATAGTAGCTGTAACCCATGAGATGACGAAAAACATCGTGGAAGTTTTCCCATTGTGACGTATCCGTGAAATCAGAGTGATCATCGTTCATGTGCATCATTGGGCGGTTATCAGGAGCTTGTCGGACATTGAAAATTGGAATAAACTAGATGTCTCTTTGAGAAACGAATTCACAACAGCAAATAAGACACGTTGTTTTTGGGTGTGGATTTCGCTTTAACCCAATCACAGACAGGAGGTATTCCGACATTCAGTCGTACCTTGAGATAAAAATTGGTTCGTCAACTAAAATAAAATGTACAGCACAGGAGTTGCATATATACCATCGATCCACCTGAACTCCCTCCAAATCCATTCCTTCAACCCCGGAAATGTGTCACATTTTATGCCCTGCACCAGTTACGGTCAAATGATACAACGCGGGGGAATTTCGGACATGTAAATCAGATTTATACGTAACACAAAAAACGCTTTAGAAGTTATTTGAACACCTAATATCTGAATTTAGATTAGAAGCCTTCTAAACCTTCCCTTATATGGATAGTATTCTAAAAGTGCGCAGGGTAACAAATATTTGTAATTTGGTCTGAAACTTATGATATCCGCTTCGCAAAAGAAACTGTTGAAATCATGGTACCTGGAGCAGGAGAATGTGGGATAGGAGACATATTTTTCAAACTCCGTCCTTTACCACCAATGGAACTGTAAATCTCAGAAACAAATGCATTTGCGCCATTGACACAGCCATGTTACTAAACTTGTTACAGAGATATCAGAAACGTCGTTTCCCTGAGAAGTTTAGCATCTGGTTTACTCCAACATCTAGTAGAGAATTTATGTCAGGATAATGGAAATGCGTAGATGCGCAATAGGTCAGATTTTAGGGTGCTAAAAATGAGGTGCAGAAGTATTTTTAGATTTTAACTTTAGGTTGTTTTATTGTGAGAGGAAATTTTTTTTCAAAGCCCATTATGATAGATAAATATTGGCTACCGGTGACTGATGCTCAGGGGTTGGTGACAAAAGCAGACAAGCAACCTAAAGAACTAACACTTAGGGTTTGTTTTACGTGCATTCCGCACTTTCTATGATATGAGACATGTATGCATTATATCAGGGATTCCCAACCTGTGTGACGCGATATTTTGGAAATCCACCGTGAAAAAAAACAAAACACTATTACTTTAATCAGTAACGCAACTGATTCATTCCACGCTACCGTAATTCCGCTTCACGACAATCCACTTCCACTTCTCCCGCTCCCCTCTGTATTGTTTGTGCTCTTAGTCACGAGATGGAAACACAAAGGTGACGCTATTTTGTCTTCGGAAACTGTTCCTGTCAGAGAACGGCCACAGTTGTTATAAGTGCAGTGCCCGGTGTATCGCATTGTAGTTGTATCTACATGTCTCATAGTCTCAGTCGCTTTGTTTGTCTGCGTCTGTGATTAATCATTAACCATGGAAAAGTGTTTAGCGAAGAAGCGGAAAACTGAAGAAAACGTCAGTGATGTTGAACTTTCAACTAGTGTGAATTCTTCCAGTAAAGTGAATATAAGTATTGTAGTGAAAGCTATACAACCAAGAGTAGGTGACGGAAAATATAATAAATTACCTTGTGATATTTCTCCTGCTAGTTCCGGTGTTACAAAATATAGCGATAGTCCTTAAGTTTTACAAAAGTATAGCGATAGTTATTTAGCTTTCGGTTTCACATGGACTGAAAATTGTGACACGCTGCTTGCGGAGAACGCCTGAATAATGAAACAATGGTTCCGAGCAAAACGAAGCGGCATCTAATAACCAAACATCTAGTTGAGTATCATTAACCTTCATCATATTTTAAAAGTATTTTAAAAGAACAACGTAAGGCTGCAAAATAGAAGGATTTAACAACCACCGTGAGCAAATCAGTCGGCTATCAGCCCTCTCCCATCCCTAATTAAGGGTCGAAGGAAGGGAGAAAGCCAGTGCCGTAAGACAAACACAACATATTCTCCCTAAAGTGTCGTGCCTTACCGAACCAGACAATCACGGACGAATGGTCAGAACTCTTCGCCCAGACTACTGCGCCACAGGGGCCGCTACTTGGAATTCGTCGTTTTGTTAGTGAAACAAGTATTATTGAGAAATGTTTGCTTTTTTTTTTTCGAACCGAAGACCCAACGACTGGAGGTGACATATTTGAAGCAGTTAGTCGTTACTTATCAGGTTCAGGTTTTAACATGGTGTAATTGCTGGCCCTTTGCACTGACAGAGCACTATAAATGACGAGGAAATGTAAAGTCTTGGTTTCCAGAGCAAAGAACGAAAATCCCCCCGATGATCAGTACACACCATTTTTCTTCGTAGGAAAGCATTGGTAGTGAAAACAGTTGGAGAATATATGTCTAAAATGCTCGATGACATTGTTAAAATGGTGACTTTTATAAAATCTCGTCATTTACAGGTGTGGATTTCGGAGAAACGTTTCCATGAAATGGATTCTGTTCATAAAACCGTACTTCTCCACGCTGAGGTGAGGTGGTTACACAGGGGCCAAGTTTCAAATTTAGTTATGGAACTGAAGGAAGTGTTACGTGCATTTTTTGAGAAGGAGGGTCAGCTTTCATTTCTTGCGTTTTTGAACGACGAAAGCTGGTGTTTAAATTAGCTTATCTTGCAGATCTTGTAAAAAAATTAAGCGATCTAAACCTGTCAATGCAAGGGAGGCGAAGAGAATATAATTACCTCGACAACCAAAATGAAAGGTTCCCACAGGAAACACAGTTCTTGGAAGTACTCTATTTAAAAATATCTATCAAACTTCTCTGCGCGGCACAATATGGTTTCTGGAAATGAGCTGAAGAATTGAAACAATTAATTGCCGAGCATATTGTGAACCTGGAAGTAAAAATTAATAACTATTTTCCATCGCTGTCAACAACAATCCTACCCTGGATTATTTCATGTTTTCAATTTGCCGACAAATTTGAAGATTTGGATCAAACGGCACTCTGAAAGAGACGAACTAATTTATATGTGCTGTGATTCTACATTGAGAGTGAAACAAATTAATCTTATGAATTCTTTCTGGCTAAGAATTATAAAACATGATACATCTATATAAAAAAATTATTACTTTGTTGCTACCTTTCGCAACATCGCATTTGTGTGAGCAGGCATTTTCGGCATTAAACAATATAAAATCAAGTTGCAGAGTTCGTCCGCGTAACGTTGAAGCCGATCTACGAGTTTCATGTTCGAACATTCGACCCAGGATTGGCGACATTTGCAAGCTACATCAATCCCAAGTGTCGCATTGATGAAACTATTTTTATTTCAAAATATAATCCTTAAGTTTTTTCTTTGTTTTATAACTTGTAATACGTTTTGTAATAAGGTAACAGATGCAGTTTCTATTAACTGCATCTGGAAATTAATAATTTTAATTAAAACTTAAATTTAGAAGAAATCTTTGGCAACGACAGTTCATCATTGTGAACAATTGGTTTGATATAATTTCCCATAAACAAGTGAGCCGCGAAACTACTTTCGTAGTTTAGGTGTGCTGTGATGTCGAAAAGGTTGGAACCCGGTACGTTAGAATGATCTGTGCCAGATGGACTAACGCAAGTTCTTGCGGAGAGATACCCCCTGATGTCTCATTCCGGAAAAACTCAAGGGTGAGAAATGTTCAGTGCTACACAATGAGTTCCTAGACTCTGTCATCAACAGTATAAAACGTTATGAGGCTTGAATTGCTGAGACGCATGACCCCGATTTCTGTTGAAGTACTTTGTTCACTTCATTCTAACACCTTATTTTTCATTTCGTAAGGAAAGTAATAAATCTAACAAAATATTTTACGAACATTTCCTGACGTACCGTGGGATGCAGGTCTTCATCAAATTACATAATATTTCGCGATTGATTAGAGTTTTCGTGTTTTTCTTCTTTCTTGCTTATTTACGGAAATCAGTGTACAATTTTTATAGTAAATTCATATTATATCACGAAAGAGTACCTTTGTTTTGGCAATACACCAAATGTTATCTTTCTCTTCATTTTATGACTCATGCCTGTCTTTACAGAAATCCGACCACAAGGGATTGATAAATCACTGTATAGGAACAATTTCTTTTCTCTATCAGATTTATACTTTCCCACTATTTACATAATCTAATTCTTCCTCGGATTTTACAGTGCGAAGATGGTATACCTGATGCGCTTCTATTTCATAAATCCTCTATGAGGTGTTAACCTCGGTAAATTCTTTTATACAGACAAGAAAAGCTAACAGAAAACGCTTTGGAAATACATTAATATAAAAAATTTTTCAAGTTTTATACTAATAAATGTATTAAATCAATGGATGCATATTTTCTTTAAAACACTTTTGCAATAAACCACAAAGCCAAGTACTATGTACTCACTGTTCCGATTTCATAAATCTATGTAGATAGGAGAACATTTCGTAAAATAGTTTTGGGTAGGACTGTGAAGGTTTTTGCGCTTACCTAAAACACAACCTAAGTAGAGTGAATTTGCACTTCTGATTCCATAGTACTGTGTAAAAGATGAATAAATTTCGGAAAATACTATTAGGTAGAGCTAAGAAGATATTTGCACTTATTTAAATCACAACGGCAAGTACAATGAACTTACCGTTCCGAATTCATGATACTGTCTTGAGCACGCGTAAACCTCGAAAAATAATTTTAAGAGAAAGATATACTAAAAATTGAATATTTTGTAACATGAAAACTTTGACAAGATAATTCGGAAGAGGATTTGCTGATATTTACGCACTTTTCCAATGCAAAAATTTTGATCCAGACAGCATAGGAGCAATCGGGGGTTTTCTCCAGAGGTCTTTCATTCGAACGATTCTGACGGAATCGAACGTTTTGAAAATTTTCACTAATCGAATGAATCGATTATTTCTTCTAGATTATGCCCATCCTTAAGTTTGTCATTTTCACTAGCAAAAGTAAAGCAAACAGATAACGACCGTATATTGCCATGCAAAATATTTCTCTCACTGTTCACATTTCCTGTTTATTGGCGGATCGTTGTGTAGAGTATTAAATGTAGTTAAACAAACAAATATGTGTTAATGTCAAATACATGATTTTCTTCTTTGTCCTGTTCAGTGATTAAACAGGAACATATAGCAGCATTAACCTATTGAGAATAATTTATTATGTGTGCGTGGAGAGTAAAAAATATTTCCTCTTTGAACATTATTCTTTTTTAATTTGATGCAATAATTTTCTTTGCTTCCCAAAGATATTTTAAGTGTTGAACTTGTCGTAGAAAAATTAGTTACTTAAAATTAGGTTTAAGAGTTCTGTGTATTATAATTTCGATGCGATGAGATTTCGATATCTAGAAATGATTCAAAAGCAAATGGAATAAAATATTGCCTCATGTGCCAAATATCCAGATCTTTTGTTCACACTTTAGTTTCTGACGTATCCAGTTGAAGGGTTGTGGACAATTTCATAAAAATGCTTACAGCTTCAAACCTAGAAACAATTTTAAGATGCGCAAAAATTATTTTCGCCCAAATTTATCGAGTATTTCTTGTACTCATCCTTAATGTTTTATAACACAGATTGATCATTCCTTGTTATCACCTTAGATGTATTATAAAACTAATTAAGCGTTTAATATTATTCTTGCCCTGAAGAATCCCCTGTACTTCAAATGTGAGTAATGCGCAGTCATGCAATAAGGAATATTTTTGTTTCCACGATTTACATTAAACTATATTTCGAAAATTTGTTGCAAAGCTGCATGCTTTAACAAGGACTCGGTTTAAATTAGTTAGAAAATATTTCAAATTAAATATATAATTTGGTGACCTTGCTCATGGTAAGGGCTACAGGATATGGTAATTAAAAAACTATCATCAAGAAAGAAATTTTATAATGCTTCAAGCGTTCCTGCAAAACATTTGTTATAAGTAGAAATATTTGTAATCGTAAAATGTCATTTTCAAAATTTTGTTTACCGCTAAATACCAGGAAAAAATTGTAAGTCATTTAACTCAAGTCTCATGGGAAGAAATGTTAATTCTAGAAAGGAAACAAAAAACTGTTTGTCACCGTTTATCTAGCAGTCTTTGGATGCACTAAAGAAGAAATGCAGAAAAGACATCACATTTCTTGTTCTCTGCAACTTGATGTCTTTTATATTGTATATTACTTTGAACAGAGATTTTTTTTTTTTTGATTGGAGGTTTAACGACCACCGTGAGCAACTCAATGGGCCATAAGCAGTCGCCCGTCCCTAATTTAGGGTCACTGGTTCCAGGAAAGGGAGAGAGCCAGTGCCGTAAGACAAACACAACATCCATGCCTCACCGGGATTCGAATACGGACCCCGTTCGGACGAATGATCAGAGGCCATCGCTTAGACCAATGCGCCACCGGGGCGGCGAACAGAGATCAACTTAATTGCACGGTTGCTTGTCAAAGGTTTATTTTGACCTTAGACGAAATTATTGTTATTTTTTTGTGGATAGCTTTACCAGTAGATGGATATGGTTTGTTCTTATTACTCAATGATCCTCTATATGAAAGAAGTTTTATTACACACACGCTGATCGTACTCTATGTTGAACACTGATCTGCAAATCATTCAAAGTAGACATATTCATAAGCTAAGAATCCTTGTATCTCGAGCCACTGATGGTACCACACGGGGTGGTGCTCCCTCCCCTAGAATTTGTCTTCAGCACCTCGATTAAAATTTCACAATTTTAGTGATGTTTCGTTGAATCCAGTTCTGGTCCGGGCATTAAATACGGGGTCGAAATTCAACTACACCACCGATGGTGTTAATGCTTTCCGTGTTATTACAGAGACATAGAACATTATTCATGATTTGCCTTTGGACACCAGGATTCTGCTAGGCAAAAAATTGCGAAGATTTGCAGTCAAATTGGGCCTCAGGTGCCCTCGACGATGACAGTGCATTACAGTGAAGAGAAGATACAGTTGTGGGAATTGAGAAATAACCCTAACATTGTTATCACTGTTGCAGACAATGCTCACGACATCGTTATTTTAAATCGGGAGGATTGTATTCAGAAGATGAACAATGTGATTAATACTATTCCTCACTCAATTGTCCTTTCTGACCCAACTTCGGCTACTATTAGACAAATTTCATCCCTTAAAAGAGAGGGTTTGTTGCCTAGTGAGATTCATTCTATGTTAAGGAGTGTTGTTGGCCCTGCCATTCCCAATATATTTGGCACCGTTAAGACTCACAAGCCTGGTTTGCCTCTTCGCCCGCTCGTTTCTAGTTGTAACAGTCCTTTAAGACCATTAGAGAGGGCGTTGCCACGTTACCTTCGGCCTTTTGTCCAATCCTCACCTTATTCCTTCACCAGTTCCCTCCAGGCCATTGCCCGTATTCGAGAATTCAGAGGCTTGGGCTCCTCTTTCATTTTGGCCTCATTGGATGTAGAATCGTTATATCCGAGTGTTCCATTGAACGTAGCTCACGATTTGATTATTTCTAAGTTGTCCGAGTTGGGAACTATTCCCCTAATGCAAGTTCAGGCAATTTCCGATGCTCTAAATATTATTGCAAAAAGATCCTTTTTTTCGCTTTAATGGGACCATTTACCGTCAGGGAGGTGGCACTACTATGGGCTGGCCTCTCTCTACTGTTTTGGCAAAGGTGATCATGCAAGATTTGGAGGACGATATTTTAGCCAGGCCAGAGAAGGTTCCAGCACTGTACTTGCGTTACATCGATGACGTTTTTGTCATTTGGCCACATTCTGGTGATGCTTTGCTTTCTTTTAGAAGCCTTTTGTCGTCTAAATATCCTACTATTAACCTGACGATAGAATGGGAGGAAAATTTTAAGATCCCTTTCTTGGACCTTCTAATCACCAGACATGTTAATAAGGATTTTTTGACTTTTGAAGTGTATCGGGAGGCCGTTTGTTCTTTCGATATCATTCCACACGTCTCTTTCAACCCGGCTAGATATAAACTTGCAGCTATTCGGGCTTTGGTGAATAGAGCGTATACCCATTCCTCGTGCATTGCTGCTCGGAATAAAGAACTTCTTTTTATTAAAACCATTGTGATGGAACATGAGTGTGGTGTTGGTTTTGTGAAAAAGTTGTGTGCTAGGCATAGGAGAGGTAATTCGTCTTCGTTGTGTGTTGAGCGCGAGCAGATTACTTATGTGGGATCAATGTCTTTCTTTCCACCGGTTACAAATGCATTACGGAGAGTGTGTAAAAAACACAAAAAAGATTTTGGTGATGTGGCCTCTAACCTTCGGAGCATGCTTAGGAAGGATCGTGAGCCCAAACCCATCCAAGAACAGTGGGGTGTGTACTGTGTGCCCTTGAAGACCGACGTTGCTGCTGCTCCTAATTCATGGTACATAGGATCCACTCTTCGTAATTTAGGAGTTAGAGTGACTGAACATCAGTACACTGTAAAGACTGGATCTACTACTACTGCCCTTGCACGCCTGGTTAAGTCAGGAACTCATCTGCCCTCTTGGTCTGAGACTTATGTATTACTTAAGACCAGAGGTAGGTATATGACTCTCTTCGCCGAAAGTATGTATATTGACGTTTTTAAGGACGTATGCTGTAACGATGCCTTACCTGCACATGTACATACACCGTGGATTTGCTTATTTAATTTTTTATGTCGTGCGAAGTACCCTACTGCGGGTGTTGATAACGGACCGTGTGCTTACTTTTCACTTCGGTTAATATGTATTTGCAATCTCTTTGGTGTTTTCTTTCTTTGCTTTGTTTCTCGCTGTAACCGAGTTGTGACGCAGATATCATGTCACTCACCGGGATCGCTGTTGTGTTCGGGACTATCTATATATTAAGTGTGTGTGTTCTCCTAGCGCCAGTTCTTTTAACCTGATGACGCACAGGGCGCCTGTTGCGAAAGGTCTTGTTTTTACCTAATATGCCTTTTAGTAGTAAAATTCTAATTGTACGTTTTGGGTAGTTTTCTACATGCTTCGACAGCTGCCTTTTTATTCTTCTTAAAATTTTTATTATGTAACTTTTATGATCGAAGACAACTCGTTCATTCCGTTTTCATTCTGGTATTTTGCACGATGTCCTGCAGTTAATGCAAACCCAGGGTGCAAGATTTAAGGATGTAGAACGTGTATGTGTAATTTCATTTGACGAAATGAGTGTCGACAGCCGGATTTCATATGACCAGGCAGAAGATCGTATTTTTGGACCCTACAGTAATGTTCAGGTGGATATGGTGTGAGGAATCTTTCCTAGCTTAAAGCAGCCGATATACACTGACGGGAAAAAAATCCCAACACAAAGAAGGGTTTGTGTTAGATAAACAACAGTTGGTAGGTGGTGAGATTGCATCTGTAAGATGATGTCTATGCAAATTTCCCGCTCGGCGCATACGTGTGGCGCTAGTAGCGCCCCTCGGAACAAGGTTTGCTGTAAATGCTTGCTGCAGCGTTCGTGAGCGTTAGTTATCTTTGAGATTCGACGTAGGGTGTTGATGTTAGTCAAGAATGCCTTTAAGAAGACGAAGAAGCCATTATCAACAGCTCACGGAGTTTGAACGAGGACGTGTAATAGGGCTACGAGAAGGTGGATTTTCTTTTCGCAATATTGCAGAACGACTTCGCAGCAATGTAGCCACTGTGCATGATTGTTGGCAGCGGTGGTCAAGGGAAGGTACTGCCTCAAGAAGACCGGGTTACAGCCGGCCACGTGGCACTACTGAGAGGAAGACCGCCGTGCACGGCGTATGGCCGTGGCACATCGTACCGCGTCTGCTGCAGCAATTCGAGCTGTAGTTGTCACCACAGTGACACAACGAACTGTTACAAATCGGGGACTTGAACGTCAGCTCCAAGCCAGACGCCCTGTAGCGTGCATTCCACTTACTCCACACCACTGCCGTTTTCGACGTCAGTTGTGTCAAGATAGAGCTCATTGGAAGACGGAATGGAGATCTGTTGTGTTTTCTGGTAAAAGCCGGTTCTGCCTGGGTGCCAGTGATCGCCGTGTGTTGGTTAGAAGGAGGCCAGGTGAGCGCTTGCAACCAACCTGTCTGCGACCGAGACACACTGGACCTACACCTTGAGTTATGGTCAGGGGAGCAATTTCCTATGACAGCATGAGCACTCTCGTGGTTATCCCACGCAACTGACGGCACAGTTGTACGTCGGACTGGTGATTCAACCTGTTGTGCTGCCATTCATGAACAGCATTCCATGGGGTGTTTTCCAACAGGATAACGCTCTGCAAAGTGTTGACATATTGCCGTGGCCTGCTAGATCACCAGATCTTTCTACAATCGAGCACGTATGGGACATCATTGGACAACTCCAGCGTCACCACCAACCAGCATTAACCGTCCGTGTATTGACCGACCAAGTGCAACAGGCATGTAACTCCATCCCACAAACTGAAATCCAGGACCTGTACGACACAATGCATGAACGTTTGCGTGATTGCATTCAACATTCTGGCGATTACACGGGTTATTATTGTACCAGCATTTCACATTTAAAATGGCTTTTCTCGCGCTTACAATAAGCTGTGATCTTGAAACTTTAATCGATTAAATATGTTACCTGTACAAATGTATTGCCGCCATTTCATTCCTCTACAACTATTTTTTCGTAGTGTTGGGATTTTTTTTCCGTCAGTTTATTATGATTTGGATGTTTCAATGACAGCGTGATTACTCAAAAAAATAACATCATCCTTACAGAATATTAAATATAATGTTGTGGCTGTAGTGTCTGACCTTGGGCCAAAGAATCGTGCAGTGTGGAAGGAACTCAGTGTGTCCGCACAAACACAAGCTTTCCGAATCCATCAGACCACCAGAAACGGGTTTGGGTGTTTGCAGATGTACCCCATCTATATAAGTTGCTCAGAAATCACTTTCTTGATGCAGGATAAACGTTGTCAAGTAACAAGGTCATCACAAAAGCCACAATTGAGCAGTTGTTATATTTGGATTGTGGTGAAATAAAAATTTGTTCAAAATTAACATCATATCATCTCACAGTGAAAGGCAGAGAGCGTCAACGAGTGCGTATGGCAGTCGAGCTGTTTTGCAACCATACAGCACAAGCCATACGTTATTTAATGCCAGATGAAGAGTCCATTGCTGAATTTATTCAGTTATTCAACAATTCATTTGACGTTTTCAATTCCAGGAAGCCCTCTGATGACAGACTAAAAGCATGTGGATTTGGTATTCACCATGCTATTCAAGAAAACACTTGTTGTCAAGAGATGAGGGATGGTACTACGAAAGTTATTTTGCATTTTCATAAAAGTTTTTTAACATCTATACAGTCATTGATGGGACTCTTTGGTGACCTTAAAACCTTGAACATCAAATACATATTGACGTCACGCTTGAATCAGGACTGTCTTAAAAAATTTTTCTCAATGATCCGAGGCATTGGTCACTTTTACGATAACCTGTTACCTTCAGAAGTGAAGTGCCGCATTCGCCTCTTATTACTGGGTAGCAACATATCGAATATTCCTTTACCTAGTGCTTCTTCAGTTGCTTCAGATGTTGACGACAATTTTTCATTCTTAACATTTCAGCTATTGGGTAGTATTTTGCCAGATATGTCAGAACCACTTTCCATGGTTGAAAGTATCACTGAGATGCGGGACATTGTGATTGATGATCCTATTAATCCTGATCCTCCTTTAGCATGTGTTACTGGAAGTGATTGCTCTGTTGAAGGATTTAAATACATTGCTGGCTATCTTGCGCATCGTGGATAAAAATATGATAAAACCTTAGGCACTCCCACTGGGCAACTACCTGCTGTTCCCGGCGATGTCCCATCTTCGTGCTAGATAGAGCATTGTCACGAGGAGGTTTCCTTATGCCTCCTGATGACTGGTTAAGCAAAATCAGTCAATTTGAGCTGATCTTTACTTCATTTCATGGGCAAAATTTTCTGTCACCTGATAAAAATACTCTAAAGAAGCTCTGTAATGTTATAAGTAAAAATTTCCTGATACTCCACTAGAATTAATCAAACTGTATGTGAAAACAAGAACTTTCATACGCTTGAGATACCTTAACATGAAAGCTAAGGCTTGGAAAGCTGCAGAAGTTTAGAGAAGAAAGGCACGCAAATGGCAGGCTTAATCAAAGTAACGGAGTGCTTGTTGCCAAGTACAGGGTGTGGCAGAAAAGCTGGAATCTGTTACCAAGGTAAACGCTATCTACTATTAAATTTGAGATACTAAATTTAAGTTAAACAATTCAGTTAAAAAATTATGTTGTTTTTTGTGTGCTGTCAGCAACTTTATATCATGTCAACTTAACTTAAAGCAGTTCTTTTCTGTGCATTTAAGCTAGCCTGGGTTGGGAGGAAGATTTAGGCAGTTATGGACGGTGGCACACTATGATAAGTTTTATTTTTGTTTTCATTTAAATTCTGCCCGCCATTGTAATAGTATTTTATAATTTTTGATAGCTTTTTGTGCCACCTATTAAAATAAATTGAAAAACGAACATTTCTTGCGAATTTTTGTTTGAATTTAAAGGCTACTAAGTGGAATTCTGTAAACAACAAGTTTTATTTTTAAAAAATTAAATGATGAATAACATATTTGCTATTTGTTTGTTTAGCCTGTTAACAGGAGTCCTGATGCGCTGATAATCATAATCGAAAAACTAGACTTTTAAAAGTTTGGATTTTTAAGAATTTACTTTCTCACTGACAATAACTTTTTGTGAATATAACTTCCTGCGAACTACGGAACTACGAAGTTCAGCAATATGTTTGTTTACTGCAAAGCCCTCATATTTCTTTATACAACAGCTGTTATTTTTTTTCAAAATTAATTTATTCATGAAAGAGGAAATAACAGATCACTGATAAATATGTTAATCTTTGAAGTAAGAAATTATTAATATTTGAAAACGTTTTTCATCGCGTTTATTTACATTCCTGGCTAAAGTTTAACCCGTAGCAGCGATAGCTCTTGGGCTTGCGTCTTTGCCTCTCGCTGCTTTTCTCCCTGCGCGACGTCATTTCGCCAGCCAATAGCAGCTCGTTTCCGAAGTGGCTCAACCTAAAGATATATCTTTCAACCTTAATAATTCCGAGAAAGTATTTTTCATATACAAATTTTTTTTTCAAATATACTGCTTGCAACAAATTTTCCGATTTTATGTTTTCATCTTTTAAATGGTAATGTTTGTTGACGGCATTTCAGGACAAGCAGATAGTGTCCAGTGAAATTACCCGATGTCCAAAATTTGAAAATGTTTAATGAACAGTTGATTAAAAAGGCTACACTGTAATTTCACTTTTCCAGTTTTTGCAATACCTCATTTGGTGGATTTATTATGGGAACGCAATTGTAAGTATACATGTTTATGATTTGCTATCTATGAAGGTTTTTATTAAATATATAAAGCACAATATTTTCCTATTTAGCCGAGTGCAAACGATCAGATTAGTTTATAAATTATACTGTACTAACGTGAAAGTGAAAATCAACCTTGAATATTTTCTATTTGAATGGTTAGTGTAAAGGCTCTTGCATTTTCAAAATTTCTTTCAGTTTACCACATCTGTTCGGAATTGAGTAAAACTTTCTTTGCGAGCTTATTAATACTGATATGAAAAGTCTGAATCCCTACTTTAAAAAGTAGGGTCTGTCTCTTCTCTTTTTTTCAGTTCTTGTGTAAATGACATGTAGTTTCGTAGTTTTTTTCCTATTTTTCTTCTTTGTATTGACGCATATATTTTGGATTTGCCCTATAGGAAGAAAGAAAAAAAATCGGATTTCAGAAATGTGCAAGTAAAATTTACTTCAAAGAGTAAATGATGAGTGTTTTCTTGAAAAAAATTTGAATTTCCTTTCGAGAGTTGTTGAAATTGATTTGCAATACTATGGTTTCCTTTTCTTTGCAATATAATTTTCAGGGGAAAAAGTAATATTGGTTATTCGGTAAGCAGTAAGTCTCAGTCTAAAAATCAGTCATGGAATTTTCTGACGTGAAAGTTTAATGAATTCTAACAATTGTGTAATGCTGTATTTTTCGAAAATAATTTCCACTTTATAATTGAAAAAAAAATTCTTTTAAGCAATCCGTACGTCTGGTGGTGAAAATATACTTTTTTGGTCTTAATATATTGTAACAGACACTTGTCATTTGGTATGGGTATCAACAAAGATGTGCTTCTTCTTGGTGTGTGTAGCATGGCAAGATGCAAAACGATCTTATGAAGCACATAGATGTAATACTCTGCGAAAAATCCCTGTTAGCGGTTGTCATGTAAACTTTCATTCCACTCTGGTTTTCTGGTTCCTGTGTATCGTACAAGCTTCGGTGGTGAGTTAAAATCATTTTAGAGTAGAACCAACGTTTTGCAATATTATTTAAATTTCTGAAGCATGGTTGAAAACCGCAAATGATAAAACCCGTAGGTAGGAAAAAAATAACAGATAACTTACTATTAGCGTAGGTGGATTAAAAATAAACAGCACATATTTTCTTTCGGATCAGTAGTATATCTGTAAATACAAGCAGAAATAATATGGTTGAGCAATCTGCAATATAACTCAGAGTCAATAGTGAATGCATTTTAACTGGAAGCTTGATATATTCCTTAAGTAAATTTTGTAATTAATTTACAGGAATTTTTATAAAGAATGTAGCTTTTGTGAAAGAAACCGTAAGTACTGGAGGTATTTTAGAAAAACGTAGAAAACAGTTATAATATTTAATATGTAAACAGAAATATATGCAGGTATTCGGGATAATAATATCATGTAGAAAGGGTCCCGCTTCGTTAAACGCAGAATTTTCTTGACCTTTATACCACATAGAGTGCTTTGTATCAATTATCCACTGAAAATTCCCAATAATGAATGATCGAAAAATGTCATATTTAAAAACAATTAATTTGCCTAAAATTCTCGAGGTAAAAAGTTTTAATATAAAAATATTTTTGAGAACATAGCGAAAACAATTATCTTCTAGTGTCTAGGGTTAAAATGATTATTCGATATCGGTTTGCAGCCTCTTTATACCGTTGCGCTTTAAAATTTGGCTTCTAGTTTAAAGCTTACTTTATTATTTACTGGATTCGTTTAAGTTATAATTTGTAAAAGGAATATAGCAGGAACCTGTACATTTTTTGTCTGTGAAGAAATGAAATCCTTGTGATTTGTTGCAATCCTTGAAAAAGCCATAGGTGGCAGCTGCCGATATGTACTACAATCTTTCCTGTTTCTTCGGGTGGGTATATACTCTTTCAGGTTTGTTGAAATTTCTAATATTCGATATTCGATATTATGGTTTGATATTTGTACGATAGATAGATAGATAGATAGATAGATAGATAGATAGATAGATAGATAGATAGATAGATAGATAGATAGATAGATAGATAGATAGATAGATAGATAGATAGATAGATAGATAGATAGATAGATAGATAGATAAATGTTTCAGGTCGATTAAAGGAAATCATATGTCATTCGAATGGCTTCAATTTCGAAGCAGTGTTGTGAAAAGGCAAACGTATTCTTTATTTAGAATGATAGGTACACGTATTTCATTAATCCTAACGACCGTTCGTCAGACAACTATTGGTGCGATACAGGGTCTCTATTTGTGTTATCTTTTGTCCCACACACTGTGATAGTTCTTCATAATAAAAAAAATGAAGTGAATTTTTTCAACGGTTAGAGAGTCCAAAACGGTGTTGTGTATAATAAATTTTAGAACGTATCAATGAGGAAGGGAAATAGAGGTCGCTTTCCTATGTGTGGTAAACAAAATTTTCAAAAAGCACATGAATCCGTTTCTTTCTGTACAAACGCAGCTCGATGAATGCGCTCTTTCGAAGATTTGCACGCAGTACGGAAAGAAGGGCACGTCGGCCAGGCACCTTCCGGTGACACCTTATCTTTTATCTTACATTGATTTCGTATTGTATTTGAAAGTCGGACAGATTATATCATGCTTTGTCGCATTTTATTTTATAAAACTTTCAAGTACAGATTTGTGTAATAATTGGTCTGTCAGCCACAGCGGAATTGCGCAAGGGTGAGACTGAAGAAACCTGTTCCAAGCAGTTCCAAAACATGGACGCGAGGGAGACCGCAAAGAAGAAACACAAGGGATCAGTGAATTATTATGAGCTGACACAAAAGGACAATCTCCTGAACTCAGGGAGATACGGAGACCTAATGCCAATTATTAATACCTTTAGGACAAATTCTATTTGTAATGCACTATCGTAATTGACGCTGAGCTAACTCCAAATCTGTGTTTGAATATTATTACCCTCACAGCTGGTTAATAATTAGTTAAAATCAAGCTACTTCTGAATGTATAGCGTTTACAACGTTTAATGTAGTAACAGCATTTAGAATGAAGCGCCGAACACGTAGTGCAAAAGCAAATACCAGTTCAAGCAACATGGCCATTTCAATAATATATATAATATCCATTATTCTGAATTGTATAAATAAATAGATCTGTATGTCTTAGGCAAAAAATTAGCGGAACATGTTGCTTACGACTCCAGTGGAAACGTTACATACAAAGAAATGTCAGTTCATATAGGACATCAGTTCTTGTACATAGTGTAGGCAACAGTAGCAGGCCACCATTCCAGAACAATAATAGGGAAGAAAAGCAGGGAAAGAAACAAAGGTGACCTGTTTAATTTTAAGTAGGAACAGATTGTGCTGTTTAGACGGCAATGTTTAAAAATGAGAAAAATGAGAAAATCTACAAGAGTATGAACCGAACACGTCATGATGATATAATAAATACAGTCCATATACTATCCTGCCTATGTAGTAAGTCATCTTTGAATTGTATGCAGCCTCTTGAAAACGCTTGGTGGGTTTCTTTGGTTACGGTTACAATAGCAGTTTACGTATGGGCCTCTTTGAGTCATAGAGTTTGCGGCAGTCAGCTTCAAAATCTACCCGCTAAGCCCGTCCTAAAACTACGGCGGGATTCTTCGCTGCTCCTCTCGGTGGATTCCAAAGTTGCGTGCTTCCAAATTACCGTGACTTCCAAATTTGTAATGTTGATTGTGAGAAGCGCTAATCCCCTCCAACATGCCCACACATATTTTAAACTACCCATATGTGTAATCCCAAATGCATGTTTAAAAAAAACGATGATTATTGATGAACTGATGACAATGATTGACTACCTGATGATTTATTTATTCTGGTTTGTTAAAAATTGCTACATTCTAATATAGGAGTGTTGCGATTTTTATGTTTATTTTCCGATTGCGTCCCGACAAAGAATATTCAGAAATGCTGACTAGAAAATGTAAAATATTTTCCTTAAGAAAGTGGAAGAGAATTGCCGAGAAATCGATAGAACTTTATATTCATGTGATACAAATTATCTACGTTTGTTATGAAAAAATTAAGCTCTACGTTGTAAAAAATTATTTCCATTCCTAAATTTAAAAAAAAATGTTCAAAAACTTGCTCTGCTTCTAAATCTGTTCTTGTGTTTCAATCTCATAATTTGGTATTATTCTGTTATTTGTAAACAAATTCATTAAAGAAGTTAGGAGCTGCAACTTTTAATTTTCGAAGTTCTTACTAACCTCTGTTTCCTGTACGTGCTACATGCACCACTAGAAAATATAGTTTCACCTCAGTGTCAGTAGTGGCATTAGGGAAAAGGTCAGCGAATGATTGTCGGGAAAAACAAATTTGAATATAAAATACAGATGTATGGAATACAACATATCATTTTATCGAAACTTCAAAGCTAAAGCCTACCCAAAGGCTTGATCAGTGTCCTTATTTTGTGTCACAAAGTATTCCAATCAAGTCTTTGAAAGCATTTAATGTATTTTTGTTTAATAAAAAAATACTGAAAGCAACGTTTTCTTGAATTTCTTTGCATATAAACGCTTTATAGGGTACTTCCATTTAATAATTACGCCAAATGTACATAATTTCAATTATTTCCGAAAAAATTAGTTACAACATTTAAAAAAAAAATAATCATATCCATCGGGTAATAAAAAGGGGTCGGAAAAATTAACCCGGACAGTGTAACACAGTGGAAATTTATCTGACACAAGATTCAAACCATAATGGGACAATGTATAATACTTAGATTTACAACTACTTTTTGATTTCCACAGTTATTCTTATGAAACATTCTTCGAGCCGCCACGGGGGCGCAGTGGTCTAAGTGATGGTTTCTGAAATTCGTCCGATTTGGGTCCGGTTTAGAATACCGGTGAGGCATGGGTCGCATACCCTTCAAAACTGAAATATGATACTCAACATTGACAGTAATTTGTGGAGGAACGTCATTCTGTTAGACTACACCTTCATGATCAAAGAAAAGTATCATCATCACCTTCCCAGCTACTTTGGTATGGCGGAGGTTTTCCGAGGAGGCGAGACTTTGTGTTTCCAGACCCTCATTGCGCGCTTCGTGATGAGGTCGAAATAGTTGATCCATATTTCATCGGCAGTTGTTACTGTATTTAGATGTTTGGCTCCTTTGTAATAATTTCTTTCCACTCATAACACAACTGAACTGTGGATAACTATTGTTCTCTCGTGAAGTGATAAGGTACCCATCTAAAACACACGATGAAGAAGTAATTTGTCACGAAGAATGAGGGATACCGACATTTTTGAAGTATCCGTTGACGCCGCTATGTCCTCACACGTGATTCGTTGATTGTCTTGCAGGATGTCCCAAAGAGTGTTCCCGCTCCGTCACAACACTTTCAGGTTGAACAGGCCTAGGATCGAGTTTTGCCTACAAAAGGCAATTTTTTTAAATCGTGGTGCCATCTAGAAATCGTTGACTCACCCAAAGTTTATCGTTTTAAGATTTTCATTAAAATAACTGTTTCTGGAGCCGTTTTATCATAAGATAACAAAGTTTTATCGCACCTCGCATTTCACTGCTTAATCCTGTATGGCGAAATGCATACGTACCATAAAGAACTGCGCAGTAACAAAACCAGAATCGTCTGTCATTGCCAATAATTGTTGCCACATATACTTCCTTATCTCGGTTAGTCGTCTGCGTGATTATTTTTCCCTTTTGCACTATTGCCAACTCAAAAAATTACTCTCAGTTTTTATGGAACGGCCTTCATATATATCTTTCCGGGTTGATTATTCCTTCGTGTTATTTAAATGTGTGATCAAATTAAAGACTTTTTCTTTCTGTCAAGTAGAATTGGAAAAATAATTTTTAATTTATAGAAAAATCGAATATATTATTCAAACGAATTATAGCGCTATTTGGAGCGTAAATGCTCTTCATCTATAATACCTATTATTTAAAAATATTGAGTACAGAAGAGATCCTCGTTTCTTTTGGTGATGGATTTTGAATCCGGTCAATCATATCTGAAAATATTATTTAGAAAAGAAATGAATGAGGACTGGGTTTTTTTGTTCGGTTTTTTCTCTCACTCAGGTAGAACCCTTGGTTTTCCAAAGGTTATTGTTGTCGTGCAATATTCAGAAAAACATAATGCACCTTGAAGCGAATGGGATACAGACCATTGACTTTCTAGCACACAGACCTCTCTCGTGGAGCCTTTGTAAATTGTTTGCTTCAATGTCGTAGTTTCCGTAACAGGCGACATCACCTACTAGAGTTTCCTGGCTTTTGACATCCTATGGTGCGCAGCTGTGAGAACCCGTGGTTTTCACTCATTACAGTGCTTTCTCCTGCATTCTTGTTATTATTCCAGTTACTCGAATTGGAAACTACTCGCTTCGACACAGTCAGCCACCTTGCTATCTCAATTTCCAATTGCCTGGCTTCAAATCTACACTTATGTCTTCAGCGTACAGTCCCACCTAAGTGATTGTGCGGAGCCATTCTTTCACTAACAGTCCAGCTCAAGCTACAATTGTGTTACTTCATTGAGAAGACGAATGGTGCGGAGCCATTCTAATTTTAACAGACAAACTCAAAGTTCTGTTATAACAACTCATTTAGGGGAATACTGGTGCGGAGCTATCCTTTTCCAAACATTATAACTCAAGTTTCAATTGATGAATCCCGTTCAGGACAACGGCTATGTATGACTAAACATTGAAAAATCATTACAATCTGTCTTCAAGTTTTGGACATATTCTGATTATCATAGTTTTTGCGTTAATTTTATGAACCACTTTCTGACCTGAGATTTAACCCGAGTACATGAAAATGTAGAAAAATAAAGATGATTTGCATTTCTATTGAACAAAAGTGGTACCATATATTATTTTATTGGGAATAATTTTTTATGAAATTCACATACGTAAACATCATTTGAAATTATCTTAACCAAGGCTCACGGCTTGACTATCCTTCAGAGTTCCCTCACATTGCAAAATGTGTAATAAAAATGTACTCAGTGAGCCCATGTACTGTTGAATTCATGATTCATGAATTTCTAATACGATGATTCCGCATGAAATTTGTAAAAACGTAAATGTATTGTGATTTTTTCCAGATAGTAAACAACAAAATGTAAACCCACATTTATCTCCACACGTCGGGATTTGAATATATATACAAATATACATACAGGAGTATACACTAAAGTGCCAGAAAAACTGGTTTACCACACTAATAATTGGTAGGACCCCCACGACAGCGCAGGACTGTAGACATACGACGGTGCATGAACTCCACTAGCTTCTGGAAATATACTGTAGGCAATGCACACCATACTTCCTGCAGAACGTTCCACAGTTCGATTGTCTTCCGACGTCTCGGATTCCTGTGTTCTATAGCGCGTTGCATGGCATCCCAAATGAGTTCTATCACGTTCAAATCTGGGGATGTGGGTGGGATTGGCAACACCCCGAACTCAGTAAATATAATTCACTGCAGAAAGCTCTTTCTCCGAACGGACAATAATGTTGGTAATTGAAAACTCCCATCCCTCGAAAACACGAGCAATTTCGAATAAGTCTGTTTGTCCAGTTTCTACGTTCCCATCCGATATACACTGAAACCAGTGCCCGATAATAGCAGTAAACGTTATTCTATCCAGAATGCAAGCTCTTTCTCCTAACGAACAATAAACATACAAAAGCTAAGCTTGACTTGTCTTGCAAATTAGGTACACAAAATAATACAAATTGCATAGATAATTTGGAGTTTTGGCTAGAGGGTTTTCACTTTAGTGAGATTCCGAATACTGCAGAGCATCTGTAAGCGGAACATAAAATAGACTCCTAAAGACATTAAAGAAGCATGTTAAACACTGGTATATACACAGATCAAAATAAAAGCCCTGAAAAGGTAATCATTAACAAAATAAAATCCCTGAAAAGGTAATTGGCCGGGCATGGTGACAGAAGATCTGACCTCCGACGGAAAACCGATATCTTAGATTAGATACCAAAAGACAGATAAAACCTCAGAAGAATACCACATGGTATGTGGATGGATGAAATATCAAAACATGCCTGAGTTACATGGAAGGAGTGGCTCATGAGAGTTGTGGAGGAAAGTTGGGGGACATTCATCTAGAAGTGGAATGGCAATGGTAGACAGTAATGATGATGATGATGATGATGTATATATAACATCAATAAATTGTTGAATGAGTCTTTCCAAATTTCTTCCTCAGCGGTAGTCATGAACCAGGTTCCCCGATGCCACTCCATGATTTCGAATTTCAACCACCCATCTGCCACGCTGTTTCCTTTTGGATCTTCATATGTCCATTGGTATCCAGTCTAAAAATGCGCTGTCCTTTATGTTTCATTCAGTCCATTTCCACCTCAAAGATTTTCCGCTGACCATAGATCATATTTTATAGTCATCTCAGTTTCTTGATCCACGAGTTTCTCTTCTTTTCTTTATTGATAGCACCATGCATGCACTACTTCATGCTTCTTTCATTTTCTGCACCCGTTATATGTTTCTTTAGTTAAATTAAATATAAGGCATATTTCTGCACCACACATAATATACACATGTCATTTTCAGTTAACATCCATATACTCCGCATATAATTTTCTCATTATTTTCAGTTAAGACGCATTCCCCTAGTGCGTATGTAGGAACTTGAAGGATGTTTTAATATAACCCTTTCTTTTTAAGACATAATGGTACATATATATTGGAAAATGTAATGACCTTTCCAAAGTCTCTCCATCCACGCTTTATATTCCGATTAATTATTTCATCCAAATGGTTACCTCTGCTTTACGTATCTCATCCAAGGGAAATGTAGATATCGATTTTTTTTGGGATTTTCGCCATAAATTTCAAAACGTTCATTCCTTGTAAAAGCACTGAACATCAGTTATGTCTTCTGAAAGTGCCTTATTATTCCAACTTCTTTACACCTCTCAGCACGTCTGTGGATTATACTATGCAGCTTCAAAGGATCAGTTGCAAAAACGATTATGTCATCAGCAAGAGGAGGTGAGTTAATTTCCATTAATCTTAATTCCTTTTTTTCCAAGTTCAAAAACTGAAAGCATTTCGCAGTTTTTGTCGGTGCTGTATCCTGAAAACGTAGATACATTATGTTTGCATTTCATAGATGCTATTAATAATGCTAATTTATGCATCTCCCTCAACTGGACATTGGTTCATTTGTTTGGTTAGCAAATGAAGCAAATTCAGCTTGTAACGTATACTCTAGATTCAATTTCCTTTTGATTTTTACTATCTCTGGTTATTTTATTTTACTATGTAAATTATCTTCTTACTGAACGAGATGTTATTTCTCCCGCTGAATGAGATCTGGCAATGAGTGTAAGTCATGACGTGGTGGTAGCCAGTATAAATAGGCACGTTCAACGATACCAAAGGAGAGCGTTTGTTGTTGTATAGCCAGAGCGTTTGTTGTTGGATGGGGAGAGCTTCGTTCTATGTGATTAGGTTGATTCTTCATTATTGTGATACGATTAGTGTGTGTGCGTTGGATGATTCAAGAGTTATCTAATAAAAGAATTTGTTGTAAGTACGTTTTTCTCAGTTCATAGTTTTTGTCAGATCTCTGTCTGGCTCTTAGGTTTAGTTCATTTAGTGTTATTAGTAACAACCAGCATAAGACTTTATTCATCTTAATTACTACTACAACATTACTACCAGTTATAAGCTTGTTCATTATTATTACTACACTACTAGCAGGAAAGTTTATTCATGATTTAATTAACAAACAACAACATTAGAAGAAGCATTAGCTTAGTACAAGCATTGATTTAGCTTAGCAATTTAGAAGAAGTATTGAATTCATTATAATTCAGTAGCAGAAGCATTATAAAGCATTATACTTAGCTTAGTTAAAAATATTATTCATTATAATTGGCGCCCGAACTTTTCTCGAACAAGAGATCTTGACAATTATTACCCATGTCTTCCTTACCTGAGACAACTTCAATTTTTCACCCTAAAGCAAGTTTCGATGGTGTTGGTGTTTTTTTTTTTTTTTTTGACAATTTGCAAGAAGCCTGTGGGTCTCACTTTGATATGAATGATCTACACGTACCCATGCATTCTTCACAATTTCGTAATGCACCAGCTTCCTATTACTCTGAGTCGCGGGTCGTACCTGAGGGAGTTCAATCCTCTCAGCAAAGCAGAATGCTTGCCCATTTCGTGCCGCATGCAGGAACAATTCATTTCAATCGGTTGGAGGGATCTTTAAAATTCCTCGAAGATTTGGAAGATCATTTTGATCTATACAATATTCCTGAAGACTGCAAAGTACAAATCGCAGGCACTTGCTTGACGGATACCGCTAAAACCTGGTATCGGCAGTGGAGAGTGTCGAACCCGGATTCTCATTATGAGAATTTCCGAGCAGAATTTTTGGAGGTCTTTCCTTTCGGCCTCAGTCGAGCTAGCCTTGCACAACAACTTTTTTTGCATTTGCGTTGGAAAGAACACGCTTATATAACTTATGGGATCCACATGCCAGTCATGTCGACATGTTGGATACCCTATTGCAGCAGCTCGACCCATTTCTACAAGATTTTCTTGAGGTTCGACACCCTGCTACAATTCATGAATGCCTTCGCCCCATACGAACGTATGAAGAGCGACATGGCAAACATGGTTCAACTCACCATGCTCGAGCACCCCGCGAGGCTTATTACGAAAACCCTCAGCGACATAATAACTTTCAACGCGAGCATACACAAGTGCACACCCAAGCTTCATACGTCCTACCACACAGAAGAGTAGCAAACCAACCGCGAGTTTCTGAACAATCTTCGGGATATCGTACAAATGCACAGTATGCTCGACCCCGTTCCAATCCGCAGCATTCGGAACGTTTTCATGCTCAGGGCAATGATGATTTTTCTGCCCCTGCTGAGGGAAGAAGTAATAGATATGAAAATGTCAACAGACACGCGGAGTTCCCGCAGCAGGGTTCACGCAGTTTTCCTCATCGTGAAAATTTTCCCGATACCCGGCAGGGTCGAGGTTTCAGACCGCATGATAATCCAACCAGGAATCCTTTAAACTTCCAAAGGAAGTAGACCAAGGGTCGGTCCTGCTTCCGGATACTAAGCATTCTGACCCTAAAAAAGTATTAGTGACTGTTCAAACTCCTCAGTTGCCTGATGTGTTCTTGACAATTGAAGATATTATTGTCGAGACAAAGTTCGACACTGGTTCTGAAATATCAGCCCTAAATACGAAGTTTTGCACTGACAATTTTCCCGAAATACTCGTTCAGCCTGCGACGCAGTATTTGCGAGGTGCAAATAACGAAATCTTCAGTATCACAGGAACTGTCACATTATCTCTAGGGCTGGGAAAGGCTCGTTTTACGCATTCTTTTCCTGCTTATAGACGAACTACCTGTTAAATGTCTTATGGGAATGGACTTTATTAATACGTTTCAAATAACTCTGAATTTCGTACAACATGTGATTTCCTTTCCGGAACCTATCGAAATGATTCCTACGGTCCCTGTAGATATAACGAGTTTGTTATTGAGTAACCAATTGGATGAGGGGCAACGAAACCAACTTTCCCTACTTTTGCAGGAAAGCCCTGGTTTATTTTCTGATCAACCTGGTTTCACACAGGTGGTTTATCATGTCATTGACACTGATGGTTCGAAAGCGATAGCGACGAAACCTTACCCTTGTGCTCCCCATAAGAAAAAGGAAATGCAACGTCAAATTTCTGAAATGATTAAACAGGGCATAATAAGGGAATCAACAAGCGCCAGGGCTGCTCCTGCCTTTTTGGTTCCAAAGAAACAACCCAATGAATTTCGTTTCGTGACAGATTTCCGTAAGCTCAACCAAGTCACAAAAACGATCAATTATCCACTACCTGTCATGTCGCATATTTTACATGACCTGTCGGCAACTAAATGGATGTCAACCTTGGATTTGGCGAGTGCATATTGGCAGGTGGCGGTACATCCGGACTCTGTCGATAAAACAGGCTTTGTGACTCCTTTTGGGGCTTATGAATACCTGCGTATGCCCTTTGGACTAGCTTCTGCACCTGCTACTTTCCAAAAGCATATGGATACGGTTCTCAGACCTGTTTTGGATCCTCATGTGCATGTATATTTGGATGACATTATTATTACATCCGAGACTTTTGACGAGCACCTTTCTCTGCTCAAACAGGTGTTCCAACTCATATACAATGCTCGCTTGACGTCAAAACCTAGTAAATGCAAGACAGCGAGGGACGAGATTGTATATCTGGGGGTGAAAATCACGGCTTATTTACGGATAATGAAAAAAATTAGGCCTATTGTTGACTTTCCTCGGCCTAAAACAGCAAAAGAACTATCACGCTTTCTGGGAATGACCGGATGGTATCAGCAGTTCGTCCCCGCTTATGCTACAATCTGTGAGCCATTGTATGCTTTAAAAAGTAAATACAAGAAGTTTGTTTGGACACCTGAGGCTAACGCTGCATTCGAAACACTGAAGTCTGCGTTGACTCAGCCTCCTGTGTTGGGTTTCCCGGATCATACTAAGGAATTTGATATTTATACTGACGCATCCGGAGTTGGTCTTGGTTGCGTTTTGTCACAAGCTGGGCATCCAATAGCTTTTGCGTCTCGTACTTTAGCCAAAGCTGAACGCAATTATTCAGCTACGGAACGTGAATGTCTTGCTGTTGTCTATGCTCTTAACAAATTTCAATGTTACCTTAACGAATTGACAGTTAACATAATTACGGATCATTCTGCCCTTCAGTATTTGAATTCTGCTAAGCACCTATCTCAAAGACTTATGAAGTGGGCTCTGAAGTTACAAGAGAGCAATATCAAAATTTCGTATCAGCCAGGTCATAAGAATCAATTACCGGACACATTGTCTCGCGTTCCGATTAGTGGGGTCCCCACAGAAACTACTCCTGGATGTCAGCCTTTACTTCTAATAGCTGATATAACGTCCAGAGAGCAGATAATGGCAGAATTAATAAATGATCCAGATTTTGGGGATATCTATAAATTTTTGCTTGCGGGTTCGCCCCTACAAAGTGATCCTTCTCTGGCAGGAAGGTCACAACATTTTGAAGTAATAGAGGGTCTTCTTTACTATACAAAATCTAGGACTACTAGGGCAGAGTTTCGCCCATGTATTCCGCGAACCCTTAGAATGGCCCTTTTAAACGAATTTCATGACAAACCTCTTGCAGGCCATTTAGGTATTCGCAAGACCCGTTGTAAATTGCGGGATGTTGCCTATTGGCCTGGCATGTACCAAAGTGTGCTCGCATACGTTCAATCATGTCACTTGTGTCAGATTAATAATTACCGTAATGTAAGACCGGCCGGTCACTTGAAATCTAGTTGAAGTTCTCATGTTTTTGACATTATTTCAATAGATTTATTGGGACCTTATCCTTTATCTGTTAAAAACAAAGCTCGTTACGTTTTAGTACTAACTGATAATTTTTCTAAATGGGTTGAAGTTTTTCCCATTAAAGCCGCTACGGCAGAAGTTATTTGTAATGTCTTAATTAATGAAGTATTCTCTAGATATGGTGCACCTAATAAAGTAGTTTCGGATAATGGTCCCCAATTTATTTCTGACATTTTTGAAAGAATGTGTGCGAGACTACACATTAAGCATAAATTCATTTCCCCATATCATCCCCAGAGTAATCCTGCAGAACGCGTAAACCGCACGCTAGTGAAAATGATTGCTACATTTGTCATGGATCATCATGAACGATGGGATGACCATCTGGAGCTTTTTTCGTTCGCCCTCCGCTCGTCTGTTCACGTATCTACTAAAATTACTCCTGCAGAACTTTTTCTGGGTCGCAAAATTAAAACATCTTTTGAAAATTTAACGGGGATTATCGACGAACTAAACCAGCGACCAACTCCGCAATCAGTACGAATCATGGCTGAAAAAGCTCGTGTTGCAATGCTAGGAGCACAAGCGGCTCAAGCAAGATATTATAATACTAGGCGTAGGGAACCAGATCTTGTCGTTGGAGATCTCACTCTCGTGGAAACGCACTTCCAGTCTTCTGTTTCTCATACTTTAGTAAAGAAATTTGCACCCAGCTACGAAGGCCCATATCGGGTGGCAAATGTGTTTTAAAATAACATTGTTCTTGAAAAACCTGACAATCAATTTCAATACGTACACGTTGCTCAGTGTCGCAAGTATCATGAACGAAATATCGATTTTATAATCAACCCTACTCAACCTTCTGTTCCACAGACCCAAGAGTTTATATCTCACGATCAACCTCCAGAAATTTTGGACGAACCGACAAACATTTTTCAAGAATCTCCAGTGATTTTTCTTCACCCTGCCCTCCTCAAGACGGGTTTCCAAACATGCAACCTGATTCTCCCATGAGACGAAGGCTCGAATCAAGTTCTTCAAATACTAGTGTCGTTCCTTTCCCTCCAACCATTGCCAAGACTATTGCTGCGCCGTTTCCTGATAACTCTGCACCAACCAAGCTCCTACTTCCTTGAATACCTCGTCAGAAAGTATTCCTATAGGCAGAAATAAACATCGCCCTGCACGACCACTAAATTACAGCAGCGACTCAGAGGCTTCGGATATTTCTGATTTATCAGTTATGGACAATAATTTGACTATTACAAACCGTCCAGAACCATCAAAAACTGGGCGAAAACGTAACTTGTCTCCCCAATCTGCTTCGCCGCAACAGCGACGAAGGCAGAGATCCTTGCATCCGCCCGGGTTTCGCCCCTGAAACCTACGCTCAGGGCAAACAGGGCCGATGCCTGCTGCTACTCTCATGCCACGAGGGCGAAAACGAAAACAAACGATGTGGCCGGAGCCACGTCCGTCCAAAATAATGCTGGAAGGACAACACGGGCCCCAGCACAAAGGGACTACATATCAAAAGCCTGGGGAAGCCCGTTCCTGTCAGCCGCAGGGATTTCCGGACCGCCAGACTTCGGCCGTTCCTGATCGACGGACTTCAGCCGTTCCTATCAGCCGCAGGGATTTCCGGACCGACAGACTCCAGCCGTTCCGGACCGACGGATTTCAGCCGTTCCTGACCGTTCCCGTCAGCCGCCGGGATTTCTTGACCGACAGACTACCGATGTTCCAGATCCATTGAAGTTCTTGAAACGCACTACGCCACCTGAATTTACCAGTCCGATTAGGCCTGGAAAACGTTATCGTACTAGAGTTTTTTTATGCGTCCTCGAGATAAGTAAGTTCTCGTGGACAGGTTCTTTTCTCCGTTTGTTGTTTTTCCTGCACGACCAGTTGGCGTGTCAGAATTTCTTTTTTTCGGGTGGGGCTATGCATTCTTTTTTGTGTATATATGTGTTTTTTTTTTGTATTTCTTCTATGTCGATCTACTAATCCAAATTTTTATATATATATCTATGTGCTTAGGGGTAAAATAATAAAATTGTTACTGTTAGGCAGCTCCAGGCAATCTTCGCTGCTGATGCAGTTGGTGTGTATTCAACGAATAATGAGAACGTAATTTGAAATTAAAAAAGTGATTCCTGCTAGGCAGAATAAAAGGAAGGTATGCCGATGCAGGTTTGTTTTGTTCAAAAATACAAGTGTTTCACAGACGAATACAGATTTCTTGATTTTGTCAAGCCAAGTTTGATATTGTAAATACTGCTGCCACCAAACAACAAAACAAAAAGAGGTCGATAAACGTCAATCAACGAACTGTAAGACTTACACTCCAAAATTGATAGGTTTTTCGAAAAAAAAAATTAAGGGGGAGATGATGTAACGTATACTCTAGATTCACTTTCCTTTTGATTTTTACTATCTCTGGTTATTTTATTTTACTATGTAAATTATCTTCTTACTGAACGAGATGTTATTTCACCCGCTGAATGAGATCTGGCAATGAGTGTAAGTCATGACGTGGTGGTAGCCAGTATAAACAGGCGCGTTCAACGATACCAAAGGAGAGCGTTTGTTGTTGTATAGCCAGAGCGTTTGTTGTTGGATAGGGAGAGCTTCGTTCTATGTGATTAGGTTGATTCTTCATTATTGTGATACGGTTAGTGTGTGTGCGTTGGATGATTCAAGAGTTATCTAATAAAAGAATTTGTTGTAAGTACGTTTTTCTCAGTTCATAGTTTTTGTCAGATCTCTGTCTGGCTCTTAGGTTTAGTTCATTTAGTGTTATTAGTAACAACCAGCATAAGACTTTATTCATCTTAATTACTACTACAACATTACTACCAGTTATAAGCTTGTTCATTATTATTACTACACTACTAACAGGAAAGTTTATTCATGATTTAATTAACAAACAACAACCATTAGAAGAAGCATTAGCTTAGTACAAGCATTGAATTAGCTTAGCAATTTAGAAGAAGTATTGAATTCGTTATAATTCAGTAGCAGAAGCATTATAAAGCATTATACTTAGCTTAGTTAAAAGTATTATTCATTATAAGCTTGTGAAATTGTAGACGATGTGTTAGGAAAGGTAGAACTTTTGAAATTTCATTTTAATAATTCCTTTTTACTTCACAAATTTAGTGGTGAAATATAGATAGTGAACCTAAATATCAAATGGTGAAACGATATTATTTCCAAATAAATCGATAATGTTTGACGCATAAGTTTTAGAAATTTCTTCGGTAAGAGAAACAGTGCATGATCCACGAAAATGTTCGATTACACTTGAATACCATTTGATAGAATATTTTTGTTAATAATGATTCAACCAATCCGATGACGATGAGAAATAAACTAAGAAATTGTTGCAAAAGCGTTAACTAAATAAGACACCGTAAGTACATACGGAATCCTAAACTACATAGGAAACTCTTAACCACAAATTTTCCCGATAAGACGCATATGTTTATTGATGTATATTCCCAAAAATATAGGTGAATAATTTTATGACACTGGTAGACTCAACGTCTGAAGCAGAGTATTCGAAAGTGCGATCCTAGAACCTTCAGGCTCGTTGCTAACACACACCTTTCATTTCAAACAAATGATCAGACTCAGCTATAATGCACAAGATTGCGCGAACTAGACACTACCTGTTGCTTATTAACTGCAGCAAGTATGAAACGTGTATTTCTGGGGTATTTCAAAAAAACCTCTTCTAAGTACATGTAGAGTGGTGTCTTGGTTCTGTGTATTTCTTGGACATGGCCAAAAATTAAAAAAGAAGAACGTGCAAAAGACATTTCCATAAGTTAAATACTATTGGAAAATTTTGAATGCCTCCAGAAATATCAAAAAAGTGTGTGGCAGTGTTGCCAAGTGGTGGACGTGAAAAATTGGTAGACAGAACTACAAAAAATCAGTAGAAATCAGTAGACATTTCTGGCATGTGAAATAGTACACGCAATTTTCAATTACATGAATAAAAAGGCTTGCACTTATCAATGTGAACTTCTAGGCTTGCACTTATCAATGTGTATTTCAGGGACATGGCCAAAAATTAAAAGAAGAACGTGCAAAAGACATTTCCATAAGTTAAATACTATTGGATAATTTTGAATGCCTCCAGAAATATCAAAAAAGTGTGTGGCAGTGTTGCCAAGTGGTGGACGTGAAAAATTGGTAGACAGAACCACAAAAAATCAGTAGAAATCAGTAGACACTTCTGGCATGTGAAATAGTACACGCAATTTTCAAATACATGAATAAAAAGGCTTGCACTTATCAATGTGAACTTCTAGGCTTGCACTTATCAATGTGTATTTCTTGGACATGGCCAAAAATTAAAAAAGAAGAACGTGCAAAAGACATTTCCATAAGTTAAATACTATTGGAAAATTTTGAAAGCCTCCAGAAATATCAAAAAAGTGTGTGGCAGTGTTGCCAAGTGGTGGACGTGAAAAATTGGTAGACAGAACTACAAAAAATCAGTAGAAATCAGTAGACACTTCTGGCATGTGAAATAGTACACGTAATTTTCAATTACATGAATAAAAAGGCTTGCACTTATCAATGTGAACTTGTGATATAATGCATTTATAGCACACATAATAACTGCATCTGGCAAAATCATATATAAATATATAATCAATTCTACGAATGCTTAGAGGTAGGTTATGTTGATCAACAGTGACATTCAAAACTTACCAGTATTAAAAAAATACGTCTGAGAACAGTGAAGAGCAAAAATCAAAAGAGAAAGACTTATAAATAAGAAAACTATGAAAAGCAATTATACAGCTCGTAAAACAAATATCTGCACTTCATTGTCATTAACCAAATTTGGGAACCTCATGGCCACCGGTGCTATGCTGGAAATTTATTTGTTCAATACCACTTTTGAATTCAAAAACTCCAATCTTTTGATTGCTGTCTGTCTCTTTTTTCCTTTTTTTTATTGGAGGATTGATAACAACCGTGAGCCACATGTGGGCTTATAAGATGTCACCCGTCCCAAATTTAGGGTCACTGGTTCCAGGGAAGGGAGATAACCAGTGCCGTAAGACAAACACAACATCCATGCCTGACCGGGATTCGAACCCGGACCCCTTACGGACGAATGATCAGAGGCCAACGCCTTAGACCACTGCGCCACCGGGGCGGCCTCCTTAGTTCACCAACACGTTCTGGACTGCACCTGAAATAGTTTGAAACATCACGTGCCAAATCCTACATAGCATGGGGTAATTGTACTCAGGCATAGGAAGTACACAAATTAAAAGTGTGGCACACGCATCATATAATGAATAAATTAGGAAAGTCTTCCTTTAATTATTTTGCTAGGGAGTGCTTTCCTCTACCATAACATTTGCACCATCAGATGCGAATCCAATCATGCTTTGCTTTGCCGCCCCGGTGGCGCAGTGGTCTAAGGCGTTGGCCTCTGATCATTCCTCCGTAAGGGGTCCGGGTTCGAATCTCGGTCAGGCATGGATGTTCTTTTTGTCTTACGGCACTGGTTCTCGCCCTTACCTGGAACCAGTGACCCTAAATTAGGGACGAGCGACTGCTTATAGCCCATTGAGTTGCTCACGGCGGTCGTTAAACCTCCAGTCAAAAAAAAAATCATGCTTTCTTTATAAGAAATATCTACTGCATTGAATATTTTTGTTATGTCTTCATATACAGTATTGGCACTGAAATCTACAAGGGAAACATACCCAAGAAGATCCACAAGGGACTTCGAAATATTTGGCAACTAAACATAGAATATTTATGCAGCCTAAATCCGTTGTCTCATCTACATTTATGAGAATTTGCTTTCTCGAAGAAGAATGTTTAGTTCATCTTTAGCTGTTTGCCCGATGATGTTTTTAATTACTGCCGTTGTCTTACTTCGACAACAGGAAAGTTTTTGCAATGGCGGAATCTGCCTTAAATGCAGTTTTCAAAGATGTAGTAAGTGATTCATAATATTTATTAGTAAATTATGTTCTGCAACGAAAACTGCCAGACTGATTTTTGCTTTATTAACATCATTTTTTATCTTGCACTTTCCACTAAAGACACGCAAGTTCAGCAGGTGAGGCTGTTTGGAAAGGCCTTTCACATTAGTTTGGTGCTTTCTTGTTTGTCTTGAAATGCCTTTTCAAAAGCATTAACAGAAAGATCAATACAGCACGCTTTACTATAAGCAAAGTCATTTCCCTTTTACTAGGGCAAAATAAAACCCTTAAACAAATCTTCCCCCTACTTTTCCCTATACTTTTGAGAATGCTTTACTTTTTTCCTGATAGGCTCTAATAACTACACTGCTGGCCACTCAAAATGCAACACCAAGAAGGAAGCATCCGATTGGCCTGAAATTCGCAGCATGGTCGCCAGCAAGGGCACATGCAAACAATTAGCATTGCAGGGCATATGCAAATCACGTGCGGCCGGCACGCCACCGAGAAGCACTGTAAGAAGGGGGCACAGAAGGCGGCGTGTAAGTAGTGGAAGTGTGTTGTGCAGTAGGACCTGTGCGTGGGAAGCTTCCTGAAGCCTCGTCGCAGAATACGACACTTTCTCCATAACGTTTCGGAGTTCGACAGAAGACGAATAGTGACTTATCGCGACAGCGGTTTATCTTACCGAGACATCGGCAACCGTGTGGGACGATATCCAGCCACAGTGAGGAGAGCATGGATTCGGTGGGTGCAGGAGTGACGGACGGACTGACGTGAGTGATTGCAGCAGCCGCGACACGCCACCGAATGAGAGGCCCGGCATGATGTGCGGGAGGCATTGACGGATAGTGCACCGGGTCCCCGTGGGATCCGTTCATATCTGGCGCACGATCCGTCAATCCTCTTTACCCTGTGGTTCTCCTATTCCGTCCAGAGCCACTCCGCCGTGTGACAGTGCCGTCACGTGTCCACTGCTCCTAACACAGTCGGACGGTATGGTCAGAACGCTCCACATAGTGGGCTATAGAGCTCGCGAACCAACCTGCTGTTTTTAGACCGATAGCCAGGCCTCTCTCAAAGACGGCAAGTTGCGTAAATCGACGTCTCTGGCGTGTGCCCGGCATTCTTGTCACTCTGTACTCTTGCTGGCGTCTGCCGGTGCTTTTCGCTTTCCTGGGGCATCGACTACTAGCCGGTTTATATGACTACTGGTTCGTTCTTGAAGCTCCCCCACAAGTTGCGCGGTCATGCGCAAGCGCACCGAAGGTGAATCATTTGCATACCAGCACGCACTGTACCTATTTGCAAAAATTCGCGGTTGTAGCAAGTTGTCTTCTAGGTGCGCAAATTTCATTGTCCGTCAGTGTAATTTAAAAAATATAAAGCGAAAGCAAATCCAGCAACAGCTACAGGAATGATTATAACTATGAAGTACGTTCATATTAAAACAGATATTCCACATTTGTTTTGTGCATTAATTCATTTCGGAAAGCCCGCCTGGTCTCAGAATTTCGGGTTTACTGGGCGGGACGGTCTGTTTTGGGCATTCATCAAGAGCTTTTGTCATTTATTGCAAATAAGGCGTGTTCCTTTAGAACAGGTGTCAGAAACCCGTGACCATGGATCGGGAGAAGTTAAAATTATAACTTCTCCCGATTATAAGAACAAAAAATTATAAAATTATAAGAACAAAAAATTATAAAATGCAAAATAAATAAATAAATAAAAAATACCTTTTTGGAATGAAGAAATGAATAGACAAGTACCTTGGGTACATGAACTATAATTATAATTCAAAATGTGTCTTAATATTTGAAAGGCATAAAAAATGCGTGTTTTAATTTTATTTTTAGTGTGACCAGCAAGTCCTACTCCATTTTGCCATGTTTTCAGCTTTTCAGAAACGGTTGATAACAATAATTTCTAGTTCAACATGTGAGCAGTAATTAATAGAAATGCCTTAGTTTTAGACGGAATGCCACGCAAAGAGTGGGGACCTTTCTCGTACGTAATCCTTCCCCAGATGCAGTTATAACTTGAGTACGTACTTCTGATACAAATGCAAATGCTTTTCTTATTCTAAACTGAAGTGCAAACATGGTAACTCTGGATCCCAAGTATATTCCTGTAGCAACAAATAGCACCAGAAGCTTGTGCTTGTTTTCGTTTTTGTGAAGTTAATAAACTTATTTATAGAAACATTTTACGGAGAAACACTAGTTTTAGATGCTAAAATCAACGAACGAAAACGCTATTTGATTTCGAGCTAAGTGGAATAAACGGTCCCATTTAATAATATCATATTGTGACGTAGATTGTCGATATCAGGTGATATAAACTAATGCATCCGGTTGCCGATGGGGTATTTTGTTTCGCTCAGCGAACTTTGGCACTTAATTATTTAACAAGCCAGTTTTCGTTCGCTGAGATAAAAAACAATTCTAAGAAGTAGCAAAATGCTAATATTTCAATTACAGGCACAACCTTCAACATCTTCTGAATCTTTTGCTTAACAGATAAAAAGTAAGCCAGGGTCGGACTTTCTGTGTCGTCCCAGTGCCTTGTAGACACCTAATCTACATGCTATTAAAAATACATAGTAATAAAAAGATACATAGTAATAAAAATAGTACAGTTACAAGAAGCTTATATTTTATGTGTACAGAAGCTTCGTTTTGTAATTTTCCAATATCATATGCACGAATTTCTCGTTAATACGTAAACCACCATAGCATTATCAATGTTGTTGAAAGTTATGGATTGTTTTTCAGTTGTTTCTACAATGTTGGTAGAAAGAGAATATTTTACATGGCGTTGACGAGTTGCGAACGCTTATAGTATATGGAAAGCTTCCGGGATATCAATCTAAGTGGTTCCATCAGGTAGTGAGCAATCGTTCATGAAATAAATTCATATTTATTTTCACGACAATATTTAGCTTTGGATAACTGCTTTTGCTCGAGATTCCACATCTAAGTCTCGCGATGAACCAAGAAATTACTTGTCTCCTTTACGGGCGATAGACCACTTTGTCATGTCATTTTACCAAATCACCAGTTTATTTTTCTTTGCATGATATACTAACATCTTTGCATAAGGTGTATAATTTGTTCGTAGACTCAAACTCAGGACGAAATTAAACGATTTATGTGTGTTTAAAATTTTAAAGGCAAAGTTGTCAGAAACAGATGAACCGGAAATTTCTCCAAAAATGGAAGTACAATCGGTGTCAGTGAGCACACTAGTTTCGGATATCGAAATTTGTAAGGCTAATAATTCCTAATGCAAAGAACGTAGCCTCTGTGTTCTGCAGTTCTCTTAAAAGAGGAATTTGAAATCTGACTTAAGACAGTGACAGTGCGCATCTGCACTCTCTTGTAGTCCAGGATGGTGTTTTTACTCAGAAATGAGTGGGTCACCGTGAAAATGAGCTCTTTTCTCTGTGGTTTTGTTGTGGGCGTGTGCCCTGCTACTGTGCACTACACTCTATAGAATTTCAAAGTCTTACATACATTTATATTTCTTTGTCACCCATTCCTCTGGTGTCCAAAATGACATGCTACCCTAAGTATATCGATCCATTTACTTATTCATATCATAAAAGGGAAACTATGCAAATTACAAAAATGACTCCCGGTATTTCCAACTATCCGGTGTGCTGCGTGTTCTGAGTTTCAGTACTGTTTTACATTTAAGTTGCTCTATTTTTACTTGTTGCCTCTCAGATTTACCTGCAGTAAGGCTATTAACTTTTTATAATTGTTTTGGTATTAGTAAGGGACCATTTCAACAAATTGTTGCATATATATCGCTTTTCCTATGTGTTAATACAAATGGTTTTAAATTACAGTATCTCTTTCAATTCCGGTGATAGTACTTAGTGTCAGCTCCAAGCTGTGCATCACGAAAACCGTTAAGTGTACCAACTCATTGGTTTCCGTGATGCACAACTGTGTGTTACAAAGTTGCTTCAGTCTACAGCATCCTGTTGATGTTAGCTGCTGCCTTTGGAAATAGTGTATTATAACTTTAAATGAAAAATGCAGTGCCGCGCACAACAGCAGATTATTAGCCCACAATAATACCAGGGAGAAAAAACAGGAAAAGAGGAGTATGGGAGATCCACCCACATCTAAGTAAAAACACTACATCTTGTTAAGACGGCAACATGTTAATATCTTAAAATAAAAGAGAAATGCATGTACCAAATTTTGAACGAATCACGTCATCATACTACAACATACTAGAAATGCTTTCTCTCAAATTAAATAAGTAAGATTTAGATTTGTATTCCGCCCCTTGAAAATTCTTGTGTTTCCTAGATTACTGTTACAACGCAATTTGTAGACGGGCACCTTAGTGGTTCGTACCTCGGCGGATGTCACCGTAGGAAGCTCACTTCTCAGCCTCATGATCTCCGCCTGGATACAAGGCTTCATCTCCCGGTGGATTTCAGTGCTGCTAGTATTAGGACATTACCCCACAATCTTCATAACAAACCCCACTCGGTAAGGATGATTTCCAGTGTGTACTCTAAAACCATATCACAACTTCAGTACTGTTGTTTGTTCGAACGGTTTCAAGAGGGAAATTTTGAAAGGTCAGAAGGTCCCAAAGCCGGAAAACCCGCAACAGTGGATATGAAAATGCTAAAGACCTTAGTTGAGATAAACACACTTGTCACCACGCGGGGAGTTCACCAAATATCTGGGTACCACCCACACGAGCGTTATTACGCACATGAGACATTTTTGGGTAGGTGCAAAAGAAGCGAGTTTGGGCATCCCCTTCAAATAACAGCTGAGCAGAAAGGAAATCGCATAAGTGCATGCGTTTCCCTACTTGCATGTTGCCAAGTTGAACGATTATAGGACCGCATTGTTACAGGTGACGAGGAATGGGTCCTGTATGACAATACCAGTTTCCGAAAACAGTCGTTGAACCCAAACCAGAAGCACATACCGACACGGAAACCTTACATCACTTACAACCCTGTAAGGTCCTTATGTCTGTTTAGTGAGATATATTGGGTGTCGGAATTTGGGGCTCCTGCCGAACAGCACCAGTATCACCGCCGATGTTTACAGCTTTTAGCTCAACAATCTACATTTATCGCTCACTTCGAAACGAGAAGCCCTGCAGAACCACAAGGACGTTCTTCTACATCAGGATGGAGTGACACCTTACACAACACTAGGTGAACAGTCAGAAGATCAGGTTTCTGGGATGCGAGCTGCTGCCTAACGCAGCCTATTAACTGGACATTGCCGAAAGCGACTGCCACCCTTTCCGATTGCCTCAGCATTTCCTGGACGGATTACAATAGACTAATTGAAACAGACTAATCTCGTAATAATAAACTACAATAGACTAATCTCGTACATTTATAATCTAAAAATCATCCATCCAAATCAACATGTTTTTCAACTGGAAAGTCAACAGAATCCAGCCTTATTATACCTACAACAAACAGTCCAACATAATTCTGAAATCAACATATATACCATAGCATTATTTTTAGACCTATCCAAAGCTTTCGATACCATAAAGCAAAATATCTTGCTACACAAATTACACACGATAGGAATTAGGAACAATGAACAGTCTCTTTTTAAAAGTTATTTATCAAATAGGCAAAAATATAAACAAAGTAACCAACATCAATCTATTCTTCAACTCATATCAACTGGTGTTCCACAGCATTCAATTTCGGGACCTGTACTTTTCAGTATATACATTAACGATACCTTTATTTCAATAAGTGGTATAGACCTACTCCTCTATGCAGACGACATAACCATCCTCACCTCATTTACTTTAACGACTGACATTACTATGAATATTAATACTCAACTTAAAGACATCTCAGATTGGCTAAATTCCAATGAATTAATGATAAATACTACCAAAACAAAATCTTTAATTTTCTCAAAACAAAATATTTCACAACCTCCTTCTATCACACTGACTATTAATGGTACAAATATAGAAGAGGTTAACTCCTTACTTTATTTGGGGATTACCTTACATATTGATCTTAGATGGAACCAACATGTGGACTCACTTCTTCTCAAACTGTCGATAACGTTGGAGTTATCAGCTTGGTATTTAAAAAACCTTACCTATAAAACACTAATTCGTCTATATTACACCATGTTTCAGACTCAAATTAATTATGCTACCTTATCGTGGGTACAGACAACTAAATATAATTTCAAAAAACTTCAAATACTTCAAAACAAATATATAAGATTAATTGACCTAAAATTTAACAGAAATACACAACTTACACTATATAATATCACCAGAGGTTTCCCAAACAAATATAACATTCTTACGATTAACAAATCATATTATTTCAATATCGGGAAAATTATGTTCAAACGCATTAAGAATAATTTCCACGCTGACATGATACAAATTATACCCCAGATACACACACATGACACACGCACTAAATCACATATTCGGCTTATTCATCCGAAAACGGAGGCCATGAAGCAAAGTTTAAATTACATTGGCCCACACTACTGGAACTCATTACCTACGGAATTGACTTCTTTAAATAACTTTAACCTTTTTAAAAAAAAACTAAAAAAACTTTATAATGAATTGCAGTTCCTCAAATTAATGATTACAGTGGATGGGAATTATGACTAATATTATGACTTGTACATTGTGATGTAAATTGCTTTTTCAATGGTATTATCTGTAATGTTTATTATCTGCTCATATATCATTACCATTTCCTTTGTTTTGTTTTGTTACTATGATACTCTTGTTTGTAATTACAACTACTGACCTCAGTGTAAAACTAGCCTAGGGAGCATGGGCCTGGCTGGTCGTTTCCCCTGCTTTCTTGCTGTCCATTGTTTCAACTATTTCGGTAACACTGCTTCTTTGTTTCTTGTTTTTTGTTTATTTGCTCAGCAAAATAAATGAATTGTATTGAAATTTCTACGTGTTCTTGATTTAATAAATTCCCACCCCTAAACCGTCACTTGGACAGCAATGATATTAGAGTAGCATTTTCTTTTAAACACGATATTTTGCTTTTTCCTGAGGCTGTGAGACGGAACGTTTCAGAAAACATAAAATTTTACTCTTATTTATGTTCCGAATTTTCTAATCTAATGTTTTTAGACTATTTTTTTTTTTTTTGCGGAAAACAATACTTCTTAAAAGGTGAAGACGAAAGATAACATATGAATTTCTGAGTAAAATAGTCTCACGAAATACTTAAGAGATGCATAAAGTTGCGGGCACAAAGTACACTTCTTTATTTCTTACTACGATTTTCATTAATTAATCACGGTTTTATTAATTTGTTTACTAACAATTGATTTTTAGAAAGACAATAAAAATAAAAAGTGAACTCCGTTTATTAGGCGTAGAAAATAAGGGAAAAAAAAGATGCTAGCTTTCACTACCTCCGGGTAGCTTGATCAGGCATTTAGTAGTTAAAGATCGCAGAAGCAACCGGAACAAATGTATTTCTGAGAATATAATTAAATTCAAAATAAGTAAAACACTTGCACGATGTCACGGGTTGTTTGATCCCACTGCCGGGTGGTCACGTGTAACTTCTAGGAGCCGTGACATCGTGCAAGTGTTTTACTTATTTTGAATTTAATTATATTCTCAGAAATACATTTGTTCCAGTTGCTTCTGCGATCTTTAACTACTAAATGCCTGATGAAGCTACCCGGATGTAGTGAAAGCTAGCATCTTTTGTTTCCTTATTTTCTACGCCTAATAAACAGAGTTCACTTTTATTTTTATTGTCTTTCACATTTATTGGGCGTACAGAAACCCGTTTCTTCATCGATCGTATATATATTTATGATTTTTTAGAAACCACGTTTTTAAACTTCCGTCATTATTGCAAGAACCGTATTGACGATGCACTAACCCATTTCTGCGACTCTTCGTCTGACAAACGTGACAAATAGTTATCTTGTAACCTTTACCGAGACCTTTCGTGTTCTGTCCAATGAGTAAATGCTGGAGCAGATTATTTGAGATAATGAAATCATGCTTTCATATAAAGTATATTGACTTAAAACAGTAGATGATCTTAAAAGGCAATATTTTGTCTTTCAAGTTGGCTTGGAGAGAGCTTTTCTTGAATTTCGTTTTTACCCTCTCTGTACATCAAGGTTACTAATTTAATAGGAATCCCTTTTACTTCTGTACCAATTTTTTATTGTAAAGCGAAAGTTGAACTGTACTTTATTTGATATCGTGAAGTTGCAAACATCATCAGCTTTAAATTCATCTGTTGTTTATTTTTCGAGGAGTCATGTAGTACAAATTGTTTACACGCTCTAATTGCTTTTAAATTTCCTATTCGAAAATATCCATATCTATCACATAGCTCCACATTAGGAAAATACTTGCCAACTTTCTATGTTTTTGTGAGTGTATGGTTAGGCGAATTGTGGGCTGTATTTTTTTCATAAGTGCAAGAATACACCTCCTTAACATTCGATAGATATCTTGTTTATTTATACAGAAAGTTTCCTTTCCAATGCTTAAACAAATCCCACGATGAAGTGCATAAAAAAGCTAACAACGTGTTAGAAAGTAAGTACATCTTCCTTTCCAAACAACGTCGAGATTTTCCAGGTGGGGAACAAATTTACATTAGTTGCCATTGAATTTCCACATCTTAATCATCCATATAATATAAAGGAAAACAATTTTCGTATGACACTTTCCGCCGGAGAGTAACATTGCGAGCTCGTTGCCGGATTTTTGAAAGCACTGGTTCCGGCCTTGAGTGTAGGTAAATAACTATTTCTATTTGCTATTAATTTTTAGGATTCTAGAACATCGGTTGGGAAAATCTCTCGATAATGAGAAATTGGCCGTGAAGAACAATTCGTATTTTACAGCACATGCAAATAGTTCTCCTTCAAGGAGAGCAAAATAACATCAATTTCTGTTGAGTTCCTTCTGCTCTGTATGCAGTTCGCATTTTCCAACAATTTCCGCTTTTCAAGCGTTAACAGAAATGTCTGATTAAATGTGTTAGCTGTTTATTCAAAAAAATTATTTTCATTAGTTTAAGTAATTTTATTTAAAAATGAAATACCGCAAATAACGAGATTTGCCTAAAATAAAGCATTTGCCGAGTTTTATATCGAAAACCAATAAAGTGAACAGCAATAAGACATCACTTACCATGAATACTGTTTAGTGACAGAAATGTTAATAACAGTGTGGAAAATGGTAAAGAGGTATACCCGATATAATTTTTGGTTCTTCTTTGTGCAGCAAAATCTTTGTAAGTGTTGTTTGAAGCACTTGGGAGTGGACGCGGAAATGGTAGGCGTTCCAATCACATTTGATTTTATTCTAATCATTTTAATCCAGTTTAAAATTCTTATTAAATGCCATTTATCGGGGTGTAAAATATTCGATTTTCAATCGTGGCTGAAAGTCCTGCACCAGTAGACTAAAAGCCAATTTTTTTATGTTTGAAGTCAATTTATACAGCATAATAGTAAACTCAGGGATGCGTATTATACACCATATTCAACGAAATGTTATGCTGAATTCAAATATTTTTACAGAATGTTATTACCAGTAATAGAAGTGAAGTTACAAGCAAAAGTACAGCGTCTAGTCATAAAAAGCAAAAACTTGTGGAATTTGTGAAATTAGTGTATAATGCATTTAACGTAAAATTTCTGTACAGTACATTATTGAAACTGGCAGGACGCTTGAAATAAATTACCAGTAAGCAAAATACGCTTTAATATTTAATTGGATAACCGCGGTTTCTTAGTAAAATAGTACTCATTCTTGGCATGGAACTAATGAGCTTCTCTAGTTGTCCGTTGGCTATAACACGGTGGGTGCCAACATAACTGTTAAATGTATCTGTGATCATTCCACTCTCTTGCGCACCATGAAAAGTGTTGCAGAAACTGGAAGTGTGGGAAATCGAAAAAGAACAGGTCGAACAAGGCTGTGTACTGAACGTGATAATCGAATGTTGATTCATCGCTCCTTAAGATCAAGATTTAAAACAGCCACTGATTTGAGAAATGAATGGGAGAATGAATAAGACATTATTGCATCTGCACGTACAGTTCGTCGTACGCTACAAGAAAATGAACTGACTGCAGGAAAATCTACCGAAAACGTTTTCTTACTGAACATTATCGGCATAAAAGAATTGCGCACAAAAATTGGACTCTTGATGAATGGAAAAATGTTATTTTCAGTGTTGAAACAACTGTTACTATTCCCGCTAATAATGGAAATATTTATGTACGTCTTCGGGCTGGTGAAAGATATAAGGCATGTTGCATCCAACCAAAAACCAAGCACCCACATTATGTGATGTTATGTTCCTGTATTTCAGCCAGGGGTGCTGGCATCTGCATATTGTTGATGGCACATTGAGTGGATCGAAATATGTCGATATTTTGGAGTCTAAACTGCTACCATCTGCACAAGACATGGTCTGTGGAATTTTACTTTTCAGGACGGTAACGTGCCATGTCATCGGTCAATGTTGATTGAGGAGTGGTTTAATCGAAAATATATAAAAAAATGTCAGTGGCCGGCACAGTCACCGGATCTTAATCCCATAGAGAATCTGGGGGTGAGATTGCAGAAAAAAGATCAGACAACAAGGACTCACACTTAAAACAGCATTAATTGAGTGTGTAAAGGCCTTATGGCACCGTGTTATCACGAATGGACAACTAGGGAAGCTCATTAGTTCCAAGGCAAGACGGTGCACTATGTTACCCAGAAACCTTGGTTATCCAATTAAATGTTAAAGCGTATTTTGCTTTTTGGTAAGTATTTCAAAAACACTTACATTTTTGTTTATGACATCATTAATCAAAGGAAGGAAGAAATCAATATTCAGAGGTGTATATGTCCTCGTATAGAGAAACGAAATATGCGTGGGATACTCATATACTAGTGCAGAAATTCCGGAAAAGAATGATACAATTCGCAAAGGATTGGGCAACGCTCAACCTGCGGTGTTTGTCACACACAAAGAACGTACACCTTTTCATTCTGAATAAGCAGAACATGAAATATAAGGGACTGAACACGATGCTGTAAAAACCACCATTGCGACTTGCACTTATTTTATATTAAAGATATTATTTCTTTAGTGCAAATCGAGTATTACGAGAGTGTGAAGTGAGCAGCTTTGCTAAAAGAAATAATTGGACTCTACCTATTTATAGAATAATAATAACAACGTTTCGCACAATAAAATGTTGTTATTATTATTCCCATCTTAACACAGCAAGCGAAACGTTGTTATTATTATTCTATCTTAACACCGCAAGCTTCGTAGTCATAAATTATATCTACCTATTTATGTTCATTACGGATGTAACATTACTCTTTTAATTCCAGGTGCAGAAATTTCAATTAAAAAAAATAGAATTATGAAAATATTTTCCTGATCTCTAAGAGAAATGTGCATCTGGTCGTAATTAAGGAAATATAGTTTTCATGAAAAATATTTTTCCCATGCTTAGAAAAGTATTTCAAAATTGTGAAACGAGAAACATGGAATTAATGTAACACGACTTAAAAGCTGCACTATAATTTTTATTTGATCGAAACGTATATAATTGTGGTGAACATCTTTGATCAAAGCATATTTATTTTGATCATTTAAGAAATATCTTTCGTGAACGCACATTTCCGTTTGTTGTGTACATCTTTGGTTAAAAAACAAAAAGAACGTGTTCGATTATTCACAATCTACTTAAAAAAAACAAATAAATGAAAGCTCATAAAAAAATAAATTTAAGGCCATATCGAGTGTAATACTACCTGAATTAAATTGATTTGATTTTTTTTTTCCTATTTGAATAGGGAAACAAACACGTTAAATATTTGCTATGTTCTTTTTAATGATGCAGCTTTATCATTTATTTTCATAAGCACCTCAGCTTGCGTGGTTGCCGGAGCGTACGTAGTTCTTGTCCTTGAAGGACAATTTCAGTTCATAATTTGGTTATTCGTGATATGAATTTCCAGATCTGGCCACAACGAAAGTGACAGATTAATGATGAAAGAGAAAGTGAAAACTCAATTATAGTCGAGTGGAAAATAGAAGGTCTAATTCGTCGGACTGTTAACCACAAAACCGATGTGTTAGTTGTCAGTCTCAAAAAAAAAGTTACTAAGTATCATGCTGGCCAGAGATGAACTCATGTCGAATATATGTGCTGTAGACACAGTCTCATGAACATATTTTCTTTACTGACTGAACAAGTATTATCTATTGTAGAGCCACGTGATATATTTGTTCGAATAGATACATCGATATTATCCTGTGCACCGTGGGTCCAGTAACATAATATATCTAAGAAAAAGAGGAACGAATGCAACGTTGGCAAGGACAAGTGATAATTCTGCAAATATTTTCTCTCAGGACAGGAAAAATAAAAACGATTGTCCTTAATAAATGTATATTCTGTTTAGTGTTCCTGTGTGTCATAGTAATTGTAGATGTGATGTAATATTTCGTGCTATATCTCCCAAAACTAAGTTACTTTTCGGCATTTTACTAAGGGTGATATTATTATTATTATATTGGATATCTGTATTCCTTTCAGTTTTTATATGAAAAATCGAAGCAATCACTGCTATGATACATATGAATTTCAATTTCTGTTATTTCATTAAAGCTTTTAAATGAGTGATGTGGACTCGAAGTGGCCTTTAACCAAGAAGCAAAGGTAATGTATTCAGAATTTAAAAAAATACGTCCACTAAATTATGTAGAAAACTGTTATTATAATAATAATTCAATTAAAGAAAGCGTTAACATACTGTATTATGGTCTAAAAGTTATGAAATTTTGCCTTTCGTGAGGCATCGCTTTCAAATGTGAAACAATTTTCAAAATTCGACTCTTGGAAGAGCAAAGACAATTCTGGTTACACAAACAAGCAGGTTACATTATTTTCCGAGTTTTCTTAGTTTCAACTGAATTTAGGATTTCGGATATATTCTTTTGTTCTTTTCATCACGAAATAACCACAAATTTTTTCATTAATTTCCGAAATCGAGAAAGTATGTGTTGGAAATGTTACCAATTAATTAAATTCATTTTAGGAAGAGCATAGAATATCATCATGATTTTTTCATAATATCAGAAATTCCCTGAAATAAAAACGCATATGGACGGAAACATTTTTCAGGTTTTATTTTTTCTTATATTGAAATTGTTGATTTTTTTTCGAATGTTGATGTGATATTTTTGTGCTTATCGCGTTTCAGCTTATTCTTCTCTCTTTTATTGAAAATAACTTTTAAATGCCCTATGATAATTAAAATCATAAGCTCAACGCGTAGCATAATTTATTTAGGAAGTGTTTAGAAATAACATGTTTTTTTAACAGAATACCAAATTCCCTTTCCTTATACAAAGGCTTTAGAAAATTAATGTTCGGAGCATAAAAATATATAAAATTCACGCGACAGTTTCTGTTGAAATTTTCCCAAAATATCTTAGACCGTTGAAATTAAAATTCCCTATTGATGAAACAAAAAATATGCCGTGGAAAAAGTGCACCTAACTCTTTTTAGTGTACTTAAACAATCTGTGACAAAAAAGATTTCAAGTGCTCCTCACTAAAGTTTCGATGAGCTTTTTGAAACTGCAGGCTCATCTTTTGGGTCTTGCAATTACCAAAGTGATGCAATTTTGACGTCGTCTGCTACAGCCTGTTTTTCATAATACGGATGATAGTTTTGTTAAAGTGTTGAACATGGTGCGAAATTCAGGGACAAATAATTTCAAAACACTGGGACGTACATCTTTTTGGAAATCAAAAATGGTACAAAATAGACAAAAATGTACACTAAAATAGTCATTTTTAAAACTGTTTTACGGAAAGTTTACCTATCTGTGCAAAGACGCTGAGATGCTGTCAGCGGCGAAGATAACGGTATGAATTCCGGTTGAGCCTAGACCTTCGAATCGAGGGTAGCATGAGAATTGATGCGGCCAACCTCTACGGAGCCCCAGTTTCAGCATGGATCGGGGAATTGTGTGTTGTGACACATTACAGACGTCACCAGTATTCAAAAACACAGTGAATTTCGTCACGATATTTCTTCTCTAGGCACGTATCACACGATATAACATTCGCTCATCTCAGGAATCGATGAGACTTAGTCGGCCCACACCTTGTCGGCGATTTGTGGTCTTTCCCTCCTCTGCCTACTTTTAAAGGTACTGACCACAACTGTGACCCTAAGCCGCCCACATACCTTGCTGTTCCAGAAATGATCGGACCCAATCATCCGGCAGTTACAATTTGACCTTTGTCAAACTCAGTTAAGTCCGCTGCCTTTCTTATCTGAAGAACCAGAATAATTCTAACAGATCTCAGCATCAGGTGTTATTTATATGTTTTCATGATATTCATACGATGCGTCATTAGTTGCAGGTCTTTCGATGTGTACAGAGGCGTGATGTTTTAGTTCTTCGCTGTAGGTATGAATATTATAAACATAGGTTCATATCAAAATGTATTTAGCGAGTACACGTGTTTAAGGATTGCTTTCGGCAGTCCGAATATCCTCGTTGAAAGCGGATTTTACTGTATTAAATTGTGGTATGTTTTGCTACTCTTAATGATGTTGGCCGTCATTTGAGTCTACTGTCATTTCGAATATCTTAAATTAAGTTTAATTCGTAAAGAAATGTATTGGGAATGAAATCCATGAAATGCCAGATGCTGATTATTTTTCATGACTTAATTAAGATTATTGTGTACTGGAGAATTTTCAGTCAAAAAGTACTTAATGTGTCTGAATTTTTTTAATCTCTCAGTTTGTGCTGGAAGAAGTGAAAGTACACCAGAAGTAAACGTTAATTCTTATACTTATCTTTCTGATGTAAATCAGCAGAACGCAGCCATTTGGTGAAATATCAAGAGGAAAAAGCTATTTGTATCTTAAAGAAAATGCAGAGCGACATGAATTCCCACTGAGAAGATATTTATGAAGAGCAGCACAATATTTTATTTAAATAGGTTTATTTTCAGATTCTAATTAGTCGAATTATATTCTTTTTATCAATTAAAATATGTACGTAATTTGTTTCTAACTTTATTCTATCATATTTTTTTAATTACTCAATACGTGGCCAATGTACATTCCTTTTTTACCATATGGTTTAAATTTCCTGACAGAGAAAAATAGTTTTAAGTATTTCATTCATTTATTCTTCCTGAGAAACATTTGCAAAATATGAGAGATTAAACCTTATGAGAGAAATGTAATGAAATATTAAAATAAAAGAACATATAAAATTTTTGAGCTACTCTTTAAGCATATTTGAAATACCGTTGAGGCAGCATTTTTTTTAACAGGAAAATTGTATTTCAAATACACGGGCCGAAAGTGAAAAAAGAACACAAGAAGGAATTGGCGGACGATCATGAAATTTACATATGTTAATGGGATCGAGATTACGTAGGTGTGATGTTAATTTCGGGACTAACCGGTGAGCGCTTACGCCCCAGCACGGCATAATATGCAAATTATCATCGGTGGCATTTAAGGAGTACGGCGAAGTGAATGTAATCAGTCGTCGGCGTACGGACACGTGCGAAGACCCTGACGAAGCTCTATGCCTGGACATGGAGGACGTGTACGATTTCAGCAGTTATCGGACTTAGAGCAAGGTCGTCTTGTCGGACCACGCGAGGCCCGGTGGTCGTATCGTCGTATTGCGGAGCGAATTGGACGGGAAGTATCAGTGGTGGTACGATGGTGGCGTAGATGGTCGAAGAAATATTCCTACACGAGAAGACGTGGAACCGGGAATCACAGACGGACTGATGAGCGGACCGATTGACGCATAAGAAGAGGGGCGTTGTCAAGCAGAACATACACTGCAACGCAAATCCGAGCTGCCGTTGCACCTGAGGTGACTGTGCAAACAAACCGTCTACTGGGTGCAGGACTATGTGCACGTGAACCTCTGGTATGTGTACCTCAGACTCCAGCGCACCGTCCGGAACGGCTGCTGTGGTGTCACCAACGTCTGCACTAGAGAACGCAATGGCGATCTGTCGTGTTCAGCGATGAAAGCAGATTCTGCTTGGGAGCCTCCGATGGCCGAATGCGTGTTCGCAGACGCACAGGGGAGCATCTCCACCATTCTTGCATCCGCCAGCGACACACAGGCCCTACACCTGGTCTCCTGGTGTGGGGAGCGATCAGCTATTGCTCCCGTACACAACTAGTGTTTGTACCGGGTACGTTATACAGCACCTCCTACATCAACAACATCATTCAGCCGTTGTTGTGCCATTTGTAAGGTCGGTCCATCGTGGTGTTTTTTCAGCAGGATAACGGCCGCCTACACACGGCAGGTGCAACGCAGCATGCACTTCAGGGTGTGAGACAACTTCCATGGCCTGCACGTTCACCGGATTTGTCCCCCATTGAGCACGTGTGGGATTTTATGGGACAACGACTTATCCGGTCTCCACGGCCAGCCACGACCATCCCCGATTTACGCGTCCAGGTTGCGGATGCTTGGAACTCAATACCCTAAACTTACATCCAACATCTGTACAACAGACTCCATGCGAGAATTGCACAGTGTGACGCAGTTCATGGCGGTTCAACCTCGTACTAATCATGTTACATGGAAATGTTATTTTTCAGTTTACCAGCAATACAGCTGTATTTTACCATAATGTTTTGATCACGTTATCCTCTGTATTCGGTTATTATGCTGTATACATTTCGTTGGTATCAGACGTCTTCTTCCTGGTGTTCTTTTTTCACTTTCCGCCAGTGTAATTTATTTCTATGTAAATCATGATGTACGGACATTATTTAAGAACACTTGTTCCTTCAATGTAACCCTGAAATTAAATATAATGTTTCGCTATCCCATTAATCAAAATTTCATTTAATAAAGTTAGGATACTGATGTAAACCAGATGTGATTTCGTATGACGATAACACGAAGAAGAAATCTGTGGTTGCCTATGCATGTATCAAATCATTAAAAATCATCTATGTTACTGATATGTAAGTAACATAATATTAGTTAATTTTAGCATCGATATCGGTTTAATGCGTATATGTCTTTCTCAGCGCTCGAAATTGAAATAATTTAAAGTAAAACGTATTTTATTGTCCTACTTCGCATGTATTAAAGTATTTGCATGAAAGCAGCTTGTTATTATCTGCGGAACAGAGAAATCTGTGTACCATTTCATAGGTATGCGAATACTGCTGCATAAGATCTTCAAGCTCCGTAACAGAACCTAAGAGGGAATATGAATTTACTGTTTATTTACAGGATGACAGATCTTTACAAAATAACATATATGAGTTAAAAGCATTTTTTCTTTATCAAATTTATTAAACACATGATATTTTTAGTGAGTTTCTATTTCCATTTTCCTAGTTGGAACGAATTTAAATGTTTCATTTTCGTCATTAAGGGATAACTTTGCCAACCATGGAAGTTTTAAATTCAATTTTTTTTCACGGTGCCGTGAAGCAGAACGAAACTTCTTCATCATCTGCGTTTTCACGAAACGTAGATGAAGGCTCTTCTCAAAACCAATTTCAATAATACCGGTCTGAAACAACTGACATAGAACGCTGGACTTCCCATGATCACTATCCCTCAATTTTTCATGTAAAAAAGGAATATATTTTATTCTAAATGGTTTATCACTGACAACTTTCGAAAACGTAGTGCCGTTCCACCAGTAAATTCGAATCACGTTTCGATGCGAGCGGCACTTTAATATTACTGAAATACTAATGCTGCAATTTTTAAATTAAGGCATAAAACAAATCGTTTTACAAAATAAAGGTTTTAGATCATTTGTGCAGGTTACCATAGCATGAAGGCTTTAAAGAGCCGAATTCTAGTCAACACAAAGTTGACATTGCCTAATGTTTAATTCATCGTAACAGGAACATAATCTATCATAGGTATACCAAAGAAACCTTTGATGTTGAACCAAACTAAATACTGCAATTCAATCATTTACTTCAAATCTATAATTTCGACTTTTTTACATGATAAGCACTCTACGGATACCATATTTTCTCAAGCCATTTACTAAATATTGCCCTAAAGAATGTGTGTGGAAGAATTGCCCGATATAAGGGCATAGCTATAAAAGATATGTTTAGGTAAGGGAAGCTACAAGTACTTATTAAATGTGCCGCGTCTGTAAAGATGCTCAAGTCACACTTTTCATTGCAGCCCACGTAATATTTCACAATTACTTATTGTTACGAATCTGCGAAACTTCTACTAGTGTGAAATACATTGCTCTGCCATTAACACTAAGTCACCAGCGCTTCATAATGAACTAGGTCCACATCAAGCACCATGCCAGAATGCCAAATGAAAATACACCCTTTGTTCTATGATGAAAGATTTGCACTGCTGTAAATGCAAGATTCTTCAGTCGGCAAAGTAAATTGACAACTTGGGAGGATTTACTATAGGATGCGCCTTACGAAGGTGCTCAGTAAGTTATATATGAGCGGAACTGCTATATATAGATCAGCACCTCGTTATCTGGAACGGAAATGGAAAAGGAATATGCTTGGATCTCGTCAACAAAGACCAGCTATACATCCGAAGCTAACAGTCTGGTCAACTATGAAAGACATTAGCTACTCAGAATGCAATTCCACATGATCTGAAACTAGGCAAACCCTATATGAGACTGTTGGAGCAAATGCTAAATCCAGTACATACTCATAAATCTGAACAGCATTGGTTATCAGTATTAAACAGCCATGTACAGGACGATACGCACTTAGACAATGTTACATATTGATTTGTGTGGTGTAAGAAACTTTTAACTTTGATTACAGAGCAATGAAAAATTGTGCTTTGAACTGGCAGGTCAAGATAGTTACATGGTCTACTAGTTTCATGATTGTTCCTGGGAGAGGTGGAAGCTGGGAATAATAAAGTACAGTTAGGATTGTAGTTCCCTGACAAGGAAAGTTGGTGGAGCCATTGGACTTGTATGGAACTTGATTTCCGTGGTTGTGCATGGGCCCACTAGTCGTTTTGGACACAACCATGAATGCTAGCTTTACGTAGATGCTCCGAAATACTATAATCTACCAACAGTGTTGCACTATTTTGAGAAAGCCAATTACTCTATCAGCGGGACAACACATCTTGGCTTACAGCTCGTGTTGCTACATATTTGTTTGAGGAACTGCCGATTTTGTTTTTACAAATTGGGATTTCCATGATTGTATTGTTATTTTATTACGCGAGGAGTTACTATTTAATGTACTGACACTACAGCTTTCTTTAAGTTAAACTTACATTTTACTCATTCTTCTTCCATCGATAACCCACTACGTGAAAATGACACCTCTAATGTCCAACATAACACGCCCTTGAATTCGGACTTACGGCCGAGCTTTCTACCTCCTTGGTGGCATTTGTTTTCTCGAACGGATCGACTGTTTCTCATTTCATTTTCGCACTGGAAAATTAATGTTCCACCCAAATCACGACACTGTCTGAAAAACTGTGGTTCGCCTGACTTTGCCTCAGAAGGTGAGCACAGATTCTATCGCGTTTTTCTTTTTGTTCAGACATTAGAATATTCGGAAAAATCCTGGAACAGCCACTTGCGTTTATCAGATTGACGAATACCACTCTCAGTCAACGCCAAAAATAACGTTCTGTGAAATTCAATAAATATTTTTCTGCATTTATAAACATTAGATAACGTATCTAATATACTCCAGATTTTAATGTTTTATAAGAAGTTGTCAAGTGTATTTGTCAGTATTTGTATTCAGTTTCTTAATAAAAACAAGTCAGTTTAGTACTGTTAGTAACAGTGTTTAGATATAAAACTTAAAATGAACGTACAGATATAAAAATAATCTGAACACATCTCTACTAAGATATTTCCTCACTGCTTACCAAAATTTACGGTGAATCTATTTGGTATTCGAAAAATAATGCAAAATGTGCGACAAAAAAATTTTACTACTTCGATGGCCGAATATAAATATATTTACATTGCGCAAGTTTTAAAATGTGTAATCGTTAATCTCCGAACAACTATAGACATCTGACTTATCATGGATGTAAAATTTGTGCAAAATTCTGGCGTAGAAAATGTAATATTGCGAATGTTGTTTGTGTAGTTTACCACTACTCCTGTTGAAATGTTTGTAGTTTTCACTGTTATAATGAGGAGATTTGTTTATACACTGATGGAAAAAAATAATCCCAACACCACGAAAAAATAGTTGTAGAGGAATGAAATGGCGGCAATACATTTGCATAGGTAACATATTTAATGGATTAAGGTTTCAAGATCACAGCTTACTGTAAGTGCGAGAAGAGCCATTTTAAATGTGAAATGCTGGTTCATTAATAACCGGTGTAACCGCCAGAATGTTGAATGCAAGCATGCAAACGTTCATGCATTGTATCGTACAGGTGCTGGATGTCAGTTTGTGGGATGGAGTTCCATGCCTGTTGCACTTGGTCGGTCAATACAGTGGACGGTTAATGCTTGTTGGTGGTGACGCTGGAGTTGTCGTCCAATGATGTTCCGTACGTGCTCGATTGGAGAAAGATCTGGGGATCTAGCAGGCAACGGCAACATGTCGACACTCTGTAGAGCATGTTGGGTTAAAACAGCGGTATGCGGGCGAGCGTTATCATGTTGGAAAACACCCCCTGGAATGCTGTTCATGAATGGCAGCACAAGAGGTTAACGCTGGAGTTGTCGTCCAATGATGTTCCATACGTGCTCGATTGGAGAAAGATCTGGGGATCTAGCAGGCCACGGCAACATGTAGACACTCTGTAGAGCATGTTGGGTTAAAACAGCGGTTTGCGGGCGAGCGTTATCCTGTTGGAAAACACCCCCTGGAATGCTGTTCATGAATGGCAGCACAAGAGGTTAAATCACCCGATCGACGTGCAACTGTGCCGTCAGGGTGCGTGGGATAACCACGAGAGTGCTCCTGCTGTCATAGGAAATTGCTCCCCTGACCATAACTCCAGGTGTAGGTCGAGTGTGTCTCGGCCGCAGACAGGTTGATTGCAGGCGGTCACCTGGCCTCCTTCTAACTAACACACGGCCATCACTGGCACACAAGCAGAACCGGCTTTCATTAGAAAACACAACAGATCTACACTCCGTCCTCCAATGAGCTCTAGCTTGACACCACTGACGTCGCAAACGGCAGTGGTTTGGAGTAAGTGGAATGCACGCTACAGGACGTCTGGCTCGGGGTTGTCCTTCAAGTAACCCATTTGTAACAGTTCGTTGGGTCACTGTGGTGGTAACTGCAGCTCGATTTGCTGCCGCAGACGCAGTACGATTCGCCACGTCCATACGCCGTACACGGCGGTCTTCCTCTCAGTAGTGCCACGTGGCCGGCCGGAACCCGGTTTCTTGAGGTAGTACCTTCCCTTGACCACCTCGGCCAACAATCATGCACAGTGGCTACATTCCTGCCAAGTCGTTCTGCAATATTGTGGAAAGGAAATCCACCTTCTCGCAGCCCTATTACACGACCTCGTTCAAACTCCGTGAGCTGTTGATAATGGCTTCTTCGTCTTCTTAAAGGCATTCGTGACTAACATCAACACACTACGTCGAATCTCAACGACAACAAACGCTCACAAACGTTACAGTGCGTATTTACAGCAAACCTGCTTTGCATGTTCCGAGGGGCGCTACTAGCGCCACACGTATGCGCCGAGCGCAAAATTTGCAGACGTCATCTTACAGATGTACTCTCACTGCCTACCAACTGTCGTTTATCTAACACAACCCCTTCTTGGTGTTGAGATTTTTCTTTCCGTTAGTGTATATTTATTAATTTCAAAAATTTTCACTTTTGCTTTGTTTGAAACATTTTATAAGGGACAATTCGTTCCCATACCAGAGCTCTCGTGCAGAACAAACACTGATAAGTCCATATCAATGTGGTCAGAGATTAAAATTACGCTCCCCAATCAGGAAAGTCAGATTCATTACAGTGCGAAAACTTAAGGACGAAAGCAAATTTCTCCTTTAAATGAGAGATGCGCTTAAAAATTAAAATCAGCTACATTTTGCATTCCAGTTTTGCAATTTATTGGAAGTCAGCCTTCTCGTTTGATAAATAAATCTTGCAATTCATTCTTTTTTCAAGTCTTCCTCAGCAAACTTTTCAGTGAAGAAATAATGAAGAATTTTGGTCCTTTGGTTTATACGTTAACAACTTTTCTCGAAAATACCAGATTTTCACTAAGTGAATCCCAGAACATTTCACCTTAATTAACCTGATTGTGTTACAAACCTAGTGTCATTTATTAAATTTATACCGGTTTTCCGTGACAGGCGGAGTACAGTTTAAGAAGGAACGAAAACGATCGCGGGCAACTCGTATCCTGAGAGTATAAACGAGATTGACTGTAAGACACCGGATCCGGGTGTTATTCTACAAAAACATAGTGAAATATAATCGAAAGGCTATGCCGTTTTGTAGAATTCAGTGTGTAAGAAAATGACATACTTTCAGAAAAACGAGATGGCTCCAATGCCAAAAAGATTAAAATTTCCATTACTTTACAGGATATCAAATTTTGGTCCTGTGGATTAAGGGATCAAATGGATATTAATAGAAAAGTGCACAGTTGGTCGAAAGAAATATAAATTTCAAAATGTGTACCAGATTTTGTCTTCCGTTTCTCGAAAGCAACAAGGGCTAAAATGATTATGGGATACACCAGTTATCTGATATTTTTGACTCTTTGTGCATAAATCCAAGGAGACTAACTGATCATAAGCAGCCCCCTTTTCAGTCATTATTGTTCCGAAACGTTTGATATGCTTTTGATTCAGAAGTATGAGGGAATTACATCCAGAAATAATTACAATATCGCCCTGACACCAAATTGAGCTTATATTCAATAACTCGATCAAGGTTTCACTTATCAATATGAAAATTTTGTTTGATCACTTATGAAAATTACTCCTTGCGTCCCGAGCAAAGTTAAGGTTTTCTCGTTCTCTACAATGAAAACACCTACATCTTCTTTACAGTGCTAATGCCAGTCGTCAATTGCACACAATCCAGTGAAGTTACCATGAGGGATTTATCATTAAAACAACCCAATCGTAACAGTTTTTAGGGTAATCGCCATGTTCAGCGAAATATGGCCGTCTTAATACCACATCTAAGCAAAACGGGAGTACATCTCCACTTGCCTGTGTTTCTTCCAGCAAATCAATCGCTGAGGTTTTGTGTTACTGTTCCGGTTGAGAGGCATTACGTGATCTTTAGAATACCACTGGCATAGAAATAATCTACTCGTGTTGCAAAATTTTGCTCATGCACATTCTTTTGTCTCAAAACCCTTAAAGAAGAACGCAGGTTTCCATATGTTGTTCAAAACCTTACCCGAAAGCAGAACATAAAGGAGGTGGGCACAAGAAGAACTTAACATGCATTAGGGATTAAAATACATACGGACGCATAAAAACTGGAAAATTATTCCGAAGGGTAGCTAAGATATTAATTTCGGAACGTTTGTTTTTCATAGGCCTAACTCTATGTTACGTTAAATTGTAATAACTTCTTTTATTGCGGTAATTTTTTTTGAATTTAATTTTAATTAAAAAACAATTTATTGTAGAAATGTTACTCCCTGAATTTGTCAAAAGTACTTGCAAGATAATCTCTTCTGGCTCCCTTCATAACGACAAAATTCGGCAGTTATTTCTCAGCACAGCAAAACCCCGATATACGCTGGAGAATCGTACATAACGCGATCGTCCGAGATGTGTCCGGGTTCGAAACGTGGTGAGGCATGGATGTTGCGTTTCTCTTACGGCCCTGGATTTCTCCCTTCCCTAGAGTCAGTGGCCATAAATTATGAGCGTCCGACTCTTTATAGCCCATTGAGTTGCTCACTGTGGTAATTAAACCCTCAATAAAAATGTAAAACGCGTGAAGTGTATGTATACCTTGCATGAGGAATCATTATGATTGCATAGATTGTGTGTATGACTTAAATGGGGAAGCATAAGTATAACTACATTTCAGAATTACTGGAAAAAATGTACTCGTTAAGAAATAACACCAATGGAAATTCCTCTGCTGCCGGATTAGACAACAATGACGTACCTTCTGTACTTAGTGTTTTGCATTGAACATCACATTTGATGACTTGAATGACTGGGCAGAAGGTGGCAATGGTGAGCCTGTTTCAAATATTTTTGAGACAGAAATGCCAATGCAGTCCAAACAAAAATCGCGAAGAAAGAGACTCTGATGACGATGTTGAAAAAAAAATGGGATGGAACTGAATGAAGGTAGGTTCCGAATGTTAATGAAGTGGACGCACATATAAATAAGGTAATTACATGTATGCAGAAACAAAATGATTCAAATAACGTTTATCAGTTGCACCTGCTGGGTATAAAATAATATGCTGAAAAGAAACGCTTTGCACTGACCAGCCAAACAACATTTACGGACTTTCTAAAGACAAAGGGCAAATAGGCCTACATTAGGGTGAGCTATCAAAGATAATGTATAACTAGTGAATTTCATGAAATTCATGTTTCATACATGTGAAGTGCATAATATATAAGTTTATTTTTATTTCTATATTTGATGACTGAAATTTACGTATAGTAGCGCATTATGTGGTAATTTCAACTTTATGTACCGGTCGCTTTCCAATATACCACGATAAAGCTATAACTCTGGGGTGAAGTATGTCCCAAGACAACCGCCCAATATCAGGCTTTTATTGCACCGGAAACTATTACTTAAAAAACAAAACAAATTACACCTGAAACTTTCTATTGATGTCCAAATTTTCTTCCACTTTTGTAGAATTTAATAAAAGAATGATGATTGCTGAGTCAGCACACAGACATTTCAATCAATAGGTTTAATATTCGTTAACCAGCAGACGTTTTTAGTGGGTAGAGACTGCATTCTCTAACGGCGTAGATAGATACACGTTGTCATCAGAGTGTGTTATGTATATCTCAAAATGAAACCAACTTGCTGCATAACATATTTATTTTTTGTGTGTGACCACAATGATGACTGAGAGTGCGTTCTAATTTTGCACAGGACGTGAGAATTCAAAGAACACGTGGGGATAGGAAATAATAATCACTTTCGACAGACGTTTCAGGTTACAGTGGTTATTTGAATGTGCGGGCGCCCTGAGATATATGGTCGACAAAGGGCTAATGAAACTCTTCCGGGCTGAAATTGTACCACGACTTTTCGACGTTATCCGATTAGAAAAAGTAAATTAATTCTAATGCGACTTCAGATAGCTTTCGAAATAAAATTATTTTTACTAACACAATGCAATTACTTTATGTATAAAGGTATAATACGATAATATGACAGATATTATGTGTCAGATAAGTTTCATTTTTTATGCAATGCACCCGCCTGCAGGTAAAATGTATGTTTTGCGCCATTCAGAGATAGACAATTTTGCCGTTAATTGGAGTACTATTTCATATTTTTACCTCGCCCGATATCAAAAGGTATCGTTATTCGTATTACACCACACGTCTCTATGGTATTGATTCCAGAGTTTCTCTACTGTACAGTGAAATATATTTCGGTTAATATGATTATGCGGTCATTACTGCTAGATGATATATTTTTATTTATTTTTAATTCCTAATTTCCGATTAGAAATTTACAATCGCTTTCAAGAACAAAAAAAGAAATTGGTATCTCATAATCAATTGCAATTCCTTCCGGGAAAAGAAATATGTGTATATATCAATGTTTCAACATCAAGCATTTTCAATCCAATGATGGATAAAGCTCCCTTCAAAGTTTTTCCAAAATTGTCTGTCTGGAGCATGTCTGCTTCATGTCAATCCAGCATATTTTCCAATTTCATCCATCCATCCGCCATGGGATCTTCTTCTGGGTGTTTTACTGTCCCTCGGAATCCAGTCTAAAATTTCGGTTGTCCGTCGGAGGTCCGTTCATGTGGCAACATATCCAGCCCATTCCCACTTCAGTGATTTCACTCTCGTCATGATGTCGTTCACTCCTTTCTTCTTCCTTATCCACAAGTTCCTCCTCTTATTTTTCTTGGTTACACCAAGCATGCAACTCTCAATGCTGCTTTGAGTGTTCTGCAGTCTTTGTGCATCTTTTTTTTCTTTTTGGTTAAGTTATTGCTCCATACGTAAGCACTTGAAGGATGCATTGATTAAACACTTTTCTTTCAAGACATAATTGCATACTGCTCTTAAAAATTGTATTGTTCCTTCCAAAAGCTATCCATTCAAGTTTAATTGGACGATTAATTTCTTCATCAATGTGACCCTCAGTTGATATCTGATGCCGAAGATAAATGTAGGTATCTGTTGTCTCAAACTTTTCTCAGTCAATCGATAAATCTTCGTTTCTTGTAAAAGCATTGAACATCACTTCTGTCTTCTGAAAGTTCATTTTTAATCCCACTTTTTAACTCTTGTGAGCAAGGACTTTGGCTCCTACTCTGCATTTCTGCAGGGGTAGTGGCAAAGATAACTACGTCATCAACAAAACGAAGGTGAGTTACGTAACCTTTACTAATTTTTATCTCTTTGTTTTCCCAGTTCAATGATTGAAAGACATTTTGCCATGCCGCATTAAAGAGCTTTGTAGATATGTGCCACCTTGTCTCACCCCTTTCCAATTCTTATTTGTGCTGTATCCTCAAATATCCGAACCATTGCACTTGCATTTTCATAGATATTTTTAATAATGCTAATGTACGCATCTTCAACATGGCAGGATATCAAAGTCATTGTTAATGCTGTTGATTTCACGGAATCAAGGGCCTTTTCTCAATCAATAAACCCCATGCATAATGGGAGTTCATATTCTCTTGTTCTTTCAATTAGTTCTCTCAGTACATGAATATGAACTACAGTGCTGTAGTCACTCCTGAATACAGCTTGTTCTCTTGGTTGAGCCATGTCTAGTGTTACTTCAAGCGATGTGGAACCTTAGTGAAGTTTTTATAAACCACTGATAGGAGGCTGATGGGTCTGTAGTTCCTGAGATCCACAACATCACCGGTTTTATGTAGCAGGATCACTGTAGCATTGTTCCAATCCTAAGGAATCTTCCCTACATTGATACATCTGGTGAAAACTTGGGGGAGCCTAGGTTAAATTTCTCCATTTGCGTCTTGTATAATATCCATCGTAATCTCATCTTGTCCTGGATCCATGTTTCACCGTTTCATGTTCTTAATTGCATGTGTAACTACTACAGGAGTTACACATGCAATTAAGAACATCCGATGTATACACAGCAAAACCTGAACCTATGAAAACTCGACTAAAACATTTCATTCGTAGAACGAAACCGCTCAGCTCAGAAAACCTTTTAAGAATATCTGCTGCTCAAAATAGCGCTAGCTTCTCCGCTATGGGCGTAGATGTATATGCTGTTTTTGGTGAAGTTTTTGCTTCTAAAAGTTCAAATTGATTTTTTTTTGTTGCCGAACCTTCCAGTGTAAAATGTTTCTCTTGTAATTTCAACTTTTAAAGCACAAGTGTACCAACTATGAAAACACGTTGTGCGTATTTTTTTCTCAAAATCATGCACAGTTTCGTTGCAAGGGCCGCCAAAGTTTAATCGGTTTTTCTGAATATATGTTCCTTAATGCGCTATTTAAAAAGTTATTTTAAGAACGAATACCATTTGCTTTATGGGACACTTAGGTTTGAATTTGTAATAGACAGTACAATCGCTAAGTGTTGTTAATGTATTTATGTTTCCAGCGGTATCTCCACTTCTAAAAACGATATTCAGAAGGTTTTTTTACTGTATGCAGTTCACTAAAATAAAGATCGGAAGTATTATGTACTTTTCGTAATACACGATGTTCCTGCTATGGGGCGTAATAATCATACATTTTCTCGCTGTCTCTGCTTCAGGAAGGTGTATTTGAAGAGTTCTTTCGCATTAGCTTTTGCCGTGAAAATACGTTTTAATTATTTTCAAGTTTTCCATTATGGAAAATGCTTCGGCGAAAAGGCGTAGACTTTTATGCTGTTTACTTCTATATAACTTCTTTTAAATATACGATTTTAAAATCTATTTGTCTTAATACCATCCATTAATTTTAGTAAGTCTTTTATCCGCTAGTTTAAATGAGTAACAATTCTTTATTTTGGATATTTTATCGATTGTAGAAATGCGGTTGGATTTTTTGTAAACGGTTCCTTCGACTTTCAATAACTTTGGTAAGTTTTATTCTCGTCAGAAATCATTTTAACACAACAAAAATACATGCTCACTAAAACCGAATATTTAGTTTCATCTTTCTTGTTTGGTTGTGCACCGTGTGATATAAATGTTATGCGTTTCACAGGGTAGTTAAAAATGCACATTTTTAGCAAAAGTAACTCTTTTATAAAAATGAATAGGATGAGCCTTCAAATCCACGTCTCTCATGGGACCATTGTCTTATTGATTGAGAAACATGGTGATATGAAGTTTCTGCACTAATAAAGCTTCAGTTTTCTTTTCTTTGACTTTACTCTGCGTTCGTTTTGAGTTAGCTTAAATGGAATATGTGAGTTTTGTGACCTTTTTCGATATTTACATTTATATCGCAGCACACCTTTCTGAAATAATAAATATCATTCTCATCTTCAGAGTACTGGTTTTAGATCTTCATTGAGACTCATACATGCAATGTTTTTTGAACTTCCTTTAACTTCAACATACACGGTCCATTCTTCCATGACTTTAATTTAAAATCAAAATTTTAGTATTTAATTGGGAAAAATAATTATATAAAGTACTCTTTTTGAAGCGCCTTATTATTTAAACTTGACTAAAATTATTTAATATATAGTGACTATCCCCCTCGCATAATTAATTGGCGAGAGGCGTGGCCAATTAACGGTAATTGAAACTCGATTGGGGGTTTTAATTAACAGAGAGTTATAATTTAAACACTTGCGAGAGGCGGTATATAAAGAAAAGATGTTCTAGCACTTTGAATTCAAGTGGCGAGTTGCAGGTGTTTGCCACGAGAACAAAGAGCCCATAAACGGAAATGGGATGGGTCAGAGTTTGAAAGCTATTTCCCATGACCCAAAAATATTTAGACGGCAGGCGCGTTTGAAGCTTTTGTCTTTGCCGCGCGAATTAATGGGAAAGCTTTTGGACTTGAAGCGATTTCCTAATAAATATGCCACAGTTTTCAAGTGGTAAAATTCACCGTTTACCAATTTCTTGGAGACGGGAGATTGTTGTTGAGTATAGCAGAATCCGTTTGATAGCCGAGAGAACTAGGCCTTGATTTTTCCTCGCGCTAGGACAAATGCTTGCCGTCTGCTACCGTGCTCTTGCGTTCTAAGCATAAGAAGGGGAACCATCTAAAAGCATAAGCTGATGAAAAACCAGCACGAGCTTTACCTGAAAACTTTCTTCACCTTGCCGGAACACAAAAACCTGCCGTAAGGAGCCAGTTCAATGGAAATGCAAAGAGAGAAAATAATCACGGCATCGCCTCGCTCACACAGAGAAAAGCGATAACCATCACCAGGAACCACGGCGGACCCCCCCCCCTCCCCTGCAGAGAGAGAGAGCATCTGAAGAAACCGCTAGCCTGTTCGTGTTCAAAGAGGGGAGAGAAATTTTGTGTGTGTGTCTGAGTACGTGCGTTCAGCGACTAGGGACGGCGTCGTTTTGGCCACAGCAAAGAAAGGGTAGTAATCGAAGTTAAGAAGAAACTACCCGTGTGAGTGTCTGTATTTGTTGGTGTCATCAATACTTTGGATACTCGAGGACATACGTAAGTACTTTTATCAGTATTTTCTTTGGGACCCATTGTGAACGAAAAGACTATTCGTTAGGACATATTTTCGGAAACATCGAAGAGGGCCAAAGCTGGCCGAAAATTATAGCTTTTACTATTAGATGAAGAATCCGATGTAATTTATGCCTGTACCTATTAAATCCCTGTTTTAATTGTTATACTGTGGCTCCATTGGTTTATTGGTGTACTGTGTCGGCTAATTGGCTAACGAGGTATTGGCGGATCTATTGATTCGAACCGCAGTCCGGAAAAACATTGGGCATCCTGACATCCAAGGCCCAAAGGTCGTAACTATATGTTACATTCCTCCCAATTTTTAAGATCGGAAACAGAAACAACTTGTGAAATTTTCTCAGACTTCTCTTCCAAACTAATATAAAAATAAGTAATGTTGTTTCAGATACTTTTGGTGAATCGGGTTTCCTTTGCATCTGTTATTTAATGTATCATATTGTTGCATTTTGCATGAAACCAAGATTCATTCACAAGTGGGAACATCTTGAAGATACTGACATGTTTTCCCGATACAATCGTTATCAAATAGGATTTAAAAGCAAGCTTGGTTTCCATAGTTTTGAAAGGAATGTTTATTCGAAAGCTGTGTTCTAGAATACAGTGTAGAGCTAGCCCAACAGCATGCATAACACTAATGTTTTTCGAAAATGAATTTATAGTAATTCGTCCAAAATTTGATCCAAATATTCGGAACTGGTGATACTTTCTTTTAAAAAATTACTCGTATATTATAGCGGAAGATAATTATAAAAAGTCAGAGAGAACCGAATTCAATATAAAAGATATTTTATTGGTGCAGAAATATGTATTAACACATCATAGTGAAAATACACTGCCGGACAATTGCTAAGGACGGATGACAAAGCAACGATAGCAACCATAAAATGGAAGGCAGGAAAATGTGGAAATTAGCATAAGTGCGGGATACAGTAAGACGTGTTGTGCGTATGCAAATTTTGGATTGCCGAACTTGTTCGTGACGACATAGCGCTGATAAGAGATATAAAGGATTTGACGCGTATTGACCGTTGCTGTTCAAACGCAAAGTTGAAAGGGAAAGAATCAACTGACGAACTTGCAATTTTCAGCATGTCTTCCCGACATCATCTAGATGATTTTACGCGTGGCCGTATTATTGGCAAGATTGAAGAAGGGTGAAAAATAACAGATGTTGCCAGGGAGTTCAACGTCAGCCACAGTGTTGCTTCAAGGCTTTGGAAATCATTTCAAACAAATGGAGAGTGTAGCAAACGTCACGGGGGAGGTCGTGTTCGCAGTACGATACCTGCAGAAGATCGGTACATAGTGCTATCAACAAAAAGACACCGGCGCAGCACAGCTAGTGAGGTAGCAAATCAGTTTATGGCTGCTACTGGCAAGCGGATCTCCCGAAAAACTGTCGCTAGACGTTTGCATGAAGGAGGACTATACGCCCGCCGTCCTGTTGTGTGCATCCCATTGTCCAGACGTCACCGTACCGCCCGTTTGCAATGGTGCCATCAGCATCGCAATTGGACTGATAACGACTGGTCTGCTGTCCTCTTCTCAGATGAGAGTAGATACAGTCTATCGTCTGATTGTCGACGACAACTGATCTGGCGTGATAGTGGTACTGCATATTGTCCAGCAAACATACAGGAAAGGGACCGATATCCGACATGTAGTGTTATGGTATGGGTTGGCATCATGATCAATGGCCGTACGTCCCTCTATGTGCTTCCAACTGGGACTATGACTGGCCAACGATACATTAATGATGTTCTGCTACCTCATGTTCGCATGTTCCGTGGTGCTGTCGGTGATAGATTCATTTTCATGGACGACAACGCAACATGTCATCGAACAGTCGCTGTCCAGGAGTGTCTTGAGAGCGAGGATATTCAACGCCTCGTATGGCCAGCACGTTCTCCAGATCTGAATCCCATTGTAAATGTGTGGGATCCTTTGGGGAGGAGTCTTGCTGGTCGCCAATGCCCTCCAATAAACAAGGACACCCTCATCCGTGCACTGACAGAGGAATGGGATAAATTACCCCAACAGCTGCTTGATAATGTTGTGCAAAGCATGACACGACGTGTGGAATCTTGCATCGCCTTCCATGGTGGCCATATCCCGTATTGACATCTTACGCCAGAACGCCTGCGGACGGTAATTGCATTTTTTTCACGTTTACGTATTCTGCACAAAATGGACTGTTTGTCCCTTGAACACGTTCCAAAGACTTCTGGATTTCAGAGCACCATAAATTGTCTTTCTTGTAATGTCCTGGCATTCTGACATTATTTTATTTCACTTGGCATCCAACCACACTTACTTTTTTATGCGCTATATAGCCGTTTATGATCCGTCCTTAGCAATTGTCCAGCAGTGTACATATTGATGAGTGTTTGTATGGTATCAGAGACTACCACAGTACCAGCTTCATCAACATTTGTAGATCGCTGTTCATGTTTACAGTATTTTATGAAGTTTTGTTTTGTTTATGTGAAAAAAAAATCAAATGTTCAGGCTTAATCATTAAAACGTTTATTGAAATCCAATATTAACAAGCAGAGTTATTAAGTTAAATTATTTAAAATGATGCAATTTAGGAAAGAGTAAAATCAATCCCAAGCAGTTAGGTAGGTACATAGTTGGATGTTTCAAGAGAAAGTATGTGCGTTCAGAACTAAAAAAATATTTATTCAGAAAAGCACAGATGCCATTCTTTACTTCCTTTGACCCACATGCCAGAAGTATTAATAAAGTAAAAACGAAAATTTGTATCATTCGGACTTATGAATCCATATGGTAATTACTTAACGATGGTGCAATAGTGTCTACCGATGGTGCAATATTTCCATAGAGTAGTTCTTCACTGAGTTGTCAACTTAATCTTTACAATTTTTCGTTATATATTTCAATAAAACCCTCTTATGATTTTGTGCAATTCTGTTTAGCGTTATTTTTTTCTCTGAATTTTTGGAGCGCTATTGTATTTCCATTTTGAAATAATGAGTAGTTGGGAGTGTCATTGTTAAGGACAAAATGAGGAAAGCTTGCTTTTAACAAATACTCCCGTCAAATTCCTTCTGATTTGAGTCACGTAATTTCGTTGACATGTGGGACTAAGACAGGGACATCATTAATCTTCATTTATTTTAAAACCACGAATTTTCGATTTAAGTGTTGTGTATCAGATTCAGCGTAGGAGGAATGAAAAAACACGGAGCTTTCCGGCACAGCCTAAAACGATATGCAGGAAATTTCCTTTCTGGGTTAACTCATTACAAAAGCAAACGATTTTTTAAATCAAAGAATACAAATATGCGTACTTGGTACATGCAGAGAATCCGGCACAGGGATTTTAAAATAATCTCTAAGGCATTGTCCCTTTGTATCCGCAACGCTTTTACCTTAATATTTGTTGACTGAAACAGCATAAGTCAAATTTGCATTGAAAGTCTTAAGTTTTCACGTAGCGCTAACTTAGCGAAACTTCATTCACAAGGTTATTTAATGGCTTTAAAAGTGTCGCTTTTTACAGCGTTTCTCTGAATTTCGGGTATTACTTTCTGCCTTCGAATTTAAGTGATTCCAATTATATATATAGGACCTTGGTTACAAAATAAATACTGGAAACCTTACATGATTTAGACTATAGTAACAGAAAGTGGTTGCAGTGTTTTTACTACAAAACCAGGGAAATGAACAAGTAAAAGTTTACTTGTAATTGCTCTACTAGTGCGGGATCCTAATAATTAAAAGAAAAGTTGTACCGAAAACCGAAATCTTTTGTCTTTATTCCTTATGTAAAAACTGTTGGAACTTCTAGAAATATCAGCTCGCTTTGGTAACATGAACAGCCATCAGTGTCTGGGAACGTTAGTTTTAATTATTTATTTACGTAACGGATACGTTTTATTATTTTATTCTAATTTTGTGAAATACTTTTAAAGAGTATAGGTTTTGATACTCCGATAATCCTTCGATTTATCATTTCAGAAAATAAAATGAAATCATCTCTGCCATTATTTTTCTTTATTAACCTTACTTTCGCAAAAGAAAGAACTACTTACCTAAACATGTTATCCTTCTGCCCTTCTCTCAGCACCACATGACTGACTTAAAAATACTGTTTGTCTTGTAATGGCCGAATACTGAGCACCAATTCATTGATATCTTCTTCATTTCTCGTCTATATATTGCAACAGTAGAAGTTATTGGCAGAAATATGCAAATTACCGCAAAATATATATTTTTTTTAAAGATGCGGTGTCTTTTTATGAGAACGTTCTGAAACAAATGACGAGTATTTGAAGTTGTATTTTTTATGTCAATTTATGCACATGTGTCTTTTAATGTGCCACAAAACTGCATGCACACCTAATTAGATAATCTTTGTACCTAGCTATCGGAATCAAACAGAAAAAAAGTCCAACATTTTTCAGTAATAAAGAAAAAAATTGCTCATTACACTTCTTTGGCGTGGCGATATAGGAATATATTTTCATACCTCAAATAAGCATTTCAGTAATGTAGTTTTTAAGAACATTAACGCACCTTGTGTTTTTCATTATATTTCTTCTTCTGAAAGCCCTAGCTGAAAGGCTCATTTTCGTAACGTAGTTTCATCACAGTGGAATTGTATTTAAAATATTTTCTTCGTCTATTCTGTCGCTAATTGGTGCTGTTTTACATCTTTTTATTTAGTGGAGAAGAAATTACATTGCTACAAATCGAAGTAAAATATATTTTATTCTATCGTACGCATTTGTTTAGGAAGAACATTATTTGAACATGTTCTTGTTAAACCATTTTACTGCCACAGTCGTTAAATCTTCGGTCGCACAGAATACGATAATTCCCGAAACTGTCTGTTGCTGCTTTCAGATTTTATTTCTTCCCCTGTATAAGTTAAAAAAACAGTTAGTACTCGGTCACCCCATGAACCTTGCGATCTGTAATCTGATGTATATTGAACTTTAGATGTTTCCCTGGAGATCTCACTAGATTCTTTCCCAGAGAAGGCACGCGATATCATGAAAGTAAAAACATTATCCTGAAGATACCGACACCAGCTTTACTTATTTGTCTAGCGACAACGATGGTGTCTGAGGGTGGCTTATGCTAATTACGCAGAGGCAGAGCAAAATCAAGGATTTTGTAGTACCTTCAACTTACTGTAGACAGGCGTTTTCGATCGGTCTTGGTAGTTTTGATGACAAGCGTTATGGTCGTCCAGGGGTTAAATTTCGCATTTTGTTCTCCATTACAGATTTAAGGTACGTTCCCTTGCTTCACGGAGAAGAAAAGTCACATGGCACCGGTTTCTCTAGAATACTCATGTTAGATTGTTGAAATGATGAATATATTTAGATCTATGACCGTAAATTTCAAATATTAGGGGAAATAATATCACTTATTATTCAAAGAAATGAACATTCATTTTCAGTAAATAATCTGGAAAATAAAGTAATTGTATTTAATATAAAAATACTTATTTGGTTGTATGTAACACTGAGTAGCGAAATTTGTTCATGACCTGCTGGGTCATATGCTATATACGGAATTCCTAACAAAAGAAATTATTTTCTAGGACAAAGAATATGGCAAGCACCGAAACGAAATGTTTTGCCACACTGTGAAGCAAAATATGCGTAACTAATGAACTGGAAACAGATATCACGGAGGAAAAGCTCTAAAAGAATAAAAAGTGGTACCCTTTAATTCGTGCTGCTATCAGCGCAAGTAATTTCACACCATGCTATTAGGCCGGATAACCATTCATGCAGTTTGGTTCTTCCTGCCTCCTTCTCACTGATGCCACAAAAGACAGGGATTAAGTTCGCAAACTCAAGTGAGCATCCGCGCGCACATTACAGCACAATACGTTTAAGTAAAAAATTTCGTGTATCTTTCTGTTTTTTTTTATTTTAGAAAAATTATCTTATGTTAAATTCCATGAATTGTCTATAAAAAAGATGGGTATTAATTTTTGCATCTTAATCTAAAGTGCAATTCTTACGCCCACCAAGCAACCAGATTTTTTCCACATATGTATCTCACACGATTGAGAGTTAGTATTAGGTACCAAATTCTTTGGGGGTCCGCTCTGTTCTCTGTTTGGAAAGAGGACCTGGAATGTCCCCCAAGGCGTATCAGCATGAGAAGCAAAGAAATCTACAGGGTGATTTATCTAAGCGTGTACAAATTTCTGGGATTGGTAGGTTGCACAAAGACAAATCGGATTCACATAGCACTGCAGGGTCGGAAACGCCATCTTCATGTGCTGGTATACACAGAGGACGAAAAATGAAAAAGTAGCACGTAAGAGAACAAAATGCTTTTTATTACTCGCAAGACATTTCCGTAATGCATTGAGGTAACATAAGGTGTTCCGAGTTGCGACCATGAGCTGTAACACGCGCTTGACATCGTAGGCGCATGGAATCACGTACTTTTTAGAAAATTCCTGGCTTGTCTCGGTCTTCCGAAGCAGCTACAGTGATGCGTGCTACAAGGTCCTCATCACTATCAACGGGGGTGTCGTACATCAATCCTTTAATGTAACCCCAGAAGAAATAATCAAGGCATGTTAAGTCCGGCGATCTTGCAAGCCAGTGAACGGGAGCACCACGCCCGACCCACTGATTGCAAATACCATGCATACGTGATGACGAACGCTATAGGTGAAATGGGTGGAGGCTCCATCGCGCTAGAACCACATTGCACGGAGAAGCGACTGGGGGCCCTGTTGTTCGTTCAATAATTCTGTCAAGACCTCCTTCAGAAATATCCGGTAACTCCATCCGTCCAGACGAGGTGTCTTGAGGTATGGGCCAATTAAATTGTCCCCGACAATCACTTACTAAGCATTCAGTATTAGGCAATGCAATACACTCTCGGACAATGCAGTTTGTGCACCAAGAAGGAAACGTCGGATTGAACTGAAATTTTATAGACGTAAAGATACAGATGAATGATACACATGAGGGCAAAAACAGAGATGCAGGATAACAACAGATGGATCTGTGGTGCTCACTCCGGTAATCTTATATAACGCATCGCACCGCATCGTGCCATGATACATGCTGCAATACAGTCCGACATGGAGGCGAACAGACGCCTGATGCTGTCCTGCGGCAGACTAAACCACACCTGTTAAACGGTGTGCTCCAAATCCTAGATAGTGAGGCACGGTGGCAGCTGGTGATTCAACTGGCTCCACACATGCCCGATAGGGAACATGTCAGGGGAGCGGGCAGGACATGGAAGTGTCCGTACATGACGTAGGCAGTCATGGGAAACCCGAGGTGCGTGCGGAAGCGCATTATCCTGCTGGTAGAGCGCACCTGGAATCTTGGCTAGAAATTTAAGCACATGGGGCTGTAGGATCTCATTTACATACTTTTGGACGGTTATGATCCTCGTAACACTACTAGAGCTGATCGGAAATCGTAGTCAATGGCTCCCAAGACAATAATGTCTGCATAGGGGCGGTGTGGCGCTCGATAGCGAGGTTGGGATTGTGCCGTTGACACGAGGACCTACACAACCGGACACGATGATCACGTGTCCCCAAAATGAAGCGGCACTCATCGCTCAACACCACACCTCACCAGTGCGTGGCGCTTTACTTTGCTCAGGTATGGCACAACGGCAAACGGAGACGGCGCTGATCAGGTGTTGATCGCAGCACGTCTTGGGCCCTGTGATCGTAGATTCGCTTACGCGAGGCATCGGGAAATCGTTCGTGGGCACACAGAAGCTGCTACGTACGCCTTCCTGTATAGTGTACCGAGTCGTCCTGGGATCTGTTGGTGCCTGGAGCACGATCCATCGATTCTCTCTACTGGTGTTCATTGTGCTCCGTTCGGAGCCGCTCCGCCGTGTGGCAGGTTTTTCACGTGTCCACTGCTCCTAACATAGTCGGACGATAAGGTCAGAAAGATTTACGTGGCAGGATATACGGCGCGCCGAACACCCTGAGGTTTTCAGCTTGAGGAACAGGCCTCTCTCAAAGTTCGTAAGTTGTGCAAATCGACGTCTCGGGCGTCTAACCAGCATCTTGTCACTCTGTACTCTTGCTTGCTTTACCGGTGATTTTCGCTTTCATGGGTCATCGACTACACGCCGGTTTATAAGGCTGCCGTTTCCTGCTTCCAGCATTACCACAGGGTGTACGATCATACGCAATTGCACCAACATTGTTCATTTGCATACCGGCACGCACGCTAGCTATTTGGTAAGTTTCGCTGTTGTAACATGTTTTCTTCTAGGTGAGAAAATTTCATTGTCCGTGAGTGTTTTCTACCTCTAATTTTTCATTGCCTTATTTCAGTAGTCTCCTGTCTGAACACCTGTTCAATTTTCTCCTTTCAAGGCGGTTGGACGCGTCACATCTTCCTCCGGTCTTCCAGAACCCGGTTGTGTTTGCATGCTGGCGACTAAGTCTTTTGAGGGAACCGGTAACCACTAGGAGTTTTTCAAAATTATTGAAGTGCGTGTTTCAAAATGTTGAACCCTCGGCTCTTGACATATGTTTGAAAGTTTGTTAGATGTCACTTCGCTTTTACGCAATATTTTCTGGTACCTTTTTTATTTAACAGAAAGTAATCCGAAGAGGATTTTTGTCTTTACTAAAAATGGAGAAAATACAAAATCACCTGTTTCGGTATTCATTAATGCCTTATGCTATTTAAAACTTGATGCACAGCAGATTAACACCTTTTTTAAGTGTAATACTAAGATTAAGAGCAGGTTACACAGCAAAACGTAAGTTTAGAATAATGCAATTTGTTTAGAATTAAATTACTTTCCTGATAACATCGTTGTAGATGATATGTAATGTAATATAAAATATAAATTATATTTTTATAATATACACACAATATATATATATATATATATATTATAAAATATTGAAATATACCTCCATCGTTGTACATTTGAATGTCAGTTTTTACATTCATCGCAATAATGTCATGATCATCCTTCGATTCTAAGACTGACTTTGTTAAAGAAATTTTGACCGGGAAAATTGACAGAACAGTTTCAGTGGAATCTTGTTTTATATGAATGAGCAGTTGTGTTGAATGTACTTAGGAAAGCGAAACCACTTTATGTAAAGAACATAATTTCAAATTGATAAATTGTATTACGCATCATCAATGTTTTCTTCCTATAGTGTTTATATCCGTGTACCGTGAAATGCAATCGAACATAGAGTTTATGATTTTACGTTATATTAGAACTTCGCCTTCATGTGAAAATTATATTATCGCATTACGCAACATATTCCTCTTGCACAGTATTTGTCTTTTGTAAACACATTTGTCCAGCGTTTACCACAACGCTACAATACATAAAGCTCTGATTATCATGATGCTACTTATATTGGAGAAAGGCGACAGAGCGATGAACATCAATGCGACAAAACGCGTACTGTGGTGGAAAGCACATAAGAACTGGGATGATAAATTTAGACTGGCAACGTGTCATGTTGCCTTGTGTATCGTGCATCACATATTTCCCTACGATTGTTTCAGATTAAGCCTGCTTATCTCCTGCAACTGGAAAAATATATATATATATATCTATATAATATTAAGAAAAACAATTGAAATTTTCAGAGGAGGTCCGGGGCTTGTCAATCTAAAAATTTAGCCTCTTTCCCTGGCACCTTGCTGTACATTTTAAATTGATATTGAAGGTGTTTTAGTTATAAAAACAACATTTGAGTGTGAATTTCTTCCTGGGGTTTATATTGTAGTGCATTTCTGATCGTAACATGGGAATTATATTGTTAAAAACTGAAAAATTGTCTTAATTATATTGGATTCATTGGTCTATTATATAATCTTGTTATTATTAGCCTTAGATTATGTGACACATTGTTCGTTCTTTTGGGTGTTGTATTGTGAACTTGTTGAGCAAACGAGTTCTAATAAATAAATAAATAAAAATACAGTATTAAATCGGGAAATTCTATTTATACATCTCATGTATTTAAAAAAAATATTTGAAATTATATGAGAAGCGTTTTGCAACGGAAACAATTTCTGATAAAAAAAATTCTTCCAATTGACTCTTAAAAACAGAGATATCGAAAAAAAAAAGAAAAAGATATACGTTCACGCCGTCTTGCAGAAAAAATGTGCAGAAAGTACTCTTTTATCGTTTTGAGAGAGTGTATCGATCCAGTAATCAATTTTTTCAAAGTGGTTTTTAGATAGAGTACATCAGAGGCAGAATTAGTCTTACGCCACCTAAAGTCACAAATAATTTTCTCCCGAAATTTAAATATTATATTTTGAGCATTTGCCACCACGAGGTATATTCGATGCCTGATTTCTCAGATACGACTTGTAAAAGCAGAAATACAGCAAGATTTGCGTTTTACCTTTACCCCATTGCAGAAAATGTTTGCATTGCGTGTAAATGGAACTACACTGGTGACCACCGAAAATGCAACACCAAGAAGGAAGCATCCGATTGGCCTGAAATTCGCAGCATGCGCGAGAGGACATGCAAACGATTAGCATTGCAAGACATATGCAAATCATGTGCGCCTGGCACGCCACCAAGAAACTCTATAAGAAGGGTGCACAGAATGCGGGGTGTAATAGTGGAAGTGTGTTGTGCTGCCGGACCTGTGTGTGGGAAGCTGACTGATGCGTCGTTGCAGAATGCGGCAGTCATTCCAGCACGTTTCGGAGTTCGACAGGGGACGAATAGTGACTTATCGCGACAGGGTTTTTTCGTACCGAGACATAGACGCCCGTGTAGGGCGACATCCAGCCACAGTGAGGCGAGTATGGATTCGGTGGGTGCAGGAGGGACGGAAGCACCGACGTGAGCAATTGCCGCAGCCGCGGCACACCACCGAACGAGAGGACCGGCATGTTGTGCGGCGGGCATTTACGGCTCCAATCGGCACATCACGAATGTTAGCGCAGGAATTAGGATGTGTTGCGCAACAACCTGTGTCAGCACATACCGTTCGACGTCGTCTGCAGGAGCGGGGACTTTTCGCAAGGCGCCCATTGCTCAGATTACCATTGATGTTACACCACCGGCGAGTGCGGTGGCAATGGGCCATTGAACGCCGCACGTGGACTACGGAATAACACGACAATGTCTTCTCCGACGAATCCCGCTTTTACCTGCAACACCACGATGGTCGGATCCACGTGTAGCAGCACCGCGGCGAGAGACTGTATGATGCCTGCATTATGCATCACCATACCGATCCGTCGCCTGGCGTTGTGGTTTAGGTCGCAATTGGATATAACACCTGCACCAATCTGGTGCACATCACCGGTACACTTAACGGCCACCACTACATCTCCGACGTTTTGAAGCCTGTAGTCCTCCCCTACCTGCAGGACATGCCAGCGGCCACGTTTCAACAGGAGAATTTACGCCTGCACGTGGCACGCATCGTGCAACAATTTTTCACGGCCCACCAGGTGTCACTGCTGCCGTGGCCCGCCTGTTCTCCCGATATGTCGCCCATCGGACACGTCTGGTCGCTGATCGGCAACCGAGTGTCCCGGCACGCACCACCCGCGGCTACGCCTGATTTAATAAGTTTTAAAGCCTCTTTCGTTTGATGCCGCGGCGTGTAGCGGCCGTTATTGTCAAACGGGGGCTACACGAACTATTGATGTCTGCGTGTTCCGCAAGTTGCACGGGCCTGTAAGCTCAATCGTTTCATTTTTGTATCGGTTGTTATGTGTCTAGTAAATCTGGCTTTGCTATCTCGTGTCCTTGTTGGTGTTGCATTTTGGGTGGCCAGCAGTGCATACCAACAAGGTAACATAACGCCATTTTCCGCAGTGTAATCGATAATGTATATGTATACAGCTGAAAAAATGTTCCTAGAGAAATATAGAGGGGCCTCAATGTATATATCGGATTTTAGAAATTGGTCTCTATTCAGCTTTAGCAATGACGCAAGGGAAGCGATTAATACGTCGCAAATATTCTCCAACGCTGCTGACATCGCCTCAGAAATTCAAGCACACGCGGTGTGATTTAAATTCGTGAGAGTCCTGTGTTGCGCATACGCAGACACGTTTAACTGCAGACATAGCAAATAATAAAAACTGTGACAAAAAAACCAAGAAAAAAGTTATAATACTGAAAACGTTCTGACGTAGCTCCAATAACCGACGCCGCAGTATAACGAATTCAAAACAATGACACGATGTGCTATATTCAAATACGGAAAGTAATAAATCGTTTATTTTAATCAATTTCCATACTCTAACTGCGGAGTAAAAAAGAAACTGGTGCATAGTAAACTTCGTGAATTTAGAAAAGATAGGAAAAGTTTAACAAATGCACATGGCACTTTTCTGAAAATGGCCCCGCTGTAAATAGCAGTCTTAACTCTCAGACATAACTCTGAAATCCAAAGTATCTACTACAGCTTTCTAAACTAACACATCAGTATTGTGTCTTTTCGGTGAAATTTCGGAACTACTGCAGAGTTGTCACTTCTTGAAGAATTACAGAACTTGATTCTATAATGTTATGTTGTTCCACAGTCACATGCTATAACTGTATATTATTGCATTGTTTAGGGCATTTACACTAAAGAAAAAATAAATTATGTTTTATTTCGAAAAGTATTCACACTTGTCAATGGAAGTTGTAAAAATTCTTTACTATTCAATACGTACTTTATATTATCATTTATGTGGAAGAATAGAGACACTTTAACTAAGTTGCGAAAGTGGGAAATTGTTCTGGGCCAAATTTCGTCAAAAACTAATTCATGGAAATATTCCGAAGACAGGTCAACAATAAAATACTTAAATACCATCCATTTCTCCTATGTTACCTCAACACAAATCAAAAATTCGTTGTTGTTGCTTTTACTGTTCTGCTAATGTTGCAACGCTTAAATGCTGAAAAAAATGTTTGGCACACAAATTCCTCTGTTGCTATTTCCTACTAAAGGTAGCGAGTTTTACATGCAATTCAAGGTTTATCTAATTGATTAATAATTATAAGGCAAGTGGAAGGTATTTCTCTTTGAAAAAAATGTAAAGTCTGACACTAGAGTATTTAATATAAGACTATGAAAATATAAATATGAGGACATTTCCAAAACTTTAGTGAATGGTAACAATTATTTGTAAATATTGAACTAATACAAGGTTTCCTGCTTCCATCATAGTTCACAGTCATTTGCATTTCCCATCTTGAAATCATTGTACCGTTGTTAGGAAATAATAATTCCTGTTTTTCAGAAATTGACTATTTAACACATTTCAATGTGTAACATTTTGTGTTTCAGAAGCAAATTGATATAGTGCAGTTAGTTTTGCAATCTAGTGATGCTTGAATAAATAAAATTCGAAATATATGTTAGAGAGAACATTTAGCTTTGTTCTCATATGTGAGGATGAGAATTTAATTATGCATTTTAAAATGTTTGTCTAGAGACAACACTAACGAGTGACGCTAATGTGAAATATGCCGATGAGAAACATTTTTCTACCGTAGATCACATCCTCTTATAGCAGGTGTTACGAAATTCCCCAAAAATGCAGGGTGTCCCACTTGCTACCGAACCTTTCTTTTACAATATTAACACCAATGAAGGTATTGAAACGACATTTGAAGTCATCACCATTTGCTTCCAGACAGCATGGAACCCGGTGCTGTCCACCAGCCACCCGCAGTGCACCTTAGTGGGAGACACATTCCTAAGTATGGCGCAACTGAGGAGCAGTCCATCAGCCAGCCGGACCGGTATTGGACGTCAATTCTAAAACTTCTCGTATTTGGGCCAGTGAAAATCCCAACACGATACATAAAGAACCCTTTCATTCAAAGAAAATTGGTGTGGGATGACCTGTCGTCGCAAAATTTGTCCCATCTTCTTCAAATCAACAATCACGAAAGCTGCATATATGGATATCTTCAACACCTTTGTAAATCAATTGGACGACAAAGAACTGTCCATTGGATATTAGCAGCATGATGGAGATACATCAGTATGACCGAAATGCAGTCCTTTTTCGGCGACCGCGTCCTTTCGAAGGGTCTATTAGCACACCGCTGGCCCGATCTTTTTTTAAAGTGAAAGCTTATAGATTTTGCACTAAATCCTGCTTTATTGGCATTCAAGTTTATTAGCAGTATTTCTCCCTAAAATTAATGTACATGTTGTACATAACAAACATTTTCTTTTAGGCTAGGCAACTCTCTTCAGATCACTTGAAACTTTTGAACAAGCTAAATATTGTTCACTGTAAATTGATCGTCATGTGATGAATGTGCATTCTTTCAATAAAAATCGTATTAAGATATTTATAATGTAGGGTTTTTGAGATACATCATGGATTTACCATCATGTAAGGTATTTTTAGAATCCATATCACAGCTCCTTTAAATAACATTACTCAATAGATTTCTAATTATTTTTTCTGCGCTGTCGTTTATTTTGAATGACAATACAGAAAAATTCTTCAATAAATTGGGAAATTAAAAAAAAATGAAACTTCTCCTAGTGAGGGACACAAGTGGAAGATGAATATTAATCTAATGAGAAAGTAGAACTTCAGATATACGACAACAATTCATATGCTGAATGCATTTTATTTGTAAATTTGTACTTTTCAAAAGACCCTTCAATGTTTATAGCAAAATTATCACTAGACGAAAGAGGTTTAGGTAAATAAATATTTTCACATAAAAGCTTCTATATCGATAACTTTGTGAAAAATACACATATTTACTAAAATCCCATAATAAATACATAAATTTGCATGTTTCCTTTATTTATTTATTTTTAAGTATATATAATTCCTTTATTATTTGGAATAAAGGAATTATATATACTTAAAAATAAATAATAAAGGTAAGCAGCACTTGAAAATAATTATTGGAGATTTCAATGCAAAAATAGGGCAACGGCAACAGAATGAAACTTCAGTAGGTAAATTCGGTCACGGCAACAGAAACCAGCGTGAAAATACTCTCGTTGAGTTTGCAGAGGCAGAAGGGTTTTTCATCTTGAACTCCTTCTTCAAGAAAAAGCCACACAGGAAATGGACATGGAGACATCCAAATGGGACGACAAGTGAAATTGATTTTATTATGTGTAACAAAAAATTCGTCATAGAAGACTGCAGTGTGCTAAACAAGTTCAACACAGGTAGTGACCATAGATTGGTGAGATGTAAGATGCACCTCAACACTAAACTTGAACGTGGCTAGCTCATAAGACAAACAAAATCTATTGACATAACCAACCTTAAAAAACACCATAATACCTTCAAGTTGGAACTGAAGAACAGGTTCTCTGCTTTAGAAGGCCTAACATCGGAAGAAGTGGACATCTCTGAAGTTAACAGAAAAGTAACCAAAGCTCTTATGGAAACAGCAACAAAATTAGCTGGGTCTAAGAACAAGTTGCATGTAAATAAATTATCAGGAAAAACGAAAATGTTGATGCAAAAAAGAAGAGAGATGAGGACAACTAAAGAAGATGTGACTTCCAAAGTGGAATATATAGAGCTATGCAAGACAGTAAGAAAAAGTATCACTGAAGACGTAAGAAAATTCAACTGTGAACTAGTGAGGAAAGCAATTGAAAACAACCAAAGCCTAAAGATAGCAAAGGGACATCTCAGTAAGGGAAGAAAACAGATTATGGCACTGAGAAAAGAAGATGGTTCTGTAACAAGAAATAGAGGCGAAATTTTGACAAGAGTGAAAGATTTCTACTCCAAATTATATGAAAGGGATGATACATGTACTCCAGACATCATGAAAAGTACCAGTACCAGAGTTCCTCCAGTCCTTCCAGCAGAAGTTGCACATGCAATCAAGAACATGAAGCGGGGAAAAGCTCCAGGAGAAGATGGAATTACTGTAGACATCATACAAGAAGCAAGTGGAGAAATCGAAACAGTACTCGCCCAAATTTTCACTCGATGCCTTAATGAAGGAAAGATTCCTGAGGATTGGAACACCGCTACAATGATCCTGCTACATAAAAAATGTGACTTTGAGGATCTGGGAAACTACAGACCTATCAGCCTCCTATCAGTAGTTTATAAAATCTTCACTAAAGTTCTTTCACACCGCTTGAAGGTAACACTGGACATGGCTCAACCGAGAGAACAAGCTGGATTCAGGAGTGGCTACAGCACAATAGATCATATCCACGTACTGAGAGAACTAATTGAAAGAGCGAGGGAATATGAACTTCCATTGTGCATGGCTTTTATCGATTATGAAAAAGCCTTTGATTCGGTGAAACCATCAGCAGTTACAATGGCTCTGAAATCCTGCGGTATTGAAGATGCATACATTAATATTATTAATAACATCTATGAAAATGCAAGTGCAAAGATTAGGCTGTTTGAAAATACAACACACTTAAAAATTGGAAAGGGAGTGAGACAAGGTGACACCATATCTCCGAAGCTCTATAATGCCACATTGGAGGGTGTTTTTCAGTCGCTGAGCTGGGAAAACAAGGGGATAAAGATTATTGGAGATTATCTAACCCACCTTCGTTTTGCTGATGACGTAGTCATTTTTGCAACTACCCCATTAGAGCTGCAGAGTATGATCTAGGAACTTGCTGACAAGAGTAAAGAAGTGGGATTAAAAATGAACTTTCAGAAGACAAAAGTGATGTTCAATGCTTTTACAAGAAATGAAGATTTATCGATTGATGGAGAAAATCTGGAGATAACAGACACGTACGTTTATCTTGGACAGCAGATATCAAGTGAGGGTCACATTGATGAAGAAATTAATCGGCGTACAAAACTTGCCTGGAGAGCTTTTGGAAGAAACAGCATAATTTTCAAGAGCAATATGCCATTATGTCTTAAAAGAAAAGTGTATGGTCAATGCATCCTTCCAGTGCTTACGTATGGTGCAGAGACTTGGACCTTAACTAAAAGAGACAGACAAAGGCTGCAGACAACTCAAAGCAGCATGGAGAGGTGCATACTTGGTGTAACCAGGAGAGATAAGAAGAGGAACTCGTGGATCCGAAAAATGACAAGAGTGGAAGACATCATGATCAGAGGTAAATCCCTGAAATGGCAATGGGCTGGATATACTGCCAGAAGGACAGATCATCGCTGGACAGCCGAAATTTTAGATTGGATTCCAAGGGACAGGAAAAGACCCAGAAGAAGACCACATGGCAGATGGGTGGATGAAATTCGAAAGTATGCAGAGGTGACATGGAGGAGACTGGCACAAGACAGACCGTTGTGGAGGAAACTTGGGGAGACCTTCGCCCAGCAGTGGATTGATAATGGTTGACAATGATGATGATGATGATGATATATAATTCCAGAGTAAAAGTTTTGCGAAATATGAGAGAGAGAACGGTAAAAAGCAGTAGGAATTTACGCATTCCTTTACGACGGCTCGTTTCATCGGGGCTAGTGCTCTGGTGAATGACATCTCTTCCCGATAACAAATTCCACCCTTACCCAAGGAGTCTTAGGTAACAAAGAATAAGTCACAAAGTCTACCACTAAAAGCAGATTTCACGAGGCTCTGTTGAATTGCTGAAGTCGTCATGTTCTTCTTTTTGCGATGTTACTCTTCTCCTGTATTACATGCTGAAGTGCGATTGTAAAGTGCACTGAATTAATTATTTCTGGGAGCTGTATAACTACGCCGAATGCACTTCTGTTCTCCGTTTTTACAGCTTTTCTGCCACTTCATTGTGATTTTGTGGGCAAAAATATTATTCTTTTAATTTCAAACATTAGAATAGAAACAAAAAAGTATAACAGGATCCCAGTAAATCACTAGGATAGTTGTGAAACCATGCAGTGCCATCGTTCGATCTCCGGCAGCTATAATGTACGTAGCGAAGGCTGCGGCCAGTACGACATGAAGGCAGAGGGTGGTAAGAATCACCAGAGGACCGGACTAGGCTGCCATCTGAAGCTGACCATTATTGTGATCACCTGCTACGCTTGATCTACATGATGATCGAGTCACATAATTGTGACCACGTCCTACTCATGACGTCAAAACCGCGTAGCCAATGAAAGAAGCCACGGGTCGTGAGCTGGCCGGAAGTGCACATAAGGCGTGCTGTAGGCATTTTGAAAGCATACCATTCCTTGCTGTCATGGATAAAAGGAGCGATTTATCAGATTTGGAAAAAGGGATGATTATCGACTTTCGTGCCAAGGATGGCAGTATATCTGAAACAGCGCAGTTTGTGAACTGTTCGCGTGCTGCTGTGGTTAAAGTGTATCGTAATTGGAGGAACAGCAGCATTGTTAAAAAGTGACGTGTAAAATGCGCAGCACCACGTGCAATTGATGTGAGAGGTGAACGTCGGCTGCAAAGGTGCGTGAGGCACTGGCCGACTGAACCGAATTACCGGAAGTGTGTCCAAAATGTCAGTTTAGCGTACCCTGCTGTGTGGGGAGCTCCGATGCAGATGGATGGTCTCTGCACCTATGCTAACAAAGGTGCATCGGCAGAAAAGACATATACACAGACGGAAAAAAATCCCAACACCACGAAAAAATAGTTGTAGAGGAATGAAATGGCGGCAATACATTTGTATAGGTAACATATTTAATCAATTAAGGTTTCAAGATCACAGCTTATTGTAAGCGCGAGAAGAGCCATTTTAAATGTGAAATGGTGGTACAATAATAACCGGTGTAACCGCCAGAATGTTGAATGCAAGCACGCAAACATTCATGCATTGTGTCGTACAGGTGTTGGATGTCACTTTGTGGGATGGAGTTCTATGCCTGTTGCACTTGGTCGGTCAATACACGGACTGTTAATGCTGGTTGGTAGTGACGCTGGAGTTGTCGTCCAATGATGTCCCATACGTGCTCGATTAGAGAAAGATCTGGTGATCTAGCAGGCAACGGCGACATGTCGACACTCTGTAGAGCATATTGGGTTACAACAGCGGTATGCGGGCGAGAATTATCCTGTTGGAAAACACCCCTGGAAGGCTGTTCATGAATGGCAGCACAACAGGTTGAATCACCAGACCGGCGTACAACCTTGCCGTCAGGGTGCGTGGGATAACAACGAGAGTGCTCCTGCTGTCATAGCAAATTGCTCCTCAGACCATAACTCCAGGAGTAGGTCCAGTGTGTCGCGGCCGCAGCCAGGTTGGTTGCAGGCGCTCACCTGGGCTCCTTCTAACCTACACACGGCCATCACGGGCACCCAGACAGAACCGGCTTTCATGACGTCGCATACGGCAGTGGTTTGGAGTAAGTGGAATGCACGCTACAGGGCATCTGACTCAAAGCTGTCGTTCAAGTTACCGATTTGTAACAGTTCGTTGTGTCACTGTGGTGGCAACCGCAGCTCGAATTGATGCCGCAGACGCAGTACGATGCGCCACGGCCATACGCCGTACACGGCGGTCTTCCCTCTCAGTAGCGCCACGTGGCCGGCCGGAACCCGGTCTTCTTGAGGCAGTACCTTCCCTTGACCACCGCTGCCAACAATCATGCACAGTGGCTACATTCCTGCCAAGTCATTCTGCAATATTGCGGAAAGAAAATCCACCTTCTCGTAGCCCTATTACACGACAACGTTCAAACTCCGTGAGCTGTTGATAATGGCTTCTTTGTCTTCTTAAAGGAATTCTTGACGAACATCAACACACTACGTCGAATCTCAACGATAACTAACGGTCACGAACGTTACAGCGCGTATTTACAGCAAACCTGCTTTGAATGTTCCGAGGGGCGCTACTAGCGCCACAGGTATGGGCCGAGCGCGAAATTTGCACAGACTTCGTCTTACAGATGTACTCCCACCGCCTACCAACTGTCGCTTATCTAACACAAACCCTTCTTGGTGTTGGGATTTTTTTTCCGTCAGTGTATTTGCACGGAGTATCGGAATTGGATCTCCGCTGATTAGCAAAGAATTACCTTCTCCGATGAATCACATTTTCTGCTACATCGAACGAATGGACGTTGACGTATAAGGTGAGAAAAATCGCAGAACAGACACTCTTCAACCACTGCTGGAAGAACACAAGCTTGTGTGGGCAGCGTTATGGTCTGGTAAATGTTTTTGTGGTGTTCTCTGGGTCCATTCATTCATACCTGTGGCCGGCACTATGGACCGAATTTGTTATGAATCCATCCTTGCATACCACGTTCACCCATACATGCTGATGGTCTTTCTTTGGGCAGATGGGATTTTCCAGTAGGACAATGCAACGTGTCCCACAGCTAGAAATGTCCGAGAGCAGATGGAAGAGCACAATGAAGACTTCAAAAACTTCACTGGCTCCATAATTCCCCAGACGTAAACCCAATCGAGCATCTGTGTAATCACCTCGATCGTGTTGTTCGTTCTGTGAATCCTCCACCACACACACTCAAGCTGGTGTCAGATGCACTGCAGTCAGCCTGGCTCCATATGCCTGTGAACAACTTCCAGCACCTTAGTGAGTCACTTACAGCCAGTCAAGCTGCTGTCCGCGCTGCACACGACGGTTACACTGGACATTAGCTGTAGGTCACAAAAATGTGATTAGACCATGTATATCATCATCATCATCATCATCATTATCATCATTATGAGCATTGTCAACCATTATCAATACCCTGCTGGACGAAGGACTCTCCAAGTTTCTACCACAACAGTCTGCCTTGTGCCAGTTTCATCCATATTACTCCCACATACTTTCGAATTTCATCCACCCATCTCCCGTGTGATTTTCTTCTGGGTATTTTACTGTCTTTGTATGTCTCTTTTATTTAAGGTTCACGTTTCCGCACGGTATGTAAGTACTGGAATAATGCATTGATCCCACACTTTTCCCTTAAGAAATAGTGGCATATTGCTCTTGAAATTTATACTGTTAATTCCGAAAGCTCTCCAGGCAAGTTTTATACGCCAATTAATTTCTTCATAAATGTGACTCTCACTTGATATCTGCTGTCCAATATAAATGTAGGTTTCGGTTATCTCCAGCGCTTCCCCATAAATCAATAAATCTTCATTTCTTGTAAAAGCATTGTGCACCTCTTTTGTTTTCTAAAAGTTCATTTTGAATCCGACTTCTTTACTCTTGTCAGGAAGTTCCTGGATCATACTCTGCAGCTCTGATGGCGTAGTTGCAAAAATGACTACGTCCTGAACAGAACGAAGGTGAATTAGATAATCCCCATTAAACTTGATCAATTTGTTTTACCAGTTCAGTGATTGAAAGACATTTTCCAATGTGATTTAAAGAGTTTGGGAGATATAGTGTCACATTGTTTCACTCTCTTTTCAATTTTTATTTGTGCTGTATTCTCAAATAGCCGAATCTTTGCCTTTGTATTTTCAAAGATGTTATTAATAATATTAATGTACGCATCTTCAATACCGAGATATTTCAAAGCAATTGTAACTGTTGATGGTTTCACTGAATCAAAGGAATTTTCATAATCGATAAAAGCCATGCACAATGGAAGTTCATAATCCCTCGCTCTTTTAATTAGTTCTCTCAGTAAGTGGATATGGTCTATAGTGCTGTAGCCACTCCTGAATCCAGTTTGTTCTCTCGGTTGAGCCATGTCTAGTGTTACCTTCAAGCGGTGTGAAAGAACTTTAGCGAAGATTTTATAAACCACTGATAGGAGGCTGATTGGTCTGTAGTTCCTGAGATATTCAATGTCACCTTTATTTTGCAGCAGGATCATTGTAGCATTGTTCCAATCCTCAGGAATCTTCCATTCATTTAGGCATCGAGTGAAAACTTAGGTGAGTACTGTTTCAATTTCTCCACTTGTTTCTTGTATGATGTCTACGGCAATTCCATCTTTTCCTTTAGCTTTTACCCGTTTCATGTTCTTGATTGCATGTGCAACTTCTGCTGGGAGGACTGGGGGAACTCTAATATTGACATATTTCGTAATGGCTGGAGTACACGTATGATACCTTTCATATAGTTTTGAGTAGAAATCTTTCACCTTGTCAAAATTTCGCCTCTATTTATTGTTACAGAACCATCTTCTTTTCTCAGTGACCTAATCTGTTTTATTCCCTTACTGAGATGTATCTTTGCTCTCTTCAGGCTTTGGTTGTTTTCACTTGCTTTCCTCACTAGTTCACAGTTGGATTTCCTTACGTCTTCAGTGCTATTATTTCGTACTGTCGTGCATTGATCTATATATTGCACTTTGAAGTCAATCTCTTTCAGTTGCCTTCGTCTCTCTCTCTTTGCATCAGAATTTTGGATTTGCTTGATACCTTGTTCATATGCAACTTGTTCTTAGTACCAGCCAATGTTGTTGCTTTGTCAATAAGAGCTTCCTTCAGTTAGTTTTCAGTTAACTTCAAAGATGTCCACTTCTTCCGACGTTAGGCATTCTAAAGCAGATAATATGTTCCTCAGTTCCACTTTGAAGGTATCATTATCTTTTTTAAGGTGAGTCATGTCAATACAGTTTGTCTATTTTATAGGCTTGCCACGTTCGAGTTTAGCATTGAGGTGCATCTTACATCAAACCATTCTATGGTCACTACTTGTGTTGAACTTGTTCAGCACAAGTTTAACACAGGTATTTCACTTGTCAATCCATTGGGATCTCTCCATGTTAATTTTCTTAGCGGGTATTTCTTAAAAAAGGGTTCATGATGAAAAACCCTTCTGCCTTGGAAAATTCTACGCGGGTATTTCCACGCTCGTTTCTGTTGCCGTGACGAATTTACCAACTGAAGTTTCATCTTGCTGTCGTTGCCCTATTTTCGCATTAAAATCTCCCATAATGATCTTCAATTTCTGAATGTCTTTATTATTTAGATAACGAATTTCCTCATAAAATTCTTTAATTTGTTCTTCGGGATGACTTGTGGTGGGTGTATAAGTTTGAATAATCTGAGCCTTGTATCTTCTCGAGAGTTGAAAAACGAGTCGTGCAGCTCTTTCAGAGGAACTTTCAACTTCTACAACTTTATTCTTCGGTTTCTTGTTTATTATAAATCCAACACCACTAGTTCTGCCAGTATCTGTCCCACGATAGTAGAAGAGATGTCCACTTTTCAGTTCAATGAGATCTCCTCCTTTTCTGCTTACCTCACTTAGCCAGACGAATTCGCACTTGATCATTTGTAGTTCCTGTTTCAATTTAACAAGCTTTAAATCAGAAGATTCGGAGCGTCCATTGCACGTAGCCAAGGTCAGCACCAGATGGCAGCCTAATCCTAACCTCCGGTGATTCTTAGAAACCTCTGCCTTCATGTCGCATTTGCCTCTTCCTTGGCCAAGTACATTCCAGTTGCCGGAGACTGAGCGCCAAGATTTAGATTGTGGAGTAAGTTTTGTGGGCATTGGCAATAACGCAGCGGGTTGGTCAGTATGGGATAGCATTTCCTTTAATCCCAATGGTATATTTAAACTGCTGTTGGCGGTCTTTAGAGCCCATTAGTGGGAGCAGGATGAACCACGAGAAGGCGCGGTTGACATTTGGCAAGGAGAGTCTGTGGTATGTAGCGCATCGTGACCTTCCATCCCGACCATGTATATAATATATATATGTAAGCCAAAACACAAAATATATATATACGATTGCAAAAGGAGTGCAGCAAACTATTTGACAGGAAAAAACTTTGCAACCAAAGACACCTGGTGATCAAACAGGAGGAAACAATGAGGATATATATATATATATATATATATATATATACACTGCCGGACAATTGCTAAGGACGGATGACAATAGCAACGATAGTAACCATAAAATGGAAGACAGGAAATGTGGAAATTAGCGTAAGTGCGGGATACAGTAAGAGGTGTTGTGCGTATGCAAATTTTGGATTGCCGAACTTGTTCGTGACTTCATAGCGCTGATAAGAGATATAAAGGATTTGACGCGTATAGACCGTTGTTGTTCAAACGCAAAGTTAAAAGGGAAAGAATCAATTGACGAACTTGCAATTTTCAAAATGTCTTCCCGACATCACCTAGATGATTTTATGCCGTATTATTGGCAAGAGTGAAGAAGGGCGAAAAATAACAGATGTTGCCAGGTGGTTCGACGTAAGCCACAGTTTAGTTTCAAGGCTTTGGAAATCATTTCAAACAAATGGAGAGTGTAGCAAACGTCACGGAGAGGTCGTGTTCGCAGTACGACACCTGCAGAAGATCGGTACATAGAGCTATCAACAAAAAGACACTGGTGCAGCACAGCTAGTGAGGTAGAAAATCAGTTTATGGCTGCTACTGGCAAGCGGATCTCCCGAAAAACTGTCGCCAGACGTTTGTATGAAGGAGGACTATACGCCCGCCCTCCTGTTGTGTGCATCCCATTGTCCAGACGTCACTGTACCGCCCATTTGCAATGGTGCCATCAACATCGCAATTGGACTGACAACGACTGGTCTGCTGTCCTCTTCTCAGATGAGAGTAGATACAGTCTATCGTCGGATTGTCGACGACAACTGATCTGGCGTGAAAGTGGTACTGCATATTGTCCAGCAAACATACAGGAAAGGGACCGATATCCGACATGTAGTGTCATGGTATGGGCTGGCATCATGATCAATGGCCGTACGTCCCTCTATGTGCTTACAACTGGGACTATGACTGGCCAACGGTACATTAATGATGTTCTGCTACATCATGTTCGCATGTTCTGTGGTGCTGTCGGTGATAGATTCATTTTCATGGACGACAACGCAACATGTCCTCGAACAGTCGCTGTCCAGGAGTGGCTTGAGAGCGAGGATATTCAACGCCTCGTATGCCCAGCACCGTCTCCAGATCTGAATCCCATTGAAAATGTGTGGGATGCTTTGGGGAGGAGTCTTGCTGGTCGCCAATGCCCTCCAATAAACAAGGACACCCTCATCCGTGCACTGACAGAGGAATGGGATAAATTACCTAAACAGCTGCTTGATAATGTTGTGCAAAGCATGACACGACGTGTGGAATCTTGCATCGCCCTCCATGGTGGCCATATCCCGTATTGACATCTTACGCCGAAACGCCTGCGAACGGTAATTGCATTTTTTTCACGTTTGCGTATTCTGCACAAAATGTCCTGTTTGTCCCATGAACACGTTCGAAAGCCTTCTGGATTTCAGAGCACAATAAATTGTCTTTCTTGTCATGTCCTGGCATTCTAACATTATTTTATTTTACTTGGCATCCAATCACACTTACTTTTTTATGCGCTATATAGCCGTTTATGATCCGTCCTTAACAATTGTCTAGCAGTGTATATATATATATATATTCGATACACACACACACATACACACATTTCAGTGGCATGCCGTGGTGATTTCGGGCCGGCTGGCTCAAGAAGAGAAATCGCTCTGGAATAAACTTGGGGAGACGATGATCCAGCAGTACGTCAATTCGCTGTTTGAAGGAGATCTCCCCAAGTTTTTTGCACAACTTCCTATCTTGAGCCTGTCTCCTCCACCACTCCGACATGTTTTCGAATTTTACCCCCATCTCTGACGTTGCCTTCTGCGTCTTTTCCTGCCCCTTGAAGTCCAGTCTCGTATATCATTTGCCCAACGGTGGTCATTTTCCCTAGAAAAATTCCTACACCATTGCCATTTAAGGGATTTTTCCTTGATCGCGTTGTTATTAACTCCGGTCATTTCATAATGCATCAGTTCCTCTTCCTATCTCCCATGGTTACACCAAGCGTGCACTTCCCATGTTTCTTTCAGTAGCTTGCAGTCTCCTTGGGCCTTTTAAAGTCAAGATCCATGTCTCTCATCCATAAGTAAGAATTGGAAGAATGCATTGATTAAACAAATTAGTTTTTTTTTTCTATCGATAAAATTTGTGTTTGTTTATTCTATTTCCGTTCAAATACATAACGAAGTGTGCACCCTGCACAACCTAGTAATTGTGTGTCGTTTCGGCAATGAACCTGTCTAGTCACAATACATGTTACCTGCAATATCTGAAATATTACCATCAAGAAAACATGAAATGGTGAAAACTATTTGTAAGTTAGATAACTAACCTTAGTGTAGGACATCGAACTGTCAAAGCGCAAACTTTATAAGATCCAAAAACAAAGGGCGTCGGGACAATTTTTTGACAACATATACTCAAAATACGTGGCGACAGTTACCGAGGATTGTTGGCCACCGTGGCGTATATGTAACGCGCTCGGCTAGATATCGAGAGTTCTGTTGATTCAATTCCACAGCGGCGGCTGAAAAACAATTTTTAGGATGCTGTGTGTTTCTGGAATGTGGAAAGAGCGATGTATTTATTTGTTAACTGTCGCCACATATCGTATTTGGAGTATTTTCACCTTGGATCTCGCCCTTTGAATGTAACTGCTATAATACATATATAGCTAGGGCCGTTAATGCCCACCAGATGGAGACGTGTCAGTAGCTGAGCCCATCTTACGGATTTATGATGTCAGAAACTGACTTAAAAATACCCAAAGCACCGTGGATTGTTGGCCACCGTGGCGTATATGTAACGCGCTGGGCTAGATATCGAGAGTTCTGTTGGTTCAATTCCACAGCGGCGGCTGAAAAACACTTTTTCGTATGCTGTGTGTTTCTGGAACGTGGAAAGAGCGATGCATTTATTTATTATTTATCCACTTTTCCAAGTCGAACCACAAATGTTCAAGTGGTTTCATGTCAGTTGAATTTGAAGGCCAGGGCATTAATAGAAAGTCACCAGCATGTTTCTCGAGCCACTCCTTGACGATTCAGCCAGGTGGCATGGCGCATAATTCTGTTGGTAATGGATATTTACAGCAGGGAACACAGTTACCATGAATCGTTGAACTTCGTCCGCAACAATGTTCAGATACCGGACAGTTGTATGGGATTGTACTATTTAGATAATAAGGCCTAAAGTGTTCCAAGAAAAATCGCCCACGTCATAACGCTAATGCCACTGGCTTGTTTCTGACCGACAATGAATCTAGGAACTATAGCCTTCGTTAGTAATCGGCGTATCCGCGCTAGGCCGTCTACGTGATGCACCAGGAATGTTAATTCGTCAGACCACGCGACACTCTTTCAATCATCCACCGTCCAATCTTGATGATTTTGGGCCCGTTTCATGCGCTTTTGGCGAAGACTTTCAGTGATCATTAGGACCCGGCTGAATCTTCGGTTGCGCTGGTTCATGCGCAGAAGACTACGATAAACTGTGTGCTGCGACACATTGCCTTGATCACCACAGTTGTAGCTGCCAGTGATTTGTCGCACTGTGCCTTGTGGTAGCTGTGAACAATGCGCAACATTCTCGGCTCCCCACTTGCATCAGTGAGTAGCGGGAGACACACAGTTGGACGACGGTTTACCGTTTGGCTGGCCTTGTACCACTTTTGATACGTACTCACTACAGCGGCACGTGAACAACCGATAAGCCTCGCCATGCCATCACAGTTTCTCCTGTTCAAAGTAAGATAAATCGGCAGCTTTTCCCATCCCTCATCCGAACGCTCCACTAAGCGGAAGTTGGTCCTTGGGTTGTATATATACTGCCCTATGAACTTCACATGCGTCACCCTTCGGTCTCCAGACGCGCTCATTTCTTTACGCGGGGGTGGTAGTTGCGAAGAGAGGGGTGGGGGGCATCATGCAATGGCTCCTCTGTGTAGGTTACGTTCGCTTGTTTTTTGTTTTATGTGCAAAGTTGTTGCTTTTTTTATATGTTACTAAGCTGTTAACTTTTTCAATTCATCCCAGAAATAAATACAAATTTTCAATATTTGAGCTGGTGGCCTTATGTATGAAATCCTGGTAAATGTATGAAATCCTATACTGTAGCTGTTCAATAATTTATTACTGACACCTATGTTTATCGCAAGCGGTCGCAAACCTCATAATAGTGGTAGGTTTAGACGTCGTCCGACGTCAAAAAAAACCCTAGTTATTGAAATGCAGAAAAAATAAAGTGTGAATGTGAAGCATTTAGAAGAAACGTTTAACGCTGAAAAACGAATTCGTGACATTTTACACGACAAGACGAAATATGAGAGCAGTAACGTAAATGAAACAACTCAAGAAAGGAAACAATGCAAAAAACTATGAAAGGAATTTAATAAGATTGTGTGCGAGCGGTTTGTTAGTGCAAATGTGAGGAATTTGCCGATTTCAGTTCCGATGTTGCAAACTCGAGAAAGATATGTAGCAATATATCTCAGAAAAGAGTTTCATGCTAATAATGAATGGTTAGAGCATTTTCGAAAGAGGCGAACCATTTCTTTCCAGGAAATTTGTGCTAAACATTTTCGGATCGAATGTGAAAATTATCAAAACTCTTTAAAGGCCACAAAACCTGAAACATTCTAACGGTGATGAAACCAGTTTTTTTTTCGGGCTCTGCCAAATAAAATTTTGTGTTTGAAGAGCGAAATTCAAAGAAACACACTACAGTTAATCTAAAAACACACTGCAGTCAATCTTTGTACGTTTATGTTTGTGGAGATGGAAAACCCATTATTGATTGGCAAAGCCCAAAAACCACGGTGCTCCAATTACGTAGATTTAAAATAGCTTTCCCTTCAGCAGAAAACAAAGATGAAAGCAAAATCGAAGCTCAAATTGTAACGTGTTGGGCTCACACGTTGTAATTCGAAGATAAAAATGCGAAAGCCCTGACCTATAAAGTGGAAAACTGCACTTCTCCTCTTGACCTAATAAATGGAAAAATTGCTTGGTTTCGACCAAACATAAGGAGCATTTGTCAGACAAATGGGAAAAGGGATCACTAAGGAGTCGAAATCAATTATCGGTAAACGTTTATGTAGTTGCTTCTGATAATTATTTAATACCCCTCCTCTTCTGCCAAACTTAAAAAATCTACAACTGTTCTTCTGCTAATGGTTTGGGAAATAATTAGGCGAGTAGTAAGTCCAAATAAGTAACTTGTGTATCAGGAAAGAAAAATTTGATTTGCAGGACTTGCCACATGTGCCAAGTGGAAGCACCGGTGTAATTGTTGTTGCACTAAAAAATCTATTTTAGAACCGACATAGCAAATAATTCTGTAATCACCAACAGCCGCATTGAAAAAGAACCTTTTAGTGAAAATCTTGCCCAATGAAAAAATAGAACTTATTTTACCTTAAATATTCGTTATAAATCCAGATTCTCTAGACGCAATATAGAAATTTCTTTGGGTGGCATATATACTGAATTGTTTTGCAAGTTTGATTCCCTACTTTCGAAACACGATCAACCATTTTTTTTTTAAATTGGCACCGGCGATATATTATATAAATAAAATTTTTAAACTAAATACTGTAAACAAAATCAATTACATATTTAAATATTGTTTTAATATAGAGATAGCAGATTTTTCCTGTTTGGAATGCATAATAGTCATTTACACTGTTCAACCTAGAAAAGAAACACCGTAAAAGGTTTCACCAAATGAAATGAAACTTAGCACACATGTTGACAAATAGGGGTAAAGAATTGGCTATGATACAGTGGGATTAAACGAATACCACGGAAGTAAAAACAATATAATGCACCATGAGGCAGCAATTCGTATGACCTCCGTACTTGGCTAATCATTCAGCAATACGATGAGGCATCGAGTAGAAGAGATTGCGAGTAGTTTGCTGAGGTATCGCTGAGCGTTTTCAAAAGAAGTCACAAATGAGTCTCTATTCTGCTGATTTCTTTTTCCAATTAAAGTGTTTTTTGCAAAATCTTTCACTTGTCTAAAATATACTGCTGGCCACCCAAACGCAACACCAAGAAGGACACCAGATAGCAAAGCCAGATTTACTGGACACATAACAACAGATACAAAGATGAAACGACTGAGCTTACAGGCCCGTACTACTTGCGGAACACGCAGACATCATTAGTTCGTGTGGCCCCCATGGCCGGCAATAACTATATATATATATATATTCTATATTTTCACATAATTTTCTTTCATTCGCCATTTAGGTAAGTTTTGGCCGTAACAAGGCAGCTGTTAAATGCGAAATCTGATGCAAAAATATTTAGTTACGAACATAACATCTTCATGCAAATATTGTATATTCAGCGTTACATGACATACGAGAGAAAAATTACAATGCAGGTTACAAAATATTTTACACTATTTCATTAAACAACTTCATATATATAATTATCGTGTGGAGGTTTTTATTTTCAAAGTTAATGTGGTTTTTCCATCGAGGTCGGATCCTATTGAAAACCACGATCGGTGATCTAAATGCCATAAACAATTTGGCAGGATGCTTACAACTCCCTGGGAGATCCGTTTCGCAGGCGACTTTAAAATTCTAAAAACATTAATAACAGTAAAAATACTTTCAGACAGCTGGGGAATCCTCGAACCCTACGAAGACGGTTCAAATGTTATCGCTGCTTCTGAAGTTCTTTTTAGGATACACCACCTTTTTGCTTCTGAAAATTTAAGACAAAGAACAAAAATTAAAAAAATAATTTCTCAAATCCCCTTCACACATATCAGACGACGCATTGATACAGCTGCAAATGGAGCTTAACTTTAAAATAAAAAGACCTCTCATTGCCGGTTGCGCGGTGCATAAGTCAATCCTCATGATCACAAAATTTAGAGGAATGCTTAAAAAACAAGAGAGCGTGGATATTGCTAATTGGGATTACTTCAAAAACTAAATCCGAATCAAAGCACACAATCTCAGGGACAATCTGATTAGAGAGATATCAATGAATATCAAAACATGATTATGCTGCTATAAAATCAAGATAATACTGACTCAGTGTTTCAAACTGCCACTTATGTATTAATAGGTGATTTAAAGGATTTTGATGAAGGTCACATGAAAAAAATGCTTAATTTCCCATGAACATCAGCAGCAGTTTTTAACACGAAGGAAATTTTATTCTAGATACCAATAAAGGACAGATGATTTCATACTTGTGTTCACGGTAGAGAATAAAAACGTAGACTGTCGTGTATTCTAATCCCGGCCCATCCATCATATCATACATAACACGTCGTATTCCGGAAGGTTTGCTCTCGCTACGCCTTCAATTAATAAATCTTGAAATGGCTCTATTTCTCCTTGTAGATCCATGATTTAATGGTGCAAGTTACATCCTCAGTTGCTTACCATGGTGCTACCCTGAATGGCGTTACGACTCCTCAGATCGGATTTGCCGTTCTATTGCAAACCACAGATTCCTAACTGAATCTGGTGAATTTTAGTCCGGCGCAATATCTGCAATTTTCCCTTATGTTCCGCGATACATTCTTCACCAATCTGGACAGTGTTGCACGGCGCATTATCCTGCTGAAAGGAAGCAGGACAGCACAGGAATACCGTTGCTATGAAAGCGCGTATCAGGTCTGTAATAATGTTTACGCAGGTGTTAGACGTCATATGTTCGTTAGAATGAATGGCTGGACTCTGGACGTCACAGCTGACCATTGTCTAAAATTCCTAGTTATCACAACTAATGCCATTTTTCGGGCACATTTGTATATGCAGATAAAACCCCGATTCTCAGGACCCATTAATTCGGATCATCCGACTATCCTGATCCAATGATCCATATTAAAGTGAACACTTTCAAGTCATAATTACCCAGTCCATAAGAAAAATATCTGATAAGTTGATTGGAATTTATTCTTAGCTCTATTTCACTAATGAAAGGACCAGTTCATCCAAAATGAAACGTGCTTTCTTGCATTTTCATATATGCAAAGTTGTCACACAATTTACTACAGCTTCTCGCAGTGAAAAATTGCCATATAACCTATAAGCGTAATGCTGTACATGGTTTATATGCCTCAGAAGCCAGAAGATATAGGAAAATAAATCACGTTGAAAAAAATAAATGCACTTGAGCTTGCACGTTAAGGCGTAAACGACATATTTCGTTACGTAAACAAAGTAGTTAACGAACAGAACAGGGAGATTAATATATTTCAATTTATTCCAGCGATACAGAGCCATTGAATAATTTAAACACATCGGTGTTAAATAAAGATATGCGATGTCCACTATGTATTGCTGACGCGGAACTTTAAAAATTTGAATCTCCAGGTCTATTCTCTTAAATCTTAATCACAGGCTAAACATCTGAATAAATTCTTGGTGCAACGTCTGGGTTTTTTCTTTCGAAAATCCTGTTTGTCGACCAGACATTTCAGGAAGTCAGGACATTTATTTTCATCGTGATTATAATGGATTTCTAAGTACGATTTTCAAAATTAAGCAATTGAATAAATTTCCAATTCAAGTAAAGGTTCCAACTTTACGTTAAGGATTAAGCTAAATATATTTTCAATTTCACATACGCTAAACAAGCTTTTCAGAAATGTTACACTTAGTATTTAAAGATCTCCGTTACAGATATAATTTCCATAAAATATAATTTTTTTTGAAAAAAAGACTCAAAACAAAATGTACGCCGGGTGTCGATAAAAATAAATCATTTTTTCGTAGAATTTCTATTTGGATTGCTTTTTAAATATTAATGGGATTATAAATTTTTTCCTAAATTTCACTTTTGATAACTTAGTTCCTTTAGCTGATAAATTCGGTAGTTTTTTTCCGATAAAATTTATTTTGATAAAATATATCCATATCGTTATAACCTTTAAGAGGAAGAAATTTTTCAGCGTCGCATATGTGAAAAACGATTATACCAGTGGTACATTCATATTGTGAGTGACTTTTTTCTACGTTTGTAACTACTTTTTAACTTTCTCCAGAAATATAACAAAGACAATATGAAATCGTAATTGGTTTAGCCTGCACGTTGAAGGAATAGAATACGATATTCATCTCATTTTTCCGTAGAGCATGTCAAACGTCATTCGACTAGAAAAATGCCTAAGAACTGCGGCGTCTTACTTTTTTATGACCAATTTCCTCTTCGCCGCGCTCTACAAATCAAACTTTTAATATACAACATGTATTCTATAATAACAAGTATTTGATTGTTGTATTGTGAATCCGGATATTTCAAGCAATGAAAATCAGAAACCCTCCGTAATGGAAAATGCAATTTTTGTATTTCCCCACTTCTAGTTCAGAATTGTAAAATGTTGCATACACACTGCGGTCATCGTACACTTACCATTTATTTTGGTACCTAATTTTAATAAAACTAAGTCAAATTGGATGAGTGAATTTGAGGTCCAACTTGCAATGGAGGTGTCCTTTCATAAAGGTTGCAAATTTGCTAAAGAACAGGGAAATTTAATTTCTTCCTTTCATTTAAAATCCTTAAATCCAGCGAATTCTAAGTAGCATACTATTGCGTAATATATTGTGCAAAGTTTCCCTTTAAAAATATAGAAAATTATTTGCAAATTAAGTTTGAAAACACATTTTTTTTCATTTCTACCGCAGGAAATGAAATATATACTTAATGAAATGTAAAAACCCATTACTGTTATTTTTCGCAATACTGATTGATGTGTGATCTCCGTTTCTCAGTTGATCATTCGAAAGGTACAAAGCATTTCCTCTTTTTTTCATGGAGTAAAAAATGTTGCCAAGGTATTGGCATATGAATAAATGATGCTAGAAGAAAACGTTCAGTGTTAGAAATGAAAAGCAAATTACCATTCCAAACAGCAGGCGACTAATCACTTAGAGGATAGTATCTCTATCCCCAATTCATCTATAGTGTCAGGCATAGGAAACAGAAAAGACAATCATTAGTAAGATTGTTGTCTGTCTCTGTTTTCTGGTCATGTTGAAATATTGTTAAAGGTCCTTGGAGCTGCATTTTAATTTCACAAAAGCTCTAGCTCGTAGTAGCCACTCAAATATTCTTTGAATCATAAACTGTGTTTTTGCCCTCAGCTTCTTTATTACATGATATGATATAACATTTTAAATACATGATATCTCATGATATGGTGCAGTCAAATCATTGTGACTAGTCGTATTCAAATGACTAGTACTTTTTGGAAGTAATTCAGATTTGTATGCATTGGTTACAAAACGAATGTATTTGAGATTTTATCAAATTTTAGTTTATCAAAATTGTTTGCAGTAAACGTTTCAAATAGTATTTCTAATTTTGAAGGTTTAGGTTGGTCCTCAGAAAATGAAGAGCAACTTTACGAAAAGTATTTCCCAATAAATAAAAAAGAAAAAAAAGGCAAACACTTAGATACAGAATATACCGTTTCAATTTTAAATAGTAAATATGAAATGAGAAGCCGTCAGTACTTGGACTGTACCTTTGATTCTGTACTTAAGCTAAAAGACGTACATAATAACTATGCATTCGTAAGTTTTTGGCATTTCAACACGGTATGCTTGTCTCTTTGCTCACGTCAAAGTTATCTCCAAACATAGCCTCAGATGATATTATATCTGGCTAGTACTAAACAATTTGGCAGATGACGCGAACAAAACTTAAAATTCGTAATTTTCTATGTAAGCTTGAACTTCCAGTTTTACAAATACGACGAATCTTAAAAAAAGGAAAGCAAAAGAGTACCGTAACATAAAGTGATATCATTTTCTAGGGAATGAGTGCTCTTTCTTCTTTTCTCTAAATCAAAATAAAAACAACATTGGCTTCACTCTTAAATAGAATGAGTTATAAACAAAGCAAATTTTTCCCTTTTAAACCGTAAGAGACCTAAAGTAATTTTAGAATCGAATCATCGGACACCTGGATATTATCTCACATATACTGGACACTGAAATTTGCACTTATCCTCAATAATTGCATATTTGTTGGTTATCAAAAGCTAGAAATTGCATGCAAAGCATTCTTAACCACAAATTAAATCCGTGGCATAAATGATATTCTCCATTCGCAATTACAGGAGAAGAATCATTGTGGAAAATACAATACTTTTTTAGCCCATTAGTGACGGAACTGCATTATTTAAATGACGAAATGTTCGTAAGATTCTATTTCATATAAACGGAGTTGAAAGAACAAGGTAATCGATTCACTCGGTTCTTTAGCAGCAAATGCACAGAATAAAATACATTTTAACTACGGTAGAACCTGAATTCTAACTAAAGCAAATGAGCTATGCATCAGAAAAACATAAAATTGGAAGTTTTCTACGCACATTTCACACTTTAGAAGGCAAAAATAATTTTCCAGATTAGGTAGATGTGTTTCAATTTGACGGACAAACAGGGATAATCTTAACACTAAAACACTTTTTTTCCACAAAATATATTATAAATAGCAATAGAGAGGTGTTGAGCGTCCAAGACCTTTGATAAGGTAAAATAACACATGGACGTCCGAAATTGGTAATGGATAATTGTTTTTTTTTTGCAAGGCTGTAAATTTTACAGTACATGAAATTCATATAAATATGATTGCTCTCAACAACGGAAACATTTTACTATCCAGAATATTTTGCAACTCATTATCGCTTTGCTTTGAGAAGTAAGTAATACATTCGTTTTTGATTATCTGTCAGAGCTGTGGCCTTTTTACAAAGTAAAAAAACTTGAAAAATCGGATTTAATACTACACTATAATGTAGAACTTTTCACATAAGAAATACATCAAATTATGAAACCAATTTTCTTCACTCTGAGATTTCATTTCTTAATTTGAAATGTAATCAGCAATTTCTTCACTAATATCTTCTCCTTGGTGCCTCACGGGACTTGTCTTTTGGTGTCTCGTATTTTTAATTTTGAAATTCGTGATGCAGTCAGCGACGATAATACTTCAAACAACGATTTTTCGCATATGTGACATATTTGTACCGACTCAATTATTCTTTTCCAATTCGAATTGCAGAATTTAATTTTAGCTTATTAACAAATATCCATACTGAACTTCCCACTAAATTTTCGATTTGCCTGTTTCAAAATGTCCATTTATTGGGTTTTCCAAATACTGCTCTCCGGTACGGGTTACCCATGCCACTGATGATTGAACTACACAGTATATCCTCTTTCTAAAAAATTAAACCAAAGAGTAAGAAAGCAAGGAAATTTACAAGGATGGTCAGAGTATAAATGGTTGGAGTACCACGTAAACGGCAAGCATCAAGCCACCTAAGCCACATTTTACGTGAATGGAGGTTTAAATACCCCTGATGTTTCCATGCCTATATAGTGAGCGAACAAAATATATATATATATTTATATATATATATATATACTAGATACGCTATATGCTCATCGAGATCCGAACCCTTATATTTCTTCTACTGCCATTATTTCGCCCGGAGAGTGGCACGCACCTTTTGTTCCACGCCATCAGAGAAGTTATCTACAATTCTACGATTTGAAGACATTCCAGCCAGTGGTTACTGGAAAAGGTGTACGGCAATGCCCTCGTATAAACACATACTTCTTGCTTCACCCGGGAAAAGAAGTCGACTCATTTAGGGAAAATGATTACAAGCCAACATCCGCGTCATTCGTCCACCGTGTAGGCGACTTTTGCCCTTATTCCCATTAAAAGCAGAGGAATCGTAAGATCGGAAGAAAATTATGAAAGAAATTGAATTTTATAAAATTCTCAATCAAATTCTGATTTTGATACAAAATAAACATATTAATTCATGAATGAAATACGGGATTAAACCATATGACACAAATATTGAAAATATCGATCCGTTTTTTGGTCTAAATATGACAAGAATGGTAAGTCAGGTCATATCAGAAAACTTGAAAATTTCGTCGTCCTGGAGAGGGAACCGAATCCGAACCTTCCAGTTAGCGCCCAGGTATGCTACGCGGGCGCTATCTTATTATTCAAATTAATCGGTAACTTGAGACTTGTTCGTTCTGGGTGATATATTGGGTAGCATACCCGGAGCTTACTGGGAGACGCGGTTTCGATTCCCGCTCCAGGATGACGAAATTTTCAAGTTTTCGGATATTACCTAACTTACCATCTTTGTCATATTTACACTAAAAAACAGAGTGCCATCTTCAAAATTTGTAGTACTAATTCTTTTAAAAACTTTGATTAAATGTATATTTGGAAACCACTTATAAGAACTGTAAAATTAAGTTCGATGAAACCAAACAGAAATCGTCGCTCTTTCCACTTTATATAATAAGTGAGTCTCAAAAAAATTATCATCCGATGTCACCAGGAATCGAACGCAGGGTCTTCCATTTACGCCCAGGACATGCTATCACTGCACCAGAGCGACCTCGAATTCTCCAGACTTACAAGTGATTAACTGCCAAACTACATGGCACGTTTCTTCATGGAGCCCCTCACAATGCTTGGGATGCGCCACTTACACTTATTAACGTGGAAAAAGGGATGATGTCTGTTTGATGATCCTCATCCACACCGTGTTTTTGAATTAATTATCCATTCGCCTCCTAGTTATTTGTTCAGTTGCTGCTTTCCATATTTGGTTAATCCCCAACATTGTTTGGGGCTCCATGAAGCAACCTGTGATGTAGTTTGGCAATTAATCACTTGTAAGTCTCGAGAATTCGAGCTCGCTGTGGTGCAGTGATAGAATGTCCAGCGCGTTACTGGAAGACCCTGGATTTGAATCCCGGTGGCGGCCGATGAGAACTTTTTTGAGACTCATTTATTAACGTGAAAAGAGCGACGATTTCTCTTTGGTGTTCATGATCTACGTCGTTTGCTTGAATGAATGGATTAAGTTCGATGAGTTTTTTCATTCCATCTGTCATGCTGAAAATTTAATCGACATCAATCAACTTTTAGAAGAAAGCTTCTAGGTCTGTTCACATTATTTCCATAGTAAGTGTGATAGACTTCCGATTACTTTGAAGTTATTATTTTTGCATGTCAAACTAAACACGAAGGAAAGTATCTACACAACATGCATTCTCGTTTATACTAACTGCTTTCCAACAATTCCAGCAAAAGGTAAATCTGAAGAAAGGAAAATTTAATTAATTCCGCTTCTTCTTTTAAATAAAAAAAGTTGCGAAATAAAAACTGCAGACAAAAATTATTTATTAGGAAGGCCGATATTATTTACAAAATGTATTAAAACATAGATAAAATTATAATAATTACTAAATGAAAATACATTTTAGAAAGTAGGAGATATATTTCTATGCACTTTTATACAATTGCTGTAATATGAAGGTGCTGCACATATATTTAAATTAAAGTTAATTTGAATAACGAACGTTCTAATGTCCAGCGAAATAATTGATACTGCCATTTCAACTGCAATAGAAATAAAAAAAAAAGGTAACTAAGTATTTTAATTACAAAATTACCGTTTTGTTTTACAGTTTAATTTTTTTAAATATCCTTTTCGTCACATTGTTTTCAAACGATCACTGAAGTGGCAAATTGTTAGAAACTACTGCTCGATTAACCATTTTACTCGAACGAATTGTATCAATATAACACTTAATTAATAATATATGCTCTTACAATAAACAATGTGACATGCATTCTGACAGAAAAGACATTTACCGTACGCGTAAAAAATGAAAATTCATTCACAGCTTTCTTTTCAGTTAGTCACAAAAATGAGGAGCACTGTTTTCCCAATTTCTATTATATTATTTGTTTTACTCATTTTTATTAATTTAAAATAAAATATTTCCGTTGTTGCTTATGAAATTGCAAATTTGTGCGGCAGAAAATTAGACACCCATTATAGCGCCATATAGGCAATGGGGGCCGGAGAATAATGGGCTGCAGATAAAGATTGCACTTGAAGCTTTGCTTAAAACCAAGCCGTGAAACGTTCATTTCCCGATAAAAAGCATAGGTAGTGATATAGAATTCTGGGTGCCTCAAACACTTCGGGTCCCACCAGAGACCCACCACGGAGGTTTGCAATTGTCATCTAACTAGAATTATTGCATTTACTAGGGGGTATAAGTTCATTCTTTGACCGATATTACATTTTAACCAGCTCGTTTCTGTCGTTTAAAATAATACCGAAGGAATGGCAAGCCCAATTTAATTAAATCTTAAAATGGTTAAAATGTGGTACGAGTGATTTTTCTTATTTCATCTTGGCCGCTGCTGGAATAAGGTACTTTGTAGATGTCATTGTTTCCTTCATCTGATCAATGAAGGACAACATTTTTCTTGTTGCAGGCTGTAACTCCACCTTACGGACTATCCCCTTGTGTGCACCCAACGACTCGGCAACTGGCCTGTGGTCTTCAGTCAGGAGAGTGCGTTGCAGATCTCTTCTCGCCTTGGGACACAGAACAGAGAATAAAGAACTTGATATCAGGGGTAATGTCCTCTGCCAGGTTTGTTTGCCCCTCTGCTGAGTGAGAAGATTACAGCAATTGCTTGGCTGAAAAAAACGAATTTCCGCCGCAATGCGAAGCTTTAGGTTCAAGGAGTGTGGAGAATTTGGAGCCAACGGCCTTGAAGCTTGGGTGGATTTTTGGTAATTGTTTTTCTTGTACACAGGCCGCTCAAAATGCGAATTTTTCTTGCACTCCTTAACGAGCACTTGAGAAAACTCCCCTGCCAAACAAAACAGGTGCAATAACTTCAAATACTTATGTCCAATTTCATTCCCCTAATCCCGTGTATCGGGCAGCAACGGCCGTAGACCTGTTGATTTCGTCTTCCCTGCCCGAAAATGAAGCTACAAAGAAATTCTACACGGGAATGTAGATAGGCATATGTATTTACAATTATGTTTTTGTGATCTGTGGGGCTAGTGAATCTTACCGTCACCTAATTCTTTATCGGAAACCAAGATTTAATGTTGTTTGTTCGTTACAAAGCCCCTAGGCGATTTCTGTAATTTTCTTTGCCGATCTTCTGTATTCCTGAGATATTTCTATTGCTTATTTAAAAACTACGAGATGAATCAATTCCACAAAAAATTCCAGTTTCTTTATTTTCTTATAAATACTCATAAACGGAAAGTACCGCCAATAATTTTCTTTACTGAACTTTCCTTCCTATCTGTATCTAAAAATTGTTTCCATTATTTTGCTTTTCGATTTAAGGAATATCATGGAGAACCTTACGAGATGCAGAAATTCCCAACACTAATTTAGGTACACTTCATTTTTTATCAGAAAAAGGCAAGTAGGCTATGACATATCACTAGGTGATATTAACAACTTTTTACAAAGAATAAAATCCAATTGCTGCTCCACATTTATAACATCAGGTTCTATTTCGGACCACGTACTTTATTGGTTGTTACTAGGTTTTACAATTTTGCAAAAGATCGTTTGAGGGTAACAGGAATATCTCATAAATGCCAATTCCCAAAGTGGGGGAAAAACTTCGTCCGTAAGAGAAAGATAATATGTGATCGTCCCAACACTAATCACTACGCCTGAAATTTATTGTGGATATATTTGAATAATGGCCAGAAGACAATGAGAAAAAGTTAGAGCACGAGTCACTAATGCCACAGATGAAGCTCCAGGAAAGCTTGTCACACAACGCATGCCGAAAATGGCATCACGAAAGCCTGATAATCAAAATTTAATCCCGAGTTACGTTTTTTAAAATGTTTTGTTGTACATTACCCTACAAATCATGTCAGATATATGGCTGAACTCTTGGTGATTGTTACAAACCATACAGTTTCCCTCTTTTCCTTTCCGCAGTTAATCCTATTATATGAATTAGGTTAGTACACTGGCGTGGAAAATTTAAGGACTAAATGGTTTTTCGAATGTAACGTCGTGCAGAAGTGCTCCACATCAGCTCAAATCATACCATAAGATTCCCAAGATGTAAGAATGTGGGACAAGTGAGCAAAACCGTCCAAACAAGGAATCCAAAGGATACAAAGACACTTTATTGAAAAGGTAGCTTCGAGCACAACTGGACAGAAGACAGAAACGTTCATGTGACAGGCGGCTACCAAGAAAAATCCAGTCTTTAGTAGGGGATATGATCACCCCTGACTGCGTTGCAATATTTACAACGTTGTCCATGATGAGGACGAGGTTGTCAAGGAACCGTTGAGGCATCGCAATCCATTTCTCTTGTAGCGCCAATCGCAGCTGCGGAATCGTTGCTGACGGCTCGGGACGTGCTGCCAAGCTTCTCCCGAAAAGGTCCCACACGTGTTCGACTGGATTTAGGTCCGGGGAACTTACGGGCCAATCCATGCTTTCAATATCTTGGAGAGCTCTGCGACAGCCACTGTACGATGAGGTGTAGTGTTGTCGTCCATAAAGAGGAACTCAGGACCCACAGCACCCCTAAACAGACTCACGTGAGGCACGAGAACCTCGATACAATAGCGGGCACCAGTGACTGAACCTCCTTGGAAGATGTGGAGGTCAGTACGTCTACCAAGCATGATACCGCCCAAAACGAGAACTCCGCCACCTCCAACCGGTCCCTTTCGATGATAGTGGAGGTGCGATTGCCTGTTCCCTGGTCTCTCCAGATGTGTATACGTAAACAATCGCTCGTCAGACTAAATCGGCTCTCATCCGTAAAGAGAACCCTACACCATTGCTGATGTGTCCAGTTCTTGTGTTCTTGTCACCGTAGTAACCACCGTCTCCGATGAACAGGTTTTAATGACACACACTGTACTGGCCGTGGTGCAAATAGACCGCCTTTATCAGCCTCCTGGCCACGGTAAAACGCAGTAACGGGCGTCCAGTTGTCTGTTGCATGTGCTTTGCGATTTCTACCGCTCTCTGCCGTCTGTCTCTTCAAGCCTGTAGGACAATATACCGGTCGTCCGTCGCCGTGGTTGCTCGTGGATGACCACTGCCAAACTCTCGTACAGCTGTTCCGAACTCCTCTGCCACACTAGTCACACTTCGACCTTCTTCCAACTTCTCAATGACGCGACCTCGGGTAAAGTTATCTAGATGTCGTCTACTGGATTGCCTGTTGGCCATGTCACACGGTGGCAGCAACTCGACGTCGTTCAAATTGATATACACCGTGCAATATCTTTCACCGAATTGCTGAGCGTACACCGACCGTGTGCTTTATACTCTTCCGGTCCCCCCTCCAGACATCATGCTGCAAATATGCGCGTGCCCTATCATACCGGACCCTAGTCTATCTCCTCAGTGGTCTTTCGATTCGTTCTGCTTCCTCGTTCCGGTGTTATGCTAATTTCTCCTCTTCGTCCTTAATTTTTGCTCACCAGTGTATTATCGAAAAAACGAAATTAATAAATAACGCTTTTAAATTTGAATTGTCCACACCGTAATTGAATTATTTATGTAGGTGCTCATTCCTATTATAGAAAGTAATATAAAAGGGAATAAAGCAAACATACAGAAGCAATAAAACAACGAAAAAATAGTTTATACCCAATCGCATGCATTTAGCTTTCGGCTTTTAGCTTTTCGTGTCATAATTTTGAAGTAAAATTAACAAAGTCATGATAACATTTTACCCTCGCAACAGAGAGAATCGAACATGCCTCACTAACTATCTTGTGCGATCAACTGATCTTCGCGTTTCCTTGCTGTCAAGAAAAACTTATTAAGTTCGGTGGCCTAAATTCTGCAATGAATAAAGTCAAGTAGACGAATAATTTTGGTGTGCTGAGCAAAAAATACCATTCGGCAGATACATGGGTCTCCATAAATTAAGCAACAGACAGAAAAATCGCGATAATTGGGCGATATATAGTTCAAATTGCACGAAATTTGCTTATGTTTCGGGCGAAGGCTTACAGTATCGACGAACGGAAGGCAAATGCGCCTGTTTCGGAGGGAGTCGCCAATTCATGTGCGGCCGTGATTGAAAAGATTTCGCGATAGCAGTTTTTAGCACGTCTTTTGTAAAAAAAAATATCGTGCTTATGTTACCGGTTTGTCCGTCCGTCCGTACGTCCGACTGTACACGCAATATGTCTGCAACTATTAGTCCGATTTGAAAAATTCTTTTTGCATTGGGAAGCTTCAAATATGCGAATGGTGATTCTTTATTTCGTTTTTTTTTACGATGTACAAGTTCACCGCTAGAGCGCGTAAATTCAGATGATGTCGAATTCAAAAATACGTCTTATTCCACATATTGGCTTCGAAACATCCGATTGAAAAAATTATTTTATCTTTCGATTCCATTTATGTCGAACAGTATTTTAGATATAGCTAATTTTTAAAATTACACATAGAATTTCCGCTAGGGGGCGTAAAGGTAAATTACATCTTTCCCGATAAATCTTCTTCTAAAACTCTGATTTGAAAAATGTTTCCTTCAGCGGTTGGTTGGTTGGTCGGTTGATGGGTTTTTTTGGGCGCAAGGGCCAAATTTAGCCAAAGAGCGCCAGCCACGAGACCAACAAAACAAAGACGTTTTTCTTCAGCGGATACACCTCCTAAAGGAAAATCTTTGGCATATAATTCAAAATTTTTGGTAAATAATACTTTGGTTACCAGGGGGCGTAAGAGTTAATTTTTGCTTCTGATGTATTTGCCATAAAATCAAAGCTTCCAGAATATCGATTGAAAAAAATATTTCGTGGACTGATCGCACTCACACAGATAAACCTTTTTGCAATATTTTTTTCTTAAAATATTCCACACTTTCTCGGCCAGGGGGCATAGATGTATATCTTATTTTCTTCAATTTCTCTACTTCTAGAAGCCCGATTTGAAAAAATCTTCTCAACACTAGTGCAACATTCTGGCAGTGTTTATTTTCAATTTTGGAAAAGTGGCACTCCGAGTACATGCTCGAGGGCTACAAGGAGAGCCAAAAGTTCCACTTCCGGTGGTGTACAAAATTTTCTTTTGGGTGTGCAAAACTGTACAAAACTAGGACAACACTCTGGCAGTGTTTATTTTCGTTTTTGGAAAAGTGGCACTCCTAGTACATGCTCGAAGGGCACAAAGTAAAGTAAAAAAAGTACCACTCCCGGTGGTATACAAAATATCTGTTTGGGTGTACAAAACTGTACAAAACTAAGACAACACTCTGGCAGTGTTTATTTTCGTTTTTGGAAAAGTGGCACTCTAAACACATGCTCGAGGGCCACAAAGGAGAGTCAAAAAGTACCACTTTCGGTGGTGTACAAAATTTTCTTTTGGGTGTACAAAACTGTACAAAACTTGTACAAAACGTTGGCAGTAGTTATCTTCGATTTTGAAAAAAGTGGCACTCCAGCATGTACTTGGAGTGCCACTTTTAGAGAGCCGAAAAGTACCACTTCCGGTGGTGTACAAAATTTTCTTTTGGGTGTACAAAACTAGTACAAAACTTTGGCAGCGTTGATTTCTTATTTTGGAAAAGTGGCACTACAAGTACATGTATCTCTGTTCGTTTCTAGTTTTAACATTGTACTAGCTCCAGGGAGGAAGGAGAGCGTAGGGTGACTGCTCCACACGTCCGACATGCGGGTACAATTTTAAGGAATGCTCTTGTAATACAATTTTAAAGAAGACGAATTAAAACTTGGTGGCACCAAAATAATCGCTGTAGTGAATGAAGCCACGGATGGAAGGCGAAAGTACCACTGTGGTCGTCTCGTTAAGGGCAATTGGATCGTTGGTAACTCTGAACGAGATATCAAGGGATACAGGGTGATGATCTGACAAAACGTTGCTCAGATCTTCAGAATGAGAGGTCTGAGCAGACATTGCTGCCTCTCATGCAGAAACGTATGCAACCTGGGAGTATTATCTTAACGGATCAGTGGGCTACATACCGTAACCTGCCAAGCTGTGGATTCGTACATCTGACAGTAAATCACTCCCTCAATTTGGTGGATTCTTGCACTGGTCCTCACATGCAAAGTGTAGAGAGTAATCGTCGGCTCCTAAAACGCAGACTTTTAGATGGGACTCAAAAATTAACCATTTGGAAGCCCACATTCTGGAATATCTATTCCGAGGAAATGCTCGTCTTTTCTCACAACACTGCTTTGACGTGATGATTCGCATCATCAAACAGTTCTTTCCTGGTACGTAATAAATATAATTTAATTATAGTTCCAGAAAGACATGTTTTCGTTTTGGTGGAAACAGATATTTTGTGTCCTAGTAAACGTTTCAGAACAGGTACAAAATTAACTTAGAATAAAGGTCCTTTTAAGGACCATCCAAATTACTGCACAACTCCTTCGTTACAGATATAACCCACGCCACGTATTTTGTGTCGACTGAAAAATGGCAACACAATATTAGCATTGCGTCTCTTCTAGAAGACGAAGAGAGCCGCAGAAGGAGGTATACCCTTTTTTTCACTTACAGTTCCTACTCTTTTAGGTAATTTCGAATCCATTTCCTAAGTACTATTGTTTATTTATAATACCTATCAGGTCCATCCGTATAAGACGACGTTATGGAAATACCGCAGTTTTACCCGATTATCCATCCGATAGTAAATTCCCAAATTTTGAGATTTTACGTATGATTCTTGGAAAGCAAAATTTGTTGCCATTCACAAAAATCACATTTAAGTATGTATTAGATATTAGAGAAAGTTTTTTATTAGAGGTTTAACGACCGCCGTGAACAACTCAATGGGATATAAGCAGTCGCTTGTCCATAATTTAGGGCCACTGGTTCCAGGGAAGGGAGATAGCCAGATCCCTAAGACAAACACAACATACATGTTTCTTCGGGATTCGAAATCGGACCTAATTTGGTCCCAATTCGGTCGAATGATAAGAAGCCATTTCTTAGACCACTGCGCCAGCGAGGCGGCCGAGAACTTATGATTCACATGCTTAAGAAATGGGTTATACTTCCATTCGGGGTCCTATCTGAGCGATAGAGAATCTGTACTGACGTGCTGCCATCTATCCGCTGATTTGAAAAAGTACAACATATGAGCTCTATCGATCTCTTTAGCTTACTGTTTCGTCAAGTCCTTAAAAGAATCTTGTACGGAAACAAAAATTTTGTGTCCTCATGATTTAGAAACTGTTGATCTAGCAGACTATATCTAGAACATGGATTACGTCCTAGGGAAGAACTTTCTAATCATTCGAATCAACATTTCAGAACAGTGCTCCGAGGAAAGAGAACATTTCCATTGGAATAAATATTCTCGAATGTGGTCTGCAAAAGCATTTTTGGATTCTTCTCTGCTATACATTTGAGATAACGACAACTACTATTATCCTCATCATGCAATATCAAGAAGAATATCAGAATTATAGAACCACGTTCCAAGTTTATGGGAACACATATCTTCAAAGCGTTCTTCTTCAGTTACGTTAATTTTCCAACACGATAAGACAAATCCACTCGGATAATCATTTGGGCACACTTGGAACAGTACAGGCAATCCCTGCCATTTACAACACGAAATGCATGTAACCTTGTTCCTATGAATTTAAAAACTTCTTCCAATTCTACACCTTACAGCAAAAGAACATGTGCAAACTAAGTAAAAGAAAGCTTCGAAACAACCTACCAGCTGCTGTTGGAAAACACACTCACTAGAAACACAAGTTTCATAGTGTTCGTGTAACACAAATATGAACTACTTTGAACGCCCTTCGGAAAGAAAACGACAAACATAGTCTTTAAAGCCATGGTGTTTTCAACACTTTACATGGGAAATGTGCCATTTAAAGTTTTAAAGGCCACGCTATAATTTTTCTTCTGAACATTCAAAACATGGTGAAGACAAAATAAGTATTACGTCACTTGACTGGTGTGTCCTGAAATGACACCCGCCGCATATTGTTTCATATTTTCAGATGTTCAATTACGGAAATAATAAATAGGGTGTGGTATTTAAGGTTGTGTGTATGAAAACGTTAGGTACCTCATTTGTTCTCTCCCAAATTTGTCATGCTTTGAAGTAAGCCTGACCTGTGAATATGCTCGGTGTATACATTCCCCTTCTTTTATAATGCAATGTGTTGTTCCATTTGTTTTCATAGAATACGTTACGTTCTATATTGAAAATCACAGTATATGTACCAGACAGTAGCTATGACTTGTAACTACTATGATCGCAGAAGGCGTTATGGTTTTATAGAGGGGAATTGCAACCTAAACAATGCGAAAGAGCAAATAATTTCCAGATGAAAAGCTTACGCTTTGAGAAGAAGCTGAAAATTTAAAGAGATGTGTTTTAATGTGTACACCGTCATCACATCTCCGCGCTATCGATATGAGCTGCAGTGCTGTTAAACAGAAGTCGGACGATATTCATATATCTGTGAAGCAATTATATTATAGAATGTATCTGTATCTTTCTTTTTTTCTGAGGAATTGCAATTTAAAGCGGCATATTTGTTGAATAATTTAACAGGGCAGAATTGCAATTTAAAACGGCAAATGGAATTGCAATTTAAAACGACAAATTGGAATTACCATTTAAAACGGCAAATTTGTTGATTAATCTTGGATGTTGAATCAGAAATAGAAATGGACGTTCATTTTTCATAGTTGTCTAAATTTCAAATTTCCGTCTTTCTGTACCATTTCGTTTTGCAGCATTGTACTTGACGTTTCTTATTTTGGAATAGGAACAGTAATTTAATTTTGCTCCATTGGGTTTTCGAATCTCCAAAATATTAGATTTGAATTTCGTGAGTATCTTCAGTAAAGTTCATTTGAAAGATTCTCCATCTCCTTAAAATGTATTAAAGCAAATCTTCCTATTAACGGACGCAATAGTAAATAAAGCATCAAGAACCAAAATATCTTTGAAGTCCTAAATTTTTGTTTTACATATCTACAAATATCTGGGCTGTTGGGTATACTCATTTATATTACATTCTACGGCTACTGCAAACAAAAGAGAAGAAAATAACACTATTATGCTGTAGAGCTCCTTTAAGATTCTATTGTAACAGTGTCTCTTCTAACTTTTATTTTTCTCTGTTTCTATTTAAAATACGATACATATTATACTATTGAGAAGTCGAAAATAACATGCGATGCAAATAGCATCTTTTCCAATATGAGCCTTAATATTTCATATGTAACATTCTCCAAAAGTTGTATAATGATAAGGGAATGAAAAATGTTTTTGTACGCACCTATTTCAGTAAATTCCTATTATAGGTGTAAATATTTTTGGAATTTAGAATGTTCCAAGGATTTGTTATGACTCTGATGCAACACAATATTCCCAGTTGTAGCGAGGCGATCTAGAAATCATAAAGCCATGAAATTACAGGGAGGAGTTTCATTCGTTTGTGACGTCATTCTCATTAATTAATACACACAATTGACTTGGATTAGGAACATTAAACAGAAGTCATCGCTCTTTCCACATTTATAATTGAGTCACCGAAAAATTAATATCGACCGTCACCGGGAATCGACCCCAGGATCTACTAGCTACTCGCCGGTTATGCTACAACTGCACCACAGCGGCATTAAATTTCTCCAAGATCACTTGCGACTAACTTCTAAACCACACGGCAGGTTGCTTCTTCTTGCCTTGTAGTTATTTGTTCAGTTGCTGCTTACCATCTTCGGAGAATCCTCAGCATTAGGCGGGGCTACAAGAAGCAACCTGCCATGTGGTTTGGCTGTTAGTCGTGAGTCTGGAGAAATTCGAGGTCGCTGTGATGCAGTGGTAGCATGTCCGGCGCGTAACTAGAAGACCCTGGGTTTGATTCCAGGTGGCGGCCGATGATAATTTTTCCCTGACTCAATTATAAACGTAAAAAGGGCTATTTCTTCTCTCTGATGTCACTCTCATGTTACACGAATTTATACGTCCGTGGCGTGTTTGCGTCATACACAACAGCCTTGGAAAACAGTCGAAGGAATCCTTGTTTTCCGAGTGAAATCTCTAAAGGAGGGAACTCAGCTCTGTGAAAGAAATTTAAGACAGAGTGTCGTACGGAATAAATATAATCTATTGGCAAAGAAAAGTGAATGTCCCTTTTTAAACTCATACATTCCCCTATTTCTGCTCCTCAAATTCAAAAAAGTTACTCAAACGTTTTTAACGTATAACACTAAAGTATATTTTCATTCGGAACTTAGAAGAAGATAACTGGCATGTTCGACCAACATCGAAGGATATTTTTAAATTCACAATTCCATATTTTGTGGATAAGCTCCTTCGACAAAAAAACGGCTATCACTTTCCAACTTTTGACGACATTCTGCAGTTCAGAACTGTTCCACCCGTCCGGTTGTTGGCGATGACATTCGAATCATATCCATGTTAATCACTTAGCATCCACACCGTAGAGCCAAAATATTTTCACAATCTACCTAATATCATGTTCGTCCTCCACGTGCCACCATAACAGAATTTTTTTCCCAACAAGGCATGGACTCTACTACAAGATTTCCAAAGGTGTCTTGTGGTATCCTGTGCCAACATGTGGTCAGCAGATCATATAAAATTAGACTTAAATTAGTTTATTTACCAGATCCTTTAAATTTTGTAAGTTACCTGAATTTGTCGTCGCTGATCGGATTTGCGGTTAAAAAGAAAAACAAATGTTGCTAGATGGGGTCCATGTCAGGGTAATTTGGAGGCCAGAGTAATACCGATTAGTCTTCCTTATGATCATCCGACCATTCTCAAACAATCCGGGCAGTGTATCATGGAACATTGTGTTGATGAAAGAAAGCACTGCTGATGGGTAATAGAGGTCGTTGTTTCCTGTACATGAATGATTGCACCCAAACTTTCCACGCACAACATGGAAACGAGATTCATCGTACCAGACGGCATTCTTCCAATCATTCATGGTCACGTTTTGAAGCTGTGTGTCCATTCTAGGCGATTTTAACGGTGAATCGAGGTCAATACGGGCACTATCAGCAACCTCAGGCGCTACGTAGCCCTTTTTCACAAGAGTTCGATGTACTGTGAGCTGTGGCCCAGTACTCCCGTCACCAGCATTCAAATTCCCGGTGAGAATCGCTACAATATCGACTCTGTTGTTTTGTATTATACAGGATAACATTCGCTAACCTGTAGCACAGATTAGCTGTTGTTGGTCCGCACTTTGTCGCAGGGTCGGAGTGCAATATATAACCCTTCTTGAGGGTCTTTCATAATTATTATCTGAAGCGTACTCTCCCTATGGTGTTTGTTCATCACCGTACTCATTTCAGATCTGCCATACTTTCACTGGTCTCCATTATCAGTTTTATTGATGTCTTTTTTTTGCCGTGTTTCTTTTGTTGCCAGTTGTAGATGAAGTGGAACCACATTCTTCCTTCTCTGTATCATCGCCGGAAATCTAATTCGTTCTTTGAATAGCAGATGGACAGACAAACTGTGTAACACAGAAGTACTCACGTGCAGCCCTTAGTGGAATTTCTCCTGACTTTGATCAGCCTCTAATCTTGCAATCGCTTTCCTCCTGAGTTCATCTGTTAAATGACATGTTGGAGCCACTACAGCAAATATGCTATCTCTGTAACCTTTCTTTATAGTCCACAAACAATAAGAGGCAGAGTTCCGCAACAACTCTTTCTATGCTGCCGATCATTTTGCATAAACGAATGCCTTGACCACCAGTTTGCGAACGATACCATGCTTCACATTGCATTTCACAAATATACCTAATTTTCACCTATTTTCAATTCTGTTTGAAATAATCGCAATAAAATTGAGATTATTTGGAATAGATTACATTGGTTTCCACATTTATGGGAACCGGTGTACAATATATGTTGTTCGACACCGAATTTATAGTTATTGCACGAATTATTTTATTATGATAACAAACACCACAATGCGAAAATGTCAGGTGTAATAGAACGCTAAATTTATGTCGTCTTAGCACAAATAAGTTTGTGGAAGTTTTCCGATATTAAAAGGTATGTATTATATACTTTAAACGTTAATATGCAGTAAAAATATGGAAATATAATATTATATATATTATAATTCAAAAATCTGCACACTACCTTTGGAACTGCATTTTTAATCACGAAAGAGGGCTGATCTGATCCTCATGGAAAGAACTAGTGAAAAGACAACATATTTTATAGTCTTGTTCTACAGATACAGGGAAAAGCTGATATCTTTAAAATGCCGAACAACATGGACTTATTAAATTAATTTTTTGTTTGGAAAAAATAAATTAAGAGTCCATGCTTGTAGAAGTTGGGTAACATACGCTTTTAATTGCCTACCACGTACATATGTTTTTTCATGAATATCAATCTGTACTCCGGTGAAGCGATGGTTTGATCGCTGACTGCTAACAGATCGCCCGCAGTGGGTTCTGATGGCAATCCCCGTGAGGCATGGATGTTGTGTTTGCCTTACTATATGCGCTCTCTCCTTTTCCTGAAACCAGTGGACCTAAAGTAGAAACAGGCGACTGCTTTTCGTCTATTAAATTGTCCATGGTTGTGGTTAAACTATCAAACAACATCAACCACAACAAAAGACTCTTCTCTGAATCCGAATCCCTAATTTTAAAATTTTCGGTAGAATACATTTTCTTTGCAATTTAAAATATTCTTACATGAATTCAGATCTTTAAGTTTTCCTTAAATTTACAAATATTCTTCATCCGCAGTATTATATCATACTATACATGTTATTATTGTATAAAAATGGGTATCCGTTTGAAAATAATGTTATTTTTGATTATTTTAAAACATGCAGATATTCGTTGTCGACGGTGCAAGTATTAAGCTGTAATAGAGCCGGCTTATAAGGATCGCGTATTTACTGATTATTTACTATTTTTTCCAAATGGATTTGATCGCCCTTAACAAAACAATAAAAAATCACAAAACCCGGGATTGCACATTGGTAAACAAATTATCAAGTAAAATAACGAAATTAAAAGAAATGTCATATTTAAATGTGTCAGAGAAAGTCTGCTGCACAGTGCCGTGGAATATAGGAATAAAATTGGTGTCGTGGATCAGGAAATTGCAAAAGCGCAAGGAAATCTTGGAATCATAGTAGATAATTGTTGATAGGAAAGCTACTGCAAAAGGGGTGAATTTCAAAAACGCTCAGCAGGCGAATTGTTCATGAGTATCTGTGCACATCACTCAAAGGACGCTCCACCGAGTCCGAAAGGGTAGCCAGGCATTAAATTTTTTAATCTCTTTTCAGTATTATGAATTAGAATGAATTCAGGACATGTTTATTTTGCGGCTTTTAGTTCAGTATTAAATTATACCAGAAATTAATCGCTTTCTTTTCGGCAGCAAAATATTTTTCTCCACTTCGTTTCACTCACGGCATTATAATGTTATTGTCGTTTTTTTATCTCCGTATTGCATTACTTGTGACAATGATTTTAGTGTTCAACCTTGAAATATACATCATTCCGTGTATCTTAAACTTTCGTTCCACGAGGTATCTAGGAGGATGTAGGTGAGCACATTAATATGGGATTCCATCGATCGAGACATTAGCAATTCGTACTCTAGAGAAGTACGCCAATTATTGTGAGATATTTTCCCAGGTGACCGGCTTCCCCGAGAAGAATAACGCAGTTCCCTATGTATTATGAGACTCGATGAAGGAACTTTAAGCTTTACTCATATGAGCCTAAATTTTGGTTTATTACAATTTCACCAGATCAAAATGATAACAAAGGAGGTCATCAAAACTGCAAAAATTTATAGCACCACCAGTACACGGTTGATGCATTTTAAAATGGAATAAATACCAAAGTAGTAAAGTAGCTGAACCTTTCTGGTGTTATTTCATATATTTTCTTTTGTCAACTAAAAACCGAAGATCTCTAATCAAGATATTTTGCAGTTGCACGAGTTCATGTTTGATTTTTTCGTTTGTTAAAATATAATTAATTCACGTAAAACATACCCTCCATTCAAGAAAAAAAAACGTAATACGTTTGCTTTCTTTTTTCTTTAAATGAAAATCACGTTGCCTCTTTTGTACTTGTAGGTCGCTCTAGCTTTCAGTTGAATATCTTCCTGGATTTCCTAGTTGCACATCTAGACAAACAAAGAGAAAAACAAAAGTATCAGATGTTATAACGAAACTGAATCAAATGATCCAGATTCTGTTCTGCGTACACCATCGTAATAACAAAGGAAACGTAACTGAAATCCATATGAAAACATATAAATCATCGGAAAAAGGAAAAAAAGCATTTCATGGTCACATATCATTAAGGATACTATAAGTACACATGGAAAACTGAATAAGAAAACAACTCAACTGATCAACAGCACGGTATATCTCAATCATGATGAAAAACCATGTGACGGTTCACGATGAAATGTAAAATATTGCGTGACGTGAATTGTTAATAGCAAATACAAATTTGTGATACATTTATTTCGGTATCATTAAGTATGATAATTTAAATACACATTTCATTTTCACAGAGTATATTGGTGTTATCAGATTTTGAAAATATTTTTTGGTGAACCTTTATATAATACTATCGATTGCTGGAATTTTTGGCATGCCTATTGATGGTGACATATCATTTATTCAACAAGAATGACCAACTTAACTAACGAAGACGCCTATTATCTTTAGGATGGCAAAGTAGCAGTCTTTCATTATTTAGGCGCCAAATAGTTCTGAAAATGAATGATAAATGGCAAAACGTATTTTGTGATTAATTGATAGGCGTTTCTGTATTGTTTCAACAACAACCATACCCTTCAAGCGCTTCTCCTATCTGATGTAGCACATTGCTATATCGAAATTCGTAGATCTGGACGTGAGGAGAACAATCACATCACTCACTTTAAATGCCAATTATTATTCCTAACTGCGGGGGTAACTTCAGTAAACCAAGGCGCTCGAGTATCATGAGAGAGTCTATAGTTCGCCCGTAACAAAATAGTTGACGATAGGTAATGGCATAAATAAATCCAGGTTGCCCCCTCCGGTATTGAAGTCTTTTTAAGGTCATATATGGATAATCAGCTGTTGTGGAACCCTGTTGTAATTTTGTTAAACAGTCCAGCTCTGAAAATAATAGAATGTTTTTCCTTTTTTTCTGTAATTTAGTTTATATGAAATGAGACAACAACGATATTAAAAACATTCCTTGTTCGGCCCTTAAGTTATTTAACGATTTTCGGAAAGAGACTTGTATTCTTCCGTGGCGTTTGCCAATTGTTTACATAAGTTTGAAATCGTCGCTTTTACGATTTAGAACACGGATTGTTAACTTTAAATGAGATATATCACAGAGGAAGAGAGTCGTCGGATATGAGACTACGATAGCGTCTGTGACGTGATACGGTACCAGTGGCCATATATGTAGCAGCGCGGAAATACTTGTAAAGCCTTGAAAAAAATGGTGGACTCTATGTATTACGATTTCGAAGTTTTAGTGCCATGTCCGTCCACTGGCACGTTGTTCTATTAAAATATTCCGGGTCAAATTGTTGCCATGAGTTTCTATGAAAGATTTACCTCTGAGTCTCCTGATCTGTGAGTTATATCATCAGATGTGTTGTAGTCTGCGGGTTGATACAACTGAGGATATAACAAGCAAGCCGACAATAAATGCAATAACGTTATGAAAAAAAAACAACGAAATCGTAATTTGTTACGGCGTTTTGTTCTTCAAAACACCAAGGGAAAAGCGAATACAAAAATCAACCCGAAAAACTTTCTGATTCCGGCTATAAAAATCACTAGCTCAACAACACAAAGGAAGTTACACGTATTGCGCAACATGAGAAAAGAAAATACGGAAATCAGAATGATCCCAGACATGCTGCCTGTAGTTGTCAGTTTTGGAAATTTTTGTCTGCCATACATGGAAAGAAGCCCAAAAAACCCTTGTTAAAAGCTACGGACGGCAATTTTCTCTAAAAGTTCTTTGAAATGCTTTTCGGGTTAGATCTTCGAGTATCAGCGAGTCATGTAGTCCCTTAAGCGGGGTAAACGAAATTTGGTTTACTGTAATTTAAATAACTATATTATTTACTATTCAACATTTGGAGGGCGGTCTTAGTGAGAGATGGGTTTGCCTCCTTTAATAGCTCCACTGGGCAACAATACCACCCACAACAGCAACAAGGGCCTCTATGAATCTTGGAACCAGACAAAAAAAATAAGTTTTAGTTTAAATATTGTGGAAGTACCTGTTAGATTTCTGTGACTTTAGCAAAACAGCCCCAACTGATTGGGTGTTTTTCCAGAATCCTTAGGCGAAATAACAAACTGGAAGCGTGAGCTGTAGACTGATCACCCAGACTAATGTACGTTTATGATTTTTTTGAAACAACGAAATAATTAGAAGTACTCAAGTGTGGGACATGTTGGACCTACTGCACGTGAGAAGGATGGTCCGCCATGGAACAACTTGAAACTGAAAAACAGCGTATGAGAAAGACATCTCGGCTAACTGAGTGTAAGATTGGTGTACGGAATTCTGGAAGTACAAACGGAAAAATAAATGGGGTGAGATTTAAGACATGAAAAAACATAGGTTAGAAGTGCTGTGTATAAGTGAAACTAATGAGGAAGAAATTGGTATAGAAGAATTTAAGTGAACGGTGAGTGTGTGGTCTTGAGTGTTGGATAATGTGAGAAGTCAGGCTCGTGTAGTTGGGATTTTAAGTGAAAAGATAAAGAACAACTTGATTCTCCATAGCAGCATAAGTGTGATAATTCTTTGGATTCGGTTCAAAGTAAAACTTTAGAAAAGAGTAATTGTCGTAGTGCAGGGGTAGCCAAACGATCGATCGCGATCTCTTGCATGGTCGATCATTTATTGGATCCACATATTTCTGTGAAGTAGCTTTTCAGAAATGAAAATAATGAAATCGAAATACAAGAGCTGCCTGACTGTTGCTCATTTAGAAGAGTGTCTCCAACTGTGCCTCATTGAATTTGTGCCTGATTATTGTAAACTGTGTGAAGGCATGCAGTGTCTGTCATGCATTAAAATCTAAGAATTAAACCTTTAACCAGCCGGTCTACGGGAACAAAATGTCGCCAAAAATCACCCGCAATGGGACCGAAAAAACTGGTACCATTGCGGCTGGATTTCAGCTTTTCCAACATAGCGATTGCTGTCCCACTTCTCACCTCAGCGGGTGGAATACAAGCCTCTGGCACGGATTAATGGTGCCATCAAGTGTCCTTTATGCTCCGTTCTATGACCCAAGGCGAGAACAGGAAGGCCAGTCTCCTCCAACACAATTCTTGCTGAGTCGGTTGGAAGAAAAAAAAATAAAGGAAAGAATTAATATGTAAAGACAGTGATGCCCACTACATTGGGAAAAAAAGAAAACAGTTTTACATCCGCATACATTGGATTTAACCATAGGGGTTGAATCGTATGTAGACGGGAACACGCGTTGCCCTCAACTTCTGTTATCGAGAACACCCCCTGAATTTTTGAATAAAGTTTTTCACATAACATATTACTCTTTCCTAATTTTTTTAATTTCAAAAATTTGTATTTATAAAATTTAAATTTAATTCAAAATAATTGTGTTCTATATTTTTCTAAAACCAAATATATCGATATGAAGTTACTTTTGTTTTCATACCACTGTGTGTTATGAGTGGTGCACACCCGGGCAAAACCCATATGTCCGTCCCCTCTCCCCACCCTTCCAAAAATTCTTGTCCATTGCTCAGATGAAGGAACAGAAATTACTTTTAAATTACCTTATTCCAACGGATCCAGGAAAACTCGTACACCTTCTCATGCCGCTGAGAAAAGTGAAAAGGGCGGAAACTTCGTTCACCCTTTCAAGTAAGGGGATATACACAAATTGCGTTTCGGTCCGAGATTTTGACGAAGAGTACGAGGTTTCCTAGCTGGAAAAAAACGGAATGTACCAGTTTTCCTAGGGATCTCAATGGGTATGTAAGATCAAAATGGCTCAACGTTTATGTAGAACCTTTCTGACTGTTTTAATCTTGAGTTATGTTTTCAATATCTCCCATGCGATAACAAGCAATAAAGGGTAATTAACAGGGGATTAACGAATCGATATTCAAGTGCTGATCTTTTTAGAAGAATTTAAATTACAACCTTGATATTCCGTACTTCTAAACATTTTATAAAACCTAATGAAAGGCACTCAATGTATTATTCCTCACCTATTCACAAGCCACCTAGGCCGCGGGCCCTTTTAGATGATTTTAAGTTACAACCTAGAAATTTCGTATTTGTAAACATTTTATTGAACTTAATGAAAGGCACACAACGGCTATTTTTCACCTATTTACAAGCCACCTAGGCCGCGGGCCTTTTGAAAAGATTTTAAGCTGCAACCTAGATATTTCGTATTTGTAAATTAAACAGTAACAAACGGTATTGATTTGGACATGTCTGCATTAGTATGAATTCCACAAGAACCGTAGCTCTTAGATTATGCAAACGATGTACGTGTAAAAATATCTCATTCCCTTCTTCCCCTTCCCTTTTGTTTTCTTTCTTTAGTGAAAGAACGATGTTATTTTACCTTAATGAAAAAGAAACAGCTCCAACCCTTCTTAAGAAACCACAATATACATTTCAGGAAAACTTTTTTTTTCTTTTTTCTTGTAGGGGGGAGATTAATCTCTAGTGGGACTCCGAAGTGTAAGGGGTACCCAGAATTCCCTACCCATCATTACCTATGCTCTTTTCCGGGAAACGATCACATCATATCATATTGGTAAACGGTAAAAATATCCCCCCCCCCGCTGAAAATACCCATGAAAATTAAAAAGCGGTAAACGGTTAAAAAATGACGCCCCCGTGCTGAAAATACCCATGAAAATTGAAAAAGCGGTAAAAATACCCCTGGAGGGAATACCCACAGAACAAACGGTTCAGTGAAAACTGCCACACAGGAACACTGATGTATGGCAGTGTTCCGGTGTGGCAATTTACCGGCAACCCTGCCACACATCTTTCAGCAACTTGGAAAATTTCCACAGAGGAAAATTGCCACGTTTTTCATTTAAGGGTCGGGTACAAATTGCTGTTCCTCCGAAGAACACTTTGAATGTGTGACAATTTTTCCAGTTGGGCAGTTTTCTAAATTCCCGAGTTATGTGTGGCAGTTTTCCAAGGTACCTAAAGAGGGGAAGGAACTCTTTTGTTTGTCTGAATTTTTATGCGGGTTCATACGAGTTTAGGGCAACGGGCTACAAAAGTTCAAAGGGGGGGGGGCTATAAAGATTGCCGTTTCTGAGCCTAAATTGATAACTGAATTGGAAACTCCAAACGAATTTCGAGAAAACGTTCCATGTAAGCCGAGCGATAGTTGTACTTTATTTTGAAGAAATAAATTGCCGAGGATTCGAGGTACACTCGGTTTGGGAGGGGCTCTACCCCCAAATTCCGTAATATTGTAATATTATATTCTGGGTCGCTGGAGTCCGTCAGTGTATCCAGGATTTTCCTCTTGAAGCGTGGAACATCCTGGATACACTGACAGACTCAGGCGACCCAGAAAGGAGGAGGGGGGGTTACCACAAAATGCTAAAATGGACGTAGAGCTGTAAACATCAGTACCATGTTTTATATAATGATTCTGTACTTGACCACGAATTTTCAGGAGGGTGGGGTGAATTCAGCTCCCCCCCCCTCCCGTGTCTAAGAACTCTTCAGGGGTAGCATCGAGGATACACTGAACGACTCTAGAGGTCCAGAATATAAAATTACGGAAGTTGGGGTAGTCTTCCAAACCAAACACCTCGTATCCCTTTTACAGACTTCACCAAATTACCAGGGCAGCGGGGAAGGGCATACATAGTCTGCCACTAAACACAACATGAAGTATAGGAATTGCGAGCAAATTCCTTACCTTGAACACCAGTCTGCGCTCTAAGCGGCCCAGAATATAATATTACGGAAGTTGGAGACCCCCCCCCCAAAAAAAAAAACTAAGTGTACCTCGGATTCTCGGCAACTTATTTCTTCAACTTAATGTACCATTCTCGCTTGGCTGACATGGAACGTTTTCTCGAAATTCGTTTGGAGTTCCCAATTCAGTTCTCAAAATAGGCCCATAAACGGCAATCTTTACAGAGCCCCCTCCCCCCTTGAACTTTTGTGGCCAGTTGCCCTAAACTCGTAAAAACCCGCATGGAAATTCAAAAAAACAAAAGAGTTTCTTCCTCTCGTTAGGCACCTTGGAAAACTGCCACATATAATTCGGAATTTTTTTACTGTCACATATAATTCGGAATATATTTGGAATTTGGAAATTTACCCCATTAGGAAAATTGTCACACATTCAAAGTGTTCTTCGGAGGAACAACTATTTGTGCCCGGCCCTTAATGAAAGACAGGGCAATTTTCCAAGTTGCTGAAAGATGTGTGGCAGAGTTGCCGGTAAATAGCCACACCGGAACACTGCCACACATCAGTGTTCCTGTGTGGCAGTTTACAGTGAAAAGTTTATTCTGGGGGTATTTCCTTAGGGGGAATTCTTTCCAAGGGTATTTTTACCGCTTTTAATTTTCAGGGGTATTTTCTCCGGGAATATTTTTTCAGGGGGTATTTTTACCCACATCCTATCATATTATATGCAGAGGTTTTTAGGAAAAGAGTGCCTGACCCCAGTTCTTAAACAACCCTTAGAAATAGGAAGATAGGAGATTTGGGCTAGAGTGCCCGATAGGAAAGTTACACGGAAACGAGGTAGAAAGGGGGTGGAAGACACCCTTATTTATTACCGGGAGTCCTCGGGGTTGAATCCCGCCCGGTGAGGCATGAACGTTGCGTTTGTCTTACGGCACTGGGCCACATTCTGATTTCTTATCTATTCAACACTGGCGTGAGATCTTTCTGATTTCATGCTACTGTTCCCTTTCGTGGAATCAGTGACCTTAAATTTGGAACAGGCGGCAGCTTGTAGCCCATCGAGTTGCTCACGGTGGTAGTTAAACCTTCAATCAAAGAAAGAAAGAAAAGAAAGATCAGAATTGTCGTTCTTTTGTTTTCTTTGTAATTTACACTTTTGGGACAAACGGCATAGTAATAACACAGGAAAAACAAATGAGGAAGAGTCTCACATCTCTATAATGCACCAAATATCTCAATTAAAAGGAACACAAAATTATGAGGGTCGTTATGAGTCACAACTGGGAATTTTTACATGGAGCAGTCAAATGGACGATTATTATACGGTGCCTTTATATATTTATGTTCAGTTCTCTGGGTGGCCAATCTCCAGTGGCCACTTCTCTTGCACCTATATCATCACTGTCAACCGTTATCATCCACTGTTGGATAAAGGTCTCCCTACCTTTCCTGCATAACGATCTGCCTCGAGCCAGTCTCCTCCATGTCCCTTCCGCATGCTTTCGAATTTCATCTATCCATCTCCCATGCGGTCTCCTTCTGGGTCTTTTCTAGTCCTGTGGAGTCCAGTCAAAAATTTCAGTTCTGCGTTGGTGGTCCGTTCTTCTGGCAATATATCCAGCCCATTGCCATTTCAGGGATTTTGCCCTGATCAAGCTGTCTTCCACTCATGTCATTTTCCTTATTCATGAGATTATCTTCTTTTCTTTCCTGGTTATATCAAGCTTATTTTCAGTTGTCCGTATTTTTGTAAGCCTTTTTCCGTTAAGGTTCACGTCTCCACTCCATATGTAAGCACTGGAAGGATGCTTTAATTAAACACTTTTCTTTTAAAACATAATAGCACATTGCTCTTTAAAAATTCACTGTTTCTTCCAAAAGCACGCCGATCAAGTTTTATACGCAGATTAATTTATTCATCAAAGGGACCATCGCTTGATATCTACTGTCGAAGGTGAATGTAGATATCCGTTATCTCCAGCTTCTCCTTATCAATCAGTAATTATTTATTTCTTAAAAAAACATTGTGCATCATGAATGGAATACAGGATTACACCATACAATACAATTCTGGAAAATGTAAATCCGTTTTTTGGTGTAAATATGGCATGGATGTTAAGTCAGATAATATCCGAAAACTTGAAACTGTCGTCGTTCTGGAGCGGGAATCAAATCCGCGTATCCCGGATAGACTAGGGTGCTATCCGGGTGACGCGGGTTCGATTCATCAGGAGACGCGGGGGTAGATTCCCGCAGCAGGACGACGAAATTTTCAAGTTTTCGGATATTATCTGACTTACCATCCACTCGTATTTACATAAAAAAAAAAGATTCATATCTTCAAAATTTGCTTTCTACATCAGATTTGTTTTCTGCAAGTTCATTTTTAATTCCACTTCTTCACTCTTGTCACCAAGTTCTTGGAACATACTCTGCAGTTTTTAAGTGCCAGTTCCAAAAATGACTACGTCTTCAGCAAAACGAAGGTGAATTAAATAATGTCCATTAATCTTTATCTCTTTGTTTTCCCAGTTCAGTGACTGCATGACATTTGCAATGTGGCATTAAAGAGTTTGGGAGATACAAACACCTGATGACTGATATATTGTTTCAAACATCCGATGACTGATATGTTAATATCCATTTACCACTTTTTCTTATTTATTTGAACATATGAAGCATTATGATTGTAACAAAAATTCTGCTGGAAAAGCCTATGGCGCTTTGCACGAGTTTCATGTGTAGCATAATTTTTTATTGGTTATTGTCATTCGTATACAAAAATGAAATATCAAGCATTTAACGGAAAACGTCGTAAAAAGAGCTTAGGTCTTTTTGTTCAAGCAGGCATCTAAGGATTGATGTACTACTTCTCCTATCCCAATTTTAGAATGCATATTTGAATACACCTCACCTTAAAACTCCAATGTAAAAGCTAAATTTTGTTGAAAAGTCCAAGGCATAGGAATTTTGTAAGCGTTTTAGGTTCAGTGCGTTCTTGTTTTTTAATAACATTTGATTGCAAGTTCACACTTACGAGATATTAAAATTGCTGAGTTTCTTCGACAAGACTGTTGCGAAACTTTCCGAACTGTTCAATTTCCTTGTAATGCTAGGTAAATTTCTGACGCTCAGCAGAGGAAATGATCTGACTAGCTTTGTCGATTTCTTAGTTAAAATCAAGATATTTTTTCGTGAAATGTTCAATTTTCCGTGAACTGTTCAATTTCCTTGTAATGCTAGGCAAATTTCTGACGCTCAGCAGAGGAAATGATCTAACTAGTTTTGTCGATTTCTTAGTTAAAATCAAGATACTTTTTCCTGAAATTAAAAATTACCTCTTGTTTCTAACAGACATAAGATAATAACACACATCTAAGTATTATCTTATTTTCAAGACGTGGGCATTTTTTTCTTATTTTCGAGGAGTGCGATTTTTTCTGTGAGAAATATTTCTGTGCGCATTCGTTATTCACATCGGATTAAACATAACAGTCACGAGATTGTGCATTAGGAGATGTTGATTGTTTTTAAAATAAATGCAAGTGTTTACATGACTGTATTTATGAAAAACTAATCCAGTCTGATCTCGCTCCTCAAAATATGCAGGTTCAAAAAAATCCAACTATGGGCAACTCGATATTAAGCTTTCCGATAAGCATATCTTGTAATATTATTAAATTCTAAATAACATACAATGAAAAAGAGTCTGACTGGACTTCTGCAAGGATATCGCGATTTTTTTCTAGCTAACCGATTTCCATCTCGAATCCGAATCATATGTGTTCAAAAGAATTAGATCAACTGTCTTCGTACAAAGCATGCTGATTGACAATCGACCTACTATTTCTTCCTGTTAAATTAAAGAAACTCGTCTTTGTGTCTTGCGTGTTTTATCAACTTTTTATTGCTCTAACTTATATGCAACTATCTGTTCTCACTAATAGTTCAAACTGTTGCTGTTTTCATTTAAAATAGCAAAGCACTTTCGAAAAATTTTAAAATAAAATAATTTTGGTGATTTAAATTTAGTTTTTCCACAATTTTAGTACCACCAAATGAGAAATTTCATGTAACAAAAAATCATGTCATATTATTTAAATTAGTTTTAGGTTGCTGTTGCAAACCGAAAAATCAGTTTCACAGTGGATTTTATATTTCTTTAAATAAAATCGCGTTAATTAAATATTTTAAAATTAAAAGATTGTGTTCCGGAAAGTAATATTTTTTCTTGCCAAGTTAATTACAGAGAATTACTGAAATACTTTAAATTTTTTCTTCAGTTTTAATTGTCGCATAACTACAGTTCAAGCTTCGTGAATTGAGACAAATGTAGAAACTGCAATGACATCCAAACGTCTCTCCTTTTAGATTCAGTGCCATTGTCTGAACCCTTTTAGCCGGTAATGAGTCAGAAAGGATTAGTGTAAACCGTCCCCGTAAACGAGCAGTTTGAATAACAAAGCAAAGGGGGAATGCAATGTTCACTGTTATCCGGAGTTCAAGGTCACTCGGGTGAGCTGGGCAGTGGACAGATTGCGTACCCCGAGTTATTTCGTGCCAGCTGTTATGGGCCAAAGAAACGTACCCCGAGTTATTTCGTGCCAGCTGTTATGGGCCACAGAAACGTACCCCGAGTTATTTCGTTCGAGCCGCCTAAAAGGTTAAATACTGTAAATGAAGAATCTCTAAGTGAAATTATATAATTTCTTTGAAAAGTAGTGTTTCAGAAACAAAAATTGATTTAAATATTAGTTTTCCGTATTTGTTTCCTAAGTTACAAAACCACACACACAATAACAAAACACTCGTTATATAGGCTTATTCCTATATAAATATGCCTATATCACTGAAAAAAGCCATAGTAGGTTACAGTAGGGAATGATAGCTTAAGAGAAATATTATTTCCTCAAAGTCTGGCCACCCCTGTTGTTGTGTAATCTCCTCATGACTCAGAAACTTCTGATAGGAAGATTTTTGGAATGAGCTAAAAGCTGTTTTGAGCTAGCTAGGTGCTAAAGAGAAAGTTATTATAGCAGAGAATTTCAACGATAAAAATCCGTGTCTGGAATGGGATTTCTGAAAGCGCTTTGGGTAAGTTTAATGGCACTGGCGTGTATGATAATGGTAAAAGATTAAATTAATTCTGCATCAAAAATGGATTGTGGGTATCGAATACGTTTTTCAACCACCAATAAATCCACGAATACACTTTGGAAAATCGTACTCTGGGACTAAAGGGTATAACAGAATTTGTTGCTTATGATCAATGTCTGAAAGAATTGTTGATACCCGTGTGATGACAGATGCAGATGTTTGCTCTGATAATCTGCTCTTGGTATTATGGAGAAACTGAATATTGGATGAAAGAGGAGGAATAAAAAGATCCCTGTGATGCGAAGAATAGGAAACCAGCGTTGCTCTGATTTACTCTGTGAACGTCTGAATGAGTCGAAGGAGTGTGAGAGGGATGTAGAAAAGAAGCGGAAATGTTTTAAGAGCTGTGTTGTCACTGCAACTAAAGAGGTCTGTGGTACTGCAATGGTGGGTAACTTTACAGGTGATGCTTGGTGTAACAGTGAGATTAAAGAAGTAAATAGGAAGAAGGACGCATATTCGTGATGTTACAAGGTAGAGTTTCTGACGATGAATGTCGCTGTAAGAAGCTTGGAGCTGCAGTGGTTGTTCGCCAAGTTTAGGCAAAAGATAGGGAAAAAAGGTGGAAGATCATGAAATGGCTATTTGGAAAGACAGGAAAACATTCTGAAAGTTCATCTAAGAGAAGTTGCAATCGAACTTTTAATTTAATGCGAAATGCTTCTTCCATTTTTGAGAAAAATAATATTTTGGAAATACTTAACTACTTGACATCAGACTGAGGGGGAAAATGTAGGTGTTGAAACGAAAATCTTATCCTTATTGTTCAGCTAACGAGAAAGTACATTGGTGTCTGGCAGAACACGCCAGATGTCACATTCCTTTCAATCAATAGGTATCATTTTCTGATTTTTCGCAGTTATTATTCTTTTGTTTAAATGGCTTACAGTTCCAAGGATGACACTGTCACTTTCTGCAAATAAGCATTGCAGGCGCTATAATAATTTTATATTTGTTAAAGTGATAAAAATAGGATACGAGAGGAACATGTGCTCCCTGAAATTGTTTTGGTCCTGCCATTTTAATTGTCAAAACTTGCTCCAGATATTAATTTCCGTTTTTACCAAATTTGCTCAGCAAAGATTGCATGCCGGCCGGATGACCTCTTTTCGATATTGTCATTTGTGTTTCATTTGTTAAAAGTTCTAGCGATCACAATATAGGGTTCATCGTCATTTCAACAGGAATGCGAGTTTTCTGAAACTATGCTGGTTCTTGAACGCGAGAAATGTCAGACCAAGTGAAATTCATTCGAAAATCCTTACTAAAATATTAGTCTTTTCGCCGGGTGGGATAGATGTATATCGCTTTTTTCTCTGTATCACAGTTTCTCCAGCAAATTTGCAGCAATATCTACACATATAAATACCCGATGTAGAAAACCATTTTTCTATTAGATACTATCAATTATGATAAGCATAATATATCCATTCCGTACCCAAAAGAGTACACAATTTTCCCGTTAGCGGATGCAAATATTTTATATGCGTTTCTCGTTATCATCGCTTCTAAATCTTTGATTTAAGAAATTTTCAGAACCAGATTGCATTCAGCTTGTGGAACATTTTGCATACACTGCTGAGCTGTTTAAATTCCCAGATCTCGCGCCACGTCAGAGGCGAGTATTTTTAGTAAGTTTATGTTTTTGTGAATCGTCGCTGCTAAGAATCTTTGAACGATTGGTACATTAATGTATGCATTTCGCCACAGTGAATATTAGAATCATTGCTTTATTTAAAATGCAGAGTTTTCCCTCCTGGAGCGTAAATATCAAAGTCTCTCTCTCTTCGGAGAACAGACGTCGTATATGGAAAATTGCTATTCCTTTTAACTGTTGCTTAAAAACGATTTCATCATGATTTCTACTTTGTTATTATTCAGAATTCAGCGGGCATAAAATGTTAGCCTGTGTTCCTGTGTTAAATTCGTCATTTTAGCCCGCCGCTTAGGTGACGTTGTTTGTTGGTGTAAGCTTTGTTTAGCTAGAGAATGGAACTCAATTTTAAGCTTCGTCGGCGACTTATCATAGTTTTCCAGCAGATAAATCTGAGCGAAAAAATCATCTTCTGCTGAAACATATTTGATTTTGTGTTTAATAACTGCTATTTGTTTTCTCTTGGATGGGGTAAATATTTGGCCCTGAATCGTAAGGATAGGGCAAAACATTATCATTAATAAGCATCAAAATAAATAGGCCTAACTGTTTTCAATTTTAGAAAAAGTAGTGGGAAAAGAAATGGATATTAAGCCAACGCTCCTTGGTAAACCATGTTGGGAGTTCTCCCATATGGCTCTAAAAGTGTATAGATTTTGCTTGCTGCGAACATAGGGATATCCAACGTAAAGGGAAAGTTCTCCATGGGGAAAGCAAGAGCTTCGCAGATTTAAGCAACAACTTTGAACGACTGTCCCTGAGCCTTATTGATGCTCATGGCGAACTACAGACGCACTGGAAGCTGAATTCGTTTAAATCTGAAGGACACGTCAGTAGGAATGATGGATATTCGGGGATTGAACACATCATACCCCTCTGCCTGACCAGTCATAACCGTACGTTCAATGGAGTGCAGCATGAGACGTTTGAATGTATCACTTTAGAAAAATGAATGTTTTCTAGCATTTTTATGTACGTTGAAACTTAAAGCAGACATTAGTTTGTTAAATAAAGAAATTTTATTTCGTGTAGTTTGAGATGAATATACGGGAACTGTAATTTGATGAAATCCAGTGAAAAGAGCTTTTCCACCCCATCTTGTCAGAACATGTTGAATTTTTTCAAGTATTTCATCACCATAGCTAGACGTTAGCATCAACGAAATTCAAAACGGTATCGTCAGAGGTGAATGAATTAAAGTTACTTGTAGCTCACTTTTCCTTGACGAAAGTGCAAATTAAATTATAAAAATACGGCTGTACTACCTAATCAGAACGCTTTCAAGTAGTTCCGAATTTACTGTGTATCGTTCTGCTTTATTTACATAAAACCTGATAACACGCAACGTGAAAAAGTAGTTTACGACAATATATGACTTGTTTTCTACTATTTGTATGAAATAATCTTAGTGTAATGAAATATCATTTATTTTATTATGGAAAATAATAATACGTTCATATTTATGTCACAAATTTATGCATCATAATTCCATCTCGTGCTCTTCTGAGCATATACTTTCCTTTTCGGAGGAAGGGCATTACTTCAGCCTACTTAATATCTGTCTTGGAATCTTTGTCTTTTCCTTCCTCAGCAATCGCGACCAATTCCACATCTGCAAAATTTATAAAATCCGAATAAATACTATTAGAAAATGAGGCGTCAATCTCAGCCACTTTGACTTGGCTTCAAGAATAAGCTAGTTCCGGATAAAAACAACAAGAAAACACGCAACCGATGTAATGTGATTCGATATATTTCCTTCATAATATGTATCTACAAATAAACATAATCATTAAGGCGTCTATTGTAACAAATTTCTAAAAAAACCCACCTAAAATTTATCGTGAACTACTTTCCGTTGGGTGTGATCTGGTTGTAAACAATGCCAGAGAATATACAGAAAATCGGAAACCACGTTTTCTATTTTTTGAAATACCTAAAACTCAAAAATCGAAAATCTAAGCGGGCGGTGCATATTCTCGGCGTATAAGCTGCATTCGTGCAAAATTTCAGGTTTTTAGGTTGACTAGTATATTTGTATTGCGAAGGACACACACACACACACTTCCTTTTGTTATTATAGATGATGATGAGTATATTACACCCAGTTTCTCCCCTAAGTAATTCACAAATTTTCCGCTAGGTTGCGTAACGATTTATCAGGTTATACTGCACACTTTTTTGTCTAATTGTTCAAATTGAAATACCCTTTGCATTTGATATCTTCAGGTATGTGGAACTTCTGCAGTATTAGTTACTTTTAGAAAAAAGGATTCAGCTGCCTGTGGGAGTAATCAGATATTTGTATTTCTTTATGGTATGTCTTTTGTGTGTGTGTGTGACCGGCTCATTTCGCTATGAATGATTCAGCTGACATGATATTTTAATTTCTGCTAGTTTTTTCTTAGGTGGTGTAAGACTATTATTCGTTTTTTAGCAGAATGTTTCGGCTATGTAAAAATAATCTTTGAAATATTTGTTTCGTACCTGAAAGGTTTCAAAAAGACGTGCTCATTAAATTGAAAAATTCGGCGTTTTCGTTCCTTATATACGTTATTTTATCATTACTACCCATAAACGTTCACAGTAAGAAAGTTCATCTGATTTACGTAAACTTGAATATTCTTCACAAAAATGTTCTTTTTTTTATAATTTTGCACATTTCTTTTATTGAAAATTGTCTTCCATTTTGTGTTTCTCTTCCACAAAAGCAGACAACAATTCTTAGGATATCTCTCTGTGTTTGTTATTTTCATACCATTTGTATCAAACGTCGCTTCGAAATTCGGGTTTAAAAAAAGGAATTATTTCGAAAAGTTGCAAACTTGCTTTTTTATATAAATGCGATATGCCATAAATATGTGAAGTGCCTTTCCACAGTCCGGTTCATATTACTATAAATATGGAATTTTGAGTTATTTTTGGAGAAAATCAGATATTTTGCGAATTTAGTTAAATAAATACTCATTGTTAATTGAATACATTACTTCAATATGCTGACAGGCCCAGAATTATATGTTGAATCGTAGGAATTTATAAGATTTAGTTTTAAGAAGTGTAGAAGAATAATTATTAGGCATATCTTAGTACAATAATTATTCCGAATTCGCTCTATCAAGTCAGAAACATTGCAAATGGTACTTGATTTACGCAGATCGTGAATCGAAGATCAAAACTTCTCAGGCTAAGCTTCAGTAACTTTGAAAGCCGTCTTCGATTTCTGGTCCCCCAAAATAATTAGTCAGCCGTATGCAATCAACCGAATCTTCACAGACGGGAGAGACGTGACGAAATAGGTCCAACCGTCTTGAAATTACGAATGAACAGTTGTTGAGATGCGAAAGCTTCAAATTAACAGTAATGAAAAAATTGAGATACATTGTATGCACTGCTTGTAGCCAAATGCTAAATAGTTGAAAAGCTGTTTCATATCCTGATTTAAATGACTTTTTGTATGTCTCTAATTTGGCGCTTCACGTAATTAATTTGCGTGATCATTACTGGTCAGCAATGATTTTAACTGAATTTTATTTACAATGCGTTTGGAAGATGATACTTTGTTAGCATTTGCTTTCTGTAGAATTGTTTTTGATTGCGTTTGCTCTAGCTTTATTTACTGTATTTTGCAAAGCATAAAGAAATCCCAGATGGAAGATGAAGAATTGCTTTTATTTGGGTTTATTAGATCTTTCATGAAGCTGCCTTTTGCAAAGCAGAAAAAAATCTCAGAAGTCCTCTGATGTGAAGGTTTTGTTCAGTAAATCCTAAAATATTAACTATCATGACTTTTGTCTTGAGCACCTGATGCTTCTACAGCTGCCCTTTTCAGAGTAAGTAATATCCCGTATGTGTGAGCTATAAACGAAAGATGTGTTCAAGAAGGGATCATTAGAATTGTCAGTGCACACGTAAAAGTACAAGATGATACCCTGCGCGCTATAGACCCATACAGTTCATCAATACTCTCCTAAGGTATTACATGCCAGATAGTCTCTAAATTGCGGGCCAGTTGTCCAAATTTCAGGAATCGGTATTTGGTATCTAATCATATCCCAAGCATGTCCGACCAGTGCAAGGTCGGGCGATCGGGCTTTCCATGAAAAGGTGTCGACATTACGGAAGCACACCTGGGACAGCTGTGACGTCTGTGGCCGGACATTTTCCTGTAAAAAAAATTGCTCTGTGTTTCTGCGACAGGAATGGCAACACATCAAACAGATCGTAAAGTATTGTCACCGTACCGTACCGTTGAGCCGTGAGGGTAATACGGAGGACTACCAATGGTGTCCGGCTTTCGTAGAAAATGGCTGCCCAGAGAACAACTCCCGGTGTGTGAGCTGTATACCGTTCGACTGTTAAGGAAGGATCCGTGCGCTTGCCGGCTGCTCATCGGCGACAAGTGCAAAAAGCGACTCATCACTGAAGGAAACACGACACCACTGGACACTATTCTACATTGATCGGACTCAACAACACTGCATCCTGCGCCGGCGCAGCTCACTGGTAAATGGTAGAAGGTGGAGTATTCAGAATGTTACTCTTACAGATTATTAACTCAATTTACAGGGCCTGACTCTAATCAACCTATACATCGTACTTGTTCTTGCTGCGACCTCGAACGGAAAATATTTGATTATATGTTACAGCATAGGTGGACCGTTCAGTATGAAAGATTACTTTAAGAAATGTTTCAACATATCTAACATTAGAAGGCAGCACAGCTTTATAAGTTTACGAAATGAAATCGCTCGAATTTCCGTTTTACACATCTTAAAGAATGTAAAATTGTTGTCATAAATATTTAGCAAAGACAAGGGATTCAGCAGAGAATTATAGGAATATTTTAGCAGTTTAATGAAAGGTAAATGGTTCCGGTTATTCTTATGAGTTTCCCATGGGTTAATGTGTTTGAAATTGAACAGGCATTGAAACTTTGTTTTCAGTTAATAACTAAAGGACTTATATTTATGAATATTTTATTAAAATGGAATTTTTAATCTTTGTCATTTGAAAATGTTTAGTACTCCTGCCTGGACCCTTTTAAATTAATATGTTGGTGAAGTGGAATTACATATTAGTTTAGAAATCATTGTTTTACCATGGCACTTCTCATAGATTTCGATGAACAGCAAAACTTTGTTAATGCATTCTAGTAGGAAGAACAGTTTTCCGGAATAACTTAAGTAAACCAAAAAAATGGTACGAGGTACACTTCATTGAAAAAGAAAAGTACATGATTGGTTTACATTTAAAGCATACATATGTGACATAAAATATAAATTAAAGTACTGTCCATGTATAGATACAGAACAGTTACGACGTACAATATTTGCCTAACAGACTTGGTTCGGACACACTCAATACATCTAATCTAAAAACTGTTTTAAAATGCGTCTGCCTTCTGCTGTGATGCTTTGGTGTTTATTTCCTTCATTGATATTTCACGAAGGGGTCGGGTCGTAAGTGGTCCTAGAACGCAGATATTATTTCATTTCCGCTTTTCTCAAAAACACGATCACATGTTTCAAGCGTTCTTTTACGTCACCCAGCTTCACGTTTAGCAAATTGATGTCGTGCACTTCGTCCTCAGAAATTTCCGACGCTGTCCACCATTTCTTCTTCTGTCAAAATTTTATGACATGGATCATCATCTCTCTCATCAGCTTCTAGTAAACGCCCCCTTCCACAAGATCCTCTAACTTAACTTCTTGTTCACCACTCGACGTAGAGTTCGATGAAAACCATGCGCCTCACTTCAGTTATGTCTGGTTCGACATCTTCATTCAAAAAAATTGTCTTTCAGGAATTTGCTAACGTTGAAGATTTTATATTATACGGCAGGTGCAAAATTGGAAATAATGTACCTCACATTGTTGAGTTTAAAGTGTTGTGGAGTTCGATGACTTGCTTTTTCTTCTTCGCCAGTGCTTAGCTCTTCCACCTCCAAGAATTCATTTAACAATCTCTTTTTATACAGTCTTTGACCGTGTTCATAACGCTTTAGTCTTCAGTTTCTATGAGGGAAGTGGTTTTTTGGTGTCAGAAACACGCACCTAAACTTCCCATCATTGCAAGAAAAATGCTTCGCATCTGGTTGAGCTGGGCTGCTATCAAGTAAGATTATGACCTCTTCATCTGTTGGTACTTTTAAATCTTCTACTTAATACAATCTGATTTCTGACGCTGCTTTGTTTTTAAACGAATCGACCATAATTTTTCCAATAAAGCAAGTGTTTTTTTGTATTTTAGTAATGCACAGATGGATCATGTATTGTGTCCTTCAACGCTCGCTGTACTTTATTTTTCCATACATTAACGGGTGCAACATTTGGTTTCCGTCGGCATTTGCACTCAATAAGGCGGACATCTGTTTTTTGCAAATCTCCCTTTCAGAAACATTTCTTTCATTCTTACATTCTTGAGTATTCTAAGGTAAAGCTCGTCAATACAGGCCGGTCTCGTCGACATTGTACAATTGGTATAAATTCATAACTTCCTGCCCAATAAATTCATTATTTTTTTGTTAAAAGGCTCAATCGCTTCGATATTTGCACTGAGACTCACATTAGATTTTTTTATTTGGCATGATGTAGCGTCTTTGAAATCTGAAAAGCCACACTGAACTCGCCGAAAACCCACTTTCTTCTAACAGCTTAGCTGTTCTTTCCATAGCAGCTTGAATTTCAATTCCTATAACGATTAATCCACTCGAACGTAGCTGTGCGGACCACTTTCTTGACTGTGCAAACCACTTGCTTGACATTTTTAGAAGTTCATTCTTTTTTCCCTTATATCTGACGCAGTTTGTTTTGCGATTCTGTACTTGGCACAAATGTTTGTCACGGAAGCACTGTTTTCAAGTCTTTCTTTTACAGCAAAGTTTTCATGTTGAGAAACATTTTGTGCTTCTGCTTTTGTCTGGCAGAAGTGTCACTTCGAAACATTATACACGGTAAAGGAAGTTTAAGCAGTCAACAAAATTCTTTGATATTCTTAATCCTTTTTCAATGATAAACAGTACTGTATTCATCTTCATTCTTTGGGACTGCATTTCCTCCAGAAGTAACTAAGTAGCAACTGTCTGCAGGTGGTGAGTGTTAGTTGTGAGAAATGGAACGATAAGTAGACGGATCAAAAAGTTTCCGACTTTATTTTTTGCGCCAACCAGTGCTGTCCGAAAACTAAAGTAACCCAGCATGTGACCTTTGAACTTACTACTCATGCGAGACTCTTTTTTTTTTCTTTTCCAGATCTCACGGCCCTTCATTCCCTGCCTGGCAGCTATGATAGTCCACGTGTACTCTGTGTTAATTGCATTCGTGTTTCGGGCCAAAACAATAGAGCGCTCTGAGCAAAAAATTTACATTAAATTCTGCCATAAATTTGGTAATACGAAACTCACAGACAAATGGAAAATAAACAGGGCTTTTGGAAATGAAGCTATGGGTGCTACACAGATAAAACGGCCGAACGAGGTGTTAAGTCATCACGGAGCCAAGTGCTTTCTTAAACTAAGCTACTTAAAGAAGCACTGGTTTAGCTCTAAGCTCTAAGCTAAACCAGTACTTCTAGGAACTCAGTTAACTACTCTCTCCCGTGACCCTGATTCTCGCATTTACGCTCAAGTTTAATCAAATTCAAGTTATTTTTCAAGGGGTTCTCTGGATTCGGCGCACTCCGGACTACTAGGATCCGGATTAACGAGAATTCACTGTATTTCTCCATCATGACTCAATAATAACGTGCATTTAATAAAAAAGTCCCATAAATTGAAATTTGGAAACAATTGCTGTCTTTTATTTGGTAAATCGTCAAATCAAAGAGCATAAAAGGAAACATTCACAAAGACCGGAAACGTAAAATATATGAAATTCGACGATAAAGTTGTTTTTCCACTTTCGCTCCAGCAAGGCACGTTTATTAGCTACTAAATTTCACATTACTTTCTGCTTCTGTTCTGCAAAAAGTCACATACTACACAAAAATGAGCTTTCAGCTTTTTATAAAGCCTCTGCTCCCCAGAACTGCAGTCGGAATATCATTTACCTTCAGTGCTGTGGTACAGTTTCTTTTCTATATATGAACTACGCTATCACAGGTTTACCAAAATAGCGGAAAAACTAGTTTCAGCAGTTTGAATAAAATAATATATTATGGTCTCACGCAGAATATTTGGTTTAAAGGAGTTCTACGTAACTATCCACCCCGTCAGGTTCTTGTTGCAACAATTTTAAATGCATAAATTGTGGAGCTGCATGGTATAATAAATTAGAAATCTCTTCCGTGCAATAGTTGTGGAGTAGTTTTGTTAAACTAATACTGGGCTCTACAGCAGACCTTTATATAAATAAATTTAGGCATTACGTGAAGGACGTAAACTATTACAATTCACGCGAACTATGTCCATGTGAAGAAAAATCATTCATCTCAAGTCAATTAGTATGTGTTTTGTTTCCTAAAGCACCAATGTCAATATATTAATTTACTTTCCTAAGATAGTAAACCGTCGTTCAGGATAGGCTAATACCACTTTTCAATATTGTTGAAATAAGAAACGGAAATATGCTTTCCTTACTAAATGTATGGGCAAGTCAAGACTATAACTGATGTAATTTTCGCTACTAATAGAGAAATGTAAACCTGAATCAACTGATTTTGTGTTAACAAGAATAATATATATGAAATTTGTTAATTTACTTGATGAGAAACTAGGTGGTTTGTGACTTCTTAAATAAAAAATTATTTGCAAGTTTGTATTTGAAAATGAATTTTCGAATTCAATTCCTATTTGTGTATATGAAAATATTTTCCAATTCAATTCCTATTTTTTTCTTTTTCTTCTATTTCGTGAGTTAATCTTTGAATAACTACTTTATATTTTACACATTATTCTAACTTGTGACAACATCAAACAAAAATCTACTTTTAATCAGAATCATTCTCGGATATCTTTGTTTTAATTTTAAAACAAATCAGGCAAAGCATTTGCTTGTAAGGAGGAACAAACCTCGTTCAAGAAATCAGTATGTGAAACGGAAGGAATTTATAAGGAACTTTGTTAATAATTTATCTGTTTTTAGTTTCAAATAAAATATCAACTGCTGCTAAAATTAAACTTCTTCAAACTTACAATATTCAAACGTAGGTTATAATTTTTTTTGTTTTTTGATATACAAACTGCCCAAAAATTATTGGGTCTAAAATTTGTGCAATAAAAATAACAAATAGGTCTAACATTTCAGCAATAAATACAACTAATAGGTTTAAAGGTTTTGCAATAAATATAGCAATTGAAAATCAACTCTTTCATTTTGGAGATATTGCTAAATTTATCATTAAAGTATATTAGCCTAGTACAGTGAGGCCCAAATATTACGAAGTTGAAGAGAGAGATAAAAAAATTCGTTATGATATAGCAGATAAAAGAATGGCAGTTTCTGAAACATTTCATTATGTCAGGGTAAAAGTAAACAAATACTAACTTTTATCTGTTAATCGAAGTGAAATATAATACTTATTAATTGAAACTATAAATAAAAGTAAAGTATGGTGACATCTTCAGTAAGCAAAACACTTTATTAAATTTAAAAGTAAAGTAAATAAACACAGAAATTTTACCTATTGCATTTGCTTAGTTTATCCGTTACGTAGGAATTATCAGTCAGTTTTTGCTTGTTATATGTTTGTTACAATATCAATTATTAAATTTTTAACTTCCTCCAAAGCAATCGTTGTGTTTTCTCTAGATGCAAAATAAATCATATTATTTTCTCAGCTTTCAATAATAGCATGTTAGTTTTAAATTATTATCTTTTCTGCAGTTACACGTTTTTCTTTGCTTCACTGCCCCTCATTCTCCCGTAAACTACCTCCACTATGTCCACATCCTTGTAAATTTCCTCTCGAGAACTTCTTTTTCAACCCTGGACGATCCATCGAATTTGGGTTTGAACTCATCTTTGTTTTCTAAAATTTTTGAAAGAGGATTTGGTGAAAAATCAAAATTTTTGGCAATATAGAATTTTTAACTCCTTTTCCCTGTAAACTTACAACTCTGAATTCCTTACCCCCGAAATAATAAGGAATCCCACTCTATGATCACATCTTTAGAATATCGTCATTACGTCAGTGTTCAGCCTTGTGTGAACAGATACGCCGGGTTCCGTGAAAACAGAATAAATAAGTTAAGGGTAAGGTCAGGGGACGATAAAAGCAACATTTGTACAGAAGAATTGCTTGGTGTTGATACAAGATCGATACACAAGAACACGAACCGAAGGTTCAAACATTGGGGCAACCCCAATTATTCAGAACCTGTCAAACGGTTGACGCATCTTGCCCCTAACCATAAAATTAGTCAACTGCATGAAAGCGGCAGACAACTTTGACATTCGGAAAAATGACGTGACGCAGTAGGTCCAGCCGCCTTTAGAAAGGAGGAAGGAGTAGGTGCTCCACAGGAAAGATCAGAATGGAAAGAAGGTGAAGAGAGGATGAGAGAATATGCATCGTTAAAGCTGAATGCTAAGTGATGAAGCAAGCTGAACAAATCCAGACTTGTAGTAATCACTCTGCATCACTTAGGTTAGATAGTTCTGGCCGGGTTATTGAATTAAATGACTAAATAGGAGGAAAAGGTAGTGTGCAATCATTTATCAGTAGAGTAATTTCATATTTTTTTCATTTTCGTAGTTGACCCAGGGAATAAATGTTGAAGTTCAACAGCAACGAAAACAAAACACGATGGTTATGTAGTATTACTTCCATCATGCAAATTATCTACCACTCACCCGTATGAAATGGTCTGGATTTCGTGACTGCGGTGCAGCCGAGCCCCCACACCACGACAAGGTACCAGACCTCGTTGGGGTGGTGCTGATACAGGTTGGTAGAGGACATTAAATAAGAAAAGAGTTCCGAGGGTGGCCTAGTGGGCAACGTTCCTGACTGCCACGGGAAGGGCCTCAGGTTCAATCCCAGGCAGGTACGAACGCTCGATCCACTAAATATCCGCCGTGCGTCGGATGAGCACGTTAAGCCGTCGGACCCCGGTTACTGGCCCCCGGTAATAAATAAGGGCGTCTTCCTCCCCACTTTCTACTTCGCTTCCGTGTCCCTTTCCTATCGGGCGCTCTAGCCCAAATCTCCCAGTTTCCTATTTCTAAGGGTTGCTTAAGACCTGGGATCAGACACTCCCTTCCTAAAATCCTCTACATATGATCAAGATCGTGATCAAATAAGAAAAGAATTTAACCATGTTTCTATGCAGATCAACATGTAAGGAGAAACACAATGTGTTGTAGATAGCACGCACGTTATACATGGAATTTAGGTGAGAGAGGAAACGATATGACCTGAGTGAATTCTACTTATTTACTTTGCCGATAGCCGTGCTGAACGTCGATAAAAGCGATTTCACTAAACATTATTTTTCGTATTATGCGGTTAAAATAACAAGGGATAATACTATGCAATTCAAGTGACCGATAAAAACTTCGGTTTATGCGGAACTTCGTATTACGCAGGATGATCATATGTGGTTCCAACAATATGTCAAAACGAAATTTAAATGAATATTTACCAAATTCAACACGATTGTCACAAAAAACCTTTTCATCACATAAAACATGTAATAAGAATATCACATAGAATTATGAAATGTGTAATATTTATCACATAGAATTATGTGATAAAAATAATCATTCTTTCCACAGTTTTTGAAGGAAGTCATCTTCAGTGTAAGTCAATTCACATAATTTGATTTACAGGCATGTTACTACAACACACATCTTCGGTTATATGTGTTATGAAAATTGCTGCTGAATTTCGACAAATAATACTTTCATTATCAGCAAAAATCTACTAATGTGTAATCGGTCCATTAGCGGTAACTGATTGGAAATGCTCGCTTGAGAATTATGATGCGCTCTTAATCACTTGTAAGAAAAATAAATCAGATAATATATCCACCGATCAGCGCCATGTATTTTTGTGGAAACTTTAAATCTCTGTGAGATATACATCTTCTTCCGTTTATGAATATTAATGTTCGAATCCTAGGAAATGTGTCAATACAAAATTGCAATAAAGGTAACCAATATTACATTCTCAATTACTTCTTGAAAATCAGCTTTCACCATTTTCCTAAAATCATAAATTATAAATAAATTAAATAAGACTTTTGGGTAGACGTCAGCATGGCCTAGTTTAATCTTCAAATTTGGTAAGAATCTGCAATAATCCCTTAACAATGAAACTAAACTAAACAATTCTGTTACTCAAAGTAAACTCTGATATAATTCCATCAATTTGTGTACAGCGAAATTTTTTATTTATCGGAGATAACGCCTGTTATTAGCAGCGATGGTGGTGCCGTGGTCTGAGCGCTGAGTTCTAGTCATTCTTCCGAATTGTGTCCGGGTTCGAATCCAGGGGAGACGTTTGTTCTGTTTCTCTTACAACACTGGCTCTCTCCCTTCTCTGGAACTAGAAGTTCTTAATTAGGAACAGGGGACTGCTGATAGCCTACAAAAGTGGTTCACGTTGGTTGTTAAACACCCAGTTATAGATAATAACACTTGTTTGGGAATGCTGACAGGCTGCTATATATCGACCGATCTATAATTACTATATAGCCTAGAGCGCGCTACTGTTGGGAAACAGTATAACAGTTTTCCTTAAATTGGTGAAGTGACGTAAAGCTAGTGACTTTAATGATGACTTAATGTGTTTTTGCCTTCAAACAATGTGCGGCTTGGATGCAAAATATGGTTTAAACATTTCGGGATATTTCGTATACTTGATCGCAACTCTAACAGATGTCGTTTTAACCTTAATTATATTGTTGTCGGCAAATATAAATCCTATACTTCTGCAACTTGTCAGAGAGTTAATAGATTTCGCGTTAGATTTTCTTACATTTTAAATTGAACAATTTTAATAATTTGCATTTGAAGCAGTTGTACCCGGGTAATCTAAGAGTATATGTTCAGAATAAATTTGATCAGACACTGCATGTCTCAAATCATATAAAAGAACGCATTTCTCAATCGTTACTTCGTGTGTCGAATTTCTCTTCTCATTCGCCACACCTGTGGGTGCATTGCAGAATAAATTGCTCACCTGAGCCCTAGACCGCAAGTAGCTGTGGTAAATAGTGTGTTACTTTTGCTAGGATATCTTCTCCACTGCATTTTAACTGGTTATAGAATCAACTGATTTTCACTTGGTCCAGTGACTGCGAAATCAGGTGTGGAGAAACAGGTGAGTAGGGTAATAGTAGGAACGGGGAAGTCACACTATTTCTACTTTATTTGCCAATGGATCTAAACAGCTCACTGAGAGATATGTATTTTTCTCCAGCAATTAAACTATGTAAACATAATTACCATCTCAGGCAATGTTTTTTTCTGTTTTGCTACTTATTCGCTATTTTTGCAGATTAACCATCCACAAAAATTTAATGTCTAACAAGAAAACTTGTGTGCTATAATTAAAAATAATGTAGAAATTTTTAAAGTGAAATGTTAGGACTTATGGCTTTCAATTTCCACTGTGATATTTCACTTTGTGTGTCAGTTGTGCTGCTAGTAGTTTATCGATTTTCTTATTTAAAATAAACAAAACAAAATTGAAGAAAAATGTGAATGCCACAGTGTTAACGGAATTTATTTTGTTTGCAGTACATTACCAAAATAAGGTATTATATATAAATTTCAAAGCATCAAAGAAAAGAATTTATACAAACAAAAATTGGATGGGAAACGCTTTCCGGTTATGTAATTGGAAGAGCGAAAATAATAGTTTCTGAAACATAAACCCTTTGGTAAATGTGGTAAGACTGAAGTATGAATATACCACTTGCTATTACTTTTCTCAATCTTGCTTGTTACGTATATGGTTTCTGTTGAATTCTGGAATTTAAGAAACAGCAGAAATAGGTCTTCTACGTATAGGACTCCATTACAATGTGCAGTTGCAGTCTCCGTTTTCTCGGATTTGCGCATAACGTGACACCGGGAGCAAACGCCGCGAAAACACGACGCCTCACAGCACCTTTGGCTTGGGAGTGCAAACTCAAATTCGTTCTTAGAAATTGGTAAATATACTTCATAACTAGTAGATATTTCTCAACATCTGTTGTGCATATTATTATTTTATATCGGTGTAACAAAATATGCATGGATGTGCAATAGCTGGATGTTTATCCTACAGTAGGAAGACTCGAGGTACAGATATAATTTATCATTGTTTTCCGGCCAATCCTGATTTGTAAAAACTATAGGTACTGAAATGTAAACGAAAGGATAATTTTAAAGTTATGTTCGTGAATTAAAATCAGAATTACTTGGATTATCTGGCAGAAAGAAATTGAAAGAAGATGCTGTACCTATTGTCAATCTTCCAGGTCAAATTAGCCATACGCATATTACAACTGCTAATCCTCTTGAATCGTCATCCTCCCTTCCTAGCGTTCTGAACGTTAGTCATGCAGCAGATAGATTACATCGACGTGAAGTAATAAAACGAGCATTGGAAACCTTTCACAATGTGTCTCCAAAGAAAAAAATGATAAATCTGTGTCAACTGATATTACGTCACCATCTTCAACTGATGTTGAACTTCTGCAGACGAAGATAAAGTCATTGGAAATAAGAAATAAAAGATTAAGTGTTGAGTGCACCAGATTAAGAGTGCAAAATAAGTGCCTTAATAACAAACTTGCATCAACTCAAAGGGATCTGCGTGAAAGTCTGAATAACTCAGCTTCACAAGCGGCAGCAAACGTGAGTAAAGTTTTACGTAAAATATTTACAGAAAACCAGATTCGTTGTTTGCTGTTTGACAAAAAAGTGTGCAATGGAAAAAGGATGTCATATGTAAAGCAATTACATTGCGGGCCATACCTGTAAAATCCTACAACTTCTTGCGATTGAAGATGGGGTCTCCTTTGCCTTGGCTTTCAAACCTGCGACGATGGACAATTCGCTCATTCCGTTTTCATTCTAATATTTTGCACGATGTTCTGCAGTTAATGCAAACTCAGAGTGCAAGATTTAAGGATGTAGAACGTGTATGTGTAATTTCATTTGACGAAATGAGTGTCGACAGCCGGATTTCATATGACCAGGAAGAAGATTGTATTTTTGGGCCCTACAGCAATGTTCAGGTGGTTATGGAGCAAGGAACCTTTTATAGCTTAAAGCAGCCGATATACACTGACGGCAAAAAAAAAAAATCCCAACACCAAGAAGAGGTTGTGTTAGATAAGCAACAGTAGGTAGGTGATGAGAGTGCATCTGTAAGATGACGTCTATGCAAATTTCGCGCTCGGCGCATACGTGTGGCGCTAGCGCCCCTCGGAACAAGCAAAGCAGGTTTGCTGTAAATACGCGCTGTAGCGTTCGTGAGCGTTAGTTATCGTTGAGATTCGACGTAGTGTGTTGATGTTAGTCAAGAATGCCTTTAAAAAAGACGAAGAAGCCATTATCAACAGCTCACGGAGTTTGAACGAGGTCGTGTAATTGGGCTACGAGAAGGTGGATTTTCTTTTGGCAATATTGCAAAACCACTTGGTAGGAATGCAACCACTGTGCATGATTGCTGGCAGCGGTGGTCAAGAAAAGGTACTGTCTTAAGAAGGCCGGATTCCGGCAGGCCACGTGGCAACACTGAGAGGGAATACCGCTGTGTACGGCGTATGGCCGTGGCGCATCGTACCGCGTCTGCGGCAGCATTTCGAGCTGCAGTTTTCACCACAGTGGCACAACGAACTGTTACAAATCGGTTTCTTGAATGACAGCTCCGAGCCAGACGCCCTGTAGCGTGCATTCCACTTACTCCACACCACTGCCGTTTTTGACGTCAGTGGTGTCAAGCTAGAGCTCATTGAAGGACGGAGTGGAGATCTGTTGTGTTTTCTGGTGAAAGCCGGTTCTGCCTGGGTGCCAGTGATGGCCGTGTGTTGGTTAGAAGGAGGCCAGGTGAGCGCCTGCAACCAACCTGTCTGCGTCCGAGACACACTGGACCTACACCTGGAGTTATGGTCTGGGGAGTAATTTACTATGACAGCAGGAGCACTCTCGTGGTTATCCCACGCACCCTGACGGCACAGTTGTACGTCGGTCTGGTGATTCAACCTGTTGTGCTGCCATTCATGAACAGCATTCCAGGGGTTGTTTTCCAACAGGATAACGCTCGCCCGCAAACCGCTGTTGTAACCTAACATGCCCTACAGAGTGTCCACATGTTGCTGTGGCATGCTAGATCACCAGATCTTCCACCAATTGAGCACGTATGGGACATCATTTGACGACAACTCCAGCGTCACCCTCAACCAGCATTAACCGTCCCTGTATTGACCGACCAAGTGCAACAGGCATGTAACTCCATCCCACAAACTGACATCCAGCACCTGTACGACACAATGCATGAACGTTTGCGTGATTGCATTCAACATTCTGGCGATTACACTGGTTATTAATGTACCAGCATTTCACATTTAAAATGGCTCTTCTCGCGCTTACAATAAGCTGTGATCTTGAAACCTATATCGATTAAATATGTTACCTATACAAATGTATTGCCGCCATTTCATTCCTCTACAGCTATTTTTTCGTGGTGTTGGGATTTTTTTCCGTCAGTGTTGTATGATTTGGATGTTTCAATGACAGCGTCATTACTAAAAAAATATATCAACCTTACAGGATATTAAATATAATGTTGTGGCTGTAGTGTCTGACTGACCTTGGGCCAAAGAATCGTGCAGTGTGGAAGGAACTCAGTGTGTCACACACAAACACAAGCTTTCCGAATCCATCAGACCACCAGAAAACGGGTTTGGGTATTTGCAGATGTACCCCATCTATATAAGGTGCTCAGAAATCACTTTCTTGATGCGGGATTAACGTTGTCGGGTAAAAAGGTCATCACAAAAGCCACTATTGAGCAGTTGTTATCTTTGGATTGTGGTGAAATAAAAATTTGTTCAAAATTAACATCACATCATCTCACAGTGAAAGGCAGAGAGCGTCAACAAGTGTGTATGGCAGTCGAGCTGTTTTCCAACCATACAGCAAAAGCCTAACGTTATTTAATGCCAAATGAAGAGTCCATTGCTGAATTTATTCAGTTATTCAACAATTCATTTGACGTTTTCAATTCTAGGAAGCTCTCTGATGACAGACCAAATGCATGTGGATTTGGTATTCATCATGCTATTCAAGAAAACACTTTAGATAAACTTTTTGCTTGTTGTCAAGAGATGAGGGTTGCTACTACGAAAGTTCTTTTGCATTTTCAGAAAGGTTTTTTAACATCTATACAGTCATTGATGGGACTCTTTTGTGACCTTAAACCCTTGAACATCAAATACATATTGACGTCACGCTTGAATCAGGACTGTCTTGAAAATTTTTTCTCAGGGATCCTAGGATTTGGTCACTTTTACGATAACCTGTTACCTTCAGAAGTGAAGTGCCGCCTTCGCCTCTTATTACTGGGTAGCAACATATCGGATATTCCTTTACCTAGTGCTTCTTCAGTTGCTTCAGATGTTGACGACAATTTTTCATTCTTGACATTTCAGCTATTGGGTAGTATTTTGCCAGATATGTCAGAACCACTTTCCATGGTTGAAAGTATCACTGAGATGCGGGACATTGTGACTGATGATCCTATTAATCCTGATCCTCCTTTAGCATGTGTTACTGGAAGTGATTGCTCCGTTGAAGGTTTTCAATACATTGCTGGCTATCTTGCGCATCGTGGGCAAAAATATGATAAAACCTTAGGCACTCCCACTAGGCAATTACCTGCTGTTCCCGGCGATGTCCCATCTTCGTGCTGGATAGGAGCATTGTCACGAGGAGGTCTCCTTATGCCTCCTGATGACTGGTTAAGCAAAATCAGTCAATTTGAGCTGATATTTACCTCATTTCATGGGCAAAATTTTCTGTCACCTGATAAAAATATTGTAAAGAAGCTCTGTAATGTTATAAGTAAACAATTTCCTGATACTCCACTGGAATTAATCAAACTGTATGTGAAAACAATAACATTTATACGCTTGAGATACCTTAACATGAAAGCTAAGGCTTGGAAAGCTGCAGAAGTTTAGAGTAGAAAGGCACGCAAATGGCAGGCTTCATCAAAGTAACGGAGTGTTTGTTGCCAAGTACAGGGTGTGGTAGAAAAGCTGGAATCTGTTATCAAGGTAAACGCTAACTTCTATTAAATTTCCGATAGTAAATTTAAGTTAAACAATTCAGTTAAAAAATTAAGTTGTTTTTTGTGTGCTGTCAGGAACTTAATATCATGTCAACTTAACTTAAGGCCGTTCTTTTCTGTGCATTTGTGCTAGCCTGGGTTGGGAGGAAGATTTAGGCAAGGATGGACCGTGGCACACTATGATAAGTTTTATTTTTGTTTTCTTTTAAATTCTGCCCGCCATTGTAATAGTATTATATAATTTTTGATAGCATTTTGTGCCACCTATTAAAATAAATTGAAAAACGAACATTTCTTGCGAATTTGTGTTTGAATTTGAAGGCTACTAAGTGGAATTTTGTAAACAAGAAGATTTATTTTGAAAAAAATGAAATGATGAATAACATATTTGCTATTTGTTTGTTTAGATTGTTAGCGGGACTACCTGATGCGCTGATAATCATAATCGAAAGACTAGACTTTAAAAAGTTTGGATTTTTAAGAATTTACTTTCGCACTGACAATAACTTTTTGTAAATATAACTTCCTGCGAACTACGGAACTACGAAGTTCAGCAATATGTTTGTTTACTGCAATACCCTCATATTTCTTTATACAACAGCTGTTATTTTTTTTCAAAATTAATTAATTCATGAACGAAGAAATAACAGACCACTGATAAATATGTTAATCTTTGAAGTTAGAAATTATTAATATTTGAAAACGTTTTTCATCGCGTTTATTTACATTCCTTGCTAAAGTTTAACCAGTAGCAGCGATGACTGTTGAGCTTGCGTCTTTGCCTCTCGCTGCTTTTCTCCCAGCGCGACGTCATTTCGCCAGCCAATAGCAGCGCTTTCAGAAGTGGCGAAACCTAAAGAGATATCTATTAACCTTATTAATTCCTAGAAAGTAATTTTCATATGCAAATTGTTTTTTCAAACATACTGCGTGCAACAAATTTTCCGATTTCATCTTTTAAATGGTAATGTTTCTTGCCGGCATTTCAGGACAAGCAGATAGTGTCCAGTGAAATTACCCGATGTCCAAAATTTGAAAATGTTTAATGAACAGTTGATTAAAAAGGCTGCACTGTAATTTCACTTTTCCAGTTTTTGCAACAACTAATTTGGTGGATTTATTATGGGAACGCAATTGTAAGTATACATGTTTATGATTTACTATCTATGAAGGTTTCTATTTAATATATAAAGCACACTATTTCTCATTTAGCTGAGTGCTAACGATCAGATTAGTTTATGAAATTATACTGTACTAACGTGAAAGTGAAAATCTACATTGAATATTTTCTATTTGAATGGTTAGTGTCAAGGCTCTTGCATTTTCAAATATTCTTTCAGTTTCACCACATCTGTTCTGAATTGAGTAAAACTTTCTTTGCGAGCTTATTAATACTGATGTGAAAAGTGTGAATCCCTACTTTAAAAGTAGGAGAAATTTCTGTCTCTTCTCTTTTGTTCAGTTCTTGTGTAAATGAAATGTAGTTTCGTAGTTTTTTTTTTCCAATTTTTCTTCGTTGTACTGACGCATATATTTTGGATTTGCCCTATAGGAAGAAAGAAAAAAAAATCGGTTTTCAGAATTTGTGCAAATAAAATTTACTTCAAAGAGTAAATAATGAGTGTTTTCTTGTAAGAATATTTCAATTTCCTTTCGAGAGTTATTGAAATATGATCTGCAATACTATGATTTCCTTTTCTTCGCAATATAATTTTCAGGGGGAAAAGGAATGGTGGTTATTCGGTAAGCAGTAAGTCTCAGTCTAAAAATCAGTCATGGAATTTTCTGACGTGAGGTTTAATGAATTATTACAATTGTGTAATGCTGTTTGCCACTTTATAATTGTAAAAAATACTTTTAAGCAATCCATACGTCTGGTGGTGAAAATATACATTTTCGGTCTTAATATATTGCAATAGATCCTTGTCATTTGGTATGGGTGTCAACAAAGATGTGCTTCTTCTTGGTGTGTGTAGCATGGCAAGATGCAAAACGATCATATGAAGCACATAGATGTAATACTCTGCGAAAAATCCCTGTTAGCGGTTGTCATGTAAACATTCATTTCACTCTGGTTCCTGTGAATCGTACAAGCTTCGGTGTTGAGTTAAAATAATTTTAGAGAAGAACCAATGTTTTGCAATGTTATTTAAATTTCTGAAGCATGGTTGAAAACCGCAAAGGATAAAACCCGTAGGTAGGAAAAAAATAACTCATAATTTACCACTAGCGTAGGTGGAGGAAAAAGAAACAGCACATATTTTCTTTCGGATCAGTAGTATATCTGTAAATACAAGCAGAAATAATATGATTGAGCAATCTGCAAGATAACTCAGAATCAATAGTGAATGCATTTTAACTGGAAGCTTGATATATTCCTTAAGTAATTTTTTTAACTAATTTACAGGAATTTTTATAAAGAATGTAGCTTTCGTGAAAGAAACTGTAAGTACTGGAGGTATTTTAGAAAAACGTACAAAACAGTTATAATATTTAATATGTAAACAGAAATATATGCAGGTATTCGGGATAACAATATCATGTAGAAAGGGTCCGGTCCCACTTCGTTAAACGCAGGATTTTCCTGACCTTTATACCACATAGAGTGCTTTGTATCAATTATCCACTGAAAATTACCAATAATGAATGATCGAAAAATGTAATATTTAAAACCAATTAATTTGCCTAAAATCCTGGAGGTAAAAAGTTTTAATATAAAAATATTTTTGAGAACATAGCGAAAACAATTATCTTCTAGTGTCTAGGGTTAAAATGATTATTCGATAACGGTTTGCAGCCTCTTTATACCGTTGAGCTTTAAAATTTGGCTTCTAGTTTAAAGCTTACTCTATTATCTACTGGATTCGTTTAAGTTATATTTTGCAAAAGGAATATAGCAGGAACCTATACATTTTTGGTCTGTGAAGAAATGAAATCCTTGTGATATGTTGCAGTCCTTGAAAAAGCCATAGGTGACAGCTGCCGATATGTACCACAAGCTTTCCATTTTTCGGGTGGGTATATACCTCTTTCAGGTTTGTTGAAATTTCTAATGAGCGATATACGATATTCGATATTATGGTTTGATATTTGTACGACAGATAGATAGATGTTTCAGGTGGATTAAAGGAAATCATATGTCATTCGAATGGCTTCAATTTCGAAGCAGTGTTGTGAAAAGGCAAAATTATTCTTTATTTAGAATGATAGGTACACGTAATTCATTAATCCTAACGACCGTTCGTCAGACAACTATTGGTGCGATACAGGATCTCTATTTGTGTTATCTCTTGTCCTACACACTGTGATAGTTCTTCATAATAAAAAAAATGAAGTGAATTTTATCAACGGTTAGAGAGTCCAAAACGGTGTTGTGTATAATAAATTTTAAAACGTATCAATGAGGAAGGGAAATAGAGGTCGCTTTCCTATGTGTGGTGAACAAAATTTTCAAAAAGCACATGAATCCGTTTCTTTCTGTACAAACGCAGCTCGATGAATGCGCTCTTTCGAAGATTTGCACGCAGTACGGAAAGAAGGGCACGTCGACCAGGCACCTTCCGGTGACACCTTATCTTTTGGCTTACATTGATTTCGTATTGTATTTGAAAGTCGGACAGATTATATCATGCTTTGTCGCATTTTATTTTATAAACCTTTCAAGTACAGATTTGTGTAATAATTGATCTGTCAGACAGCGGAATTGCGTAAGAGTGAGACTTAAGAGTGAGAGTAAGACTTGTCCCAAGCAGTTCCAAAGCATGGACGCGAGGGAGACCGCAAAGAAGAAAAACAAGGGTTCAGGGAATTATTATGAGCTGACACAAAGGACAATCTCCTGAACTCAGGAAGATACGGAGACGTAATGCCACTTATTCATACCTTTAGGACAAATTCTATTTGTAATACACTAACGTAATGGACGCTCAGCTAACTCCAAATCTGTTATTGAATATTATTACCCTCACAGTTGGTTAATAATTAAATAAAATCAAGCTACTTCTGAATGAATAGCGTTTACAACGCTTAATGTAGTAACAGCATTTAGAATGAAGCGCCGAGCAAGTAGTGCAAAAGCAAATACCAGTTCAAGCAACATGGGCCATTTCAATAAATTGTATAATACCCATTATTCTGAATAGTATAAATAAATAGATCTGTACGTCTCAGGCAAAAAATTAGCAGAACATGTTGCTTACGACTCCAGTGGAAACGGTTACATACAAAGAAACGTAAGTTCATGTACGACATCAGTTCTTGTACATAGTGTAGGCAACAGTAGCAGGCCATCATTCTAGAACAATAATAGGGAGGAAAAGCAGGGAAAGGAATAAAGGTGACCCACTTAATTTTAAGTAGGAACAGATTGTGCTGTTTAGACGGCAACGTTTAAAAATTAAAAAAGATCAGAAAATGTACAAGAGTATGAACCAAACACGTCATGATGATATAATAAATACAGTCCAGATACTATCCTGCTTATGTAGTAGGTCATCTTTGAATTGTATGCAGCCTCTTGAAAATGCTTGGTGATTATCTTTTATTACTGTTACAACAGCAGTTTACGTATGGGCCCCTTTGAGTCATAGAGTTTGCGGCATTCAGCTTAAAATTCGCTAAGCGAGTCCGCAAACTACGGCGGAATTATTCGCTGCTCCTCCGGGTGGATTCCAAAGTTGCGTTCTTCGAAATTACCCTGACTTCCAAATTTGTAATGTTGATTGTGAGAAGCGCTAATCTGTTCTAACATGCCCACACATATTTTAAACCACCTATATGCGTAATCCCAATCGCATGTCCCGATAAAAACGATGATTATTGATGAACTGATGACTATGATTAACTACCTGATGATTTATTTATTCTGGTTTGTTAAAAAATGCTATATTCTAATATAGGAGTGTTGCGATTTTTATGTTTATTTTCCGATTGCGTCCGGACGGAGAATATTCAGAAATGCTGACTAGAAAACGTAAAATATTTTCTTTAAGAATGTATAAGAGAATTGCCGAGAAATCGATAGAACTTTACATTCATGTGATACAAATTATCTACGTTTGTTATGAAAAAATTAAGCTCTACTTTGTAAAAAATTATTTCCATTCCTAAATTTAAAAAAAAATGTTCAAAAACTAGCTCTGCTTTTAAATCTGTTCTTGTGTTTCCATCTCATAATTTGGTATTATTCTGCTATTTGTAAACAAATTCATTAAAGAAGTTAAGAGCTGCAAATTTTTAATTTTCAAAGTTCTTATTAACCTCTGTTTCCTGTACGTGCTACATGCACCACTAGAAAATATAGTTTCACTTCAGTGTCAGTAGTGGCAGTAGACAACAGGTCAGCGGATGCTTGTCGGGAAAAACAAATTTGAATATGAAATACAAATGTGTGGAATACAACATATCATTTTATCGAAACTTCAAAGCTAAAGCCTACCCAAAGGCTTGTTCAGTGTCCTTATTTCGAAAGAAAAAGTATTCCAATGAAGTCTTTGAAAGCATTAAATGTATTTCTGTTTAATAAAAGTATACTGAAAGTAATATTTTCTGGAATTTGTTTGCTTTATAGGATGCTTCAATTTAATAATTACGCCAAATGCACATAATTTTAATTATTTTTGGAAAAAATAGTTACAACAATTTTAAAAAAAATCATATTCATCGGGTAATAAAAAGGGATGGAAAAATTTACCCGGACAATGTATCACAATGGAAATTTATCTGATACAAGATTCAAAACATAATGGGACAATGTATAATACTTAAATGTACAACTATTTTTTGATTTCCACAGTCATTCTTATGAAACATTCTGCGAGCCGCCACGGGTGAGCAGTGGTCTAAGCGATGGCTTCTGACATTCCTCCGATTTGGGTCCGGGTTAGAATACCGGTGAGCCATGGGTTGCATACGGATCAAAACTGAAATATGATACTCAACATTGACAGTAATTTGTGGAGGAACGTCATTCTGTTAGACTACACCTTCATGATCAAAGAAAATTATCATCATCACTTTCCCAGCTACTTTGGTATGGCGGAGGTTTTCCGAGGAGGCGAGACTTTGTGTTTCCAGACCCTCATTGCGCGCTTCGTGATGAGGTCGAAATAGTTGATCCATATTTCATCGGCAGTTGTTACTGTATTTAGATGTTTGGCTCCTTTGTAATAATTTTTTTCCACTCATAACACACCTGAACTTTGGATAACAATTGTTCTCTCGTGAAGTGATAAGGTACCCATCTAAAACACACGATGAAGCAGTAATTTGTCACGAAGAATGAGGGATGCCGACATTTTTGAAGTATCAGTTGAACCCGCTATGTCCTCACACGTCATTCGTCGATCGGCTTTCAGGATTTCCGAAAGAGTGTTCCCGCTCCGTCACAACACTTTCAGGTTGACCAGGGCTAGGATCGATGTTTTCCTACAAACGGCCTTTTTTTTTTAAATCATGGTGCCATCTAGAAATCGTTGACTCACCCAAAATTTATCGTTTTAAGATTTTCATTAAAATAGCTGTTTCTGGAGCCGTTTTATCATACGATAACAAGGTTTTATCGCACATCGCATTTCACTACTTAATCCTGAGTCACTCTCCTCCATAGCTGTATGGCGAAATGCATACGTACCATAAAGAACTGCGCAGTAACAAAACCAGAATCGTCTGCCATTGCTAATACTTGTTGCCACATATAATTCCTTATCTCGGTTAATCGACTTCATGGTTATTTTTCCCTTTTGCACTAAAAACTGAGAGTAATTTTTTTGCCAACTCAAAAAAATTACTCTCAGTTTTTATGGAAAGGCCTTCGCATATATCTTTCCGGGTAGATTATTCCTTCGTGTTATTTAAATGTGTGATCAAATTAAAGACTTTTTCTTTCTGTCAAGTAGAATTGGAAAAATATTTTTTTAATTTATAGAAAAATCGAATATATTATTCAAACGAAATATAGCGCTATTTGAAGCGTAAATGCTCTTCATCTATAATACCTATTATTTAAAAATATTGAGTACAGAAGACCTCCTCGTTTCTTTTTGCTGATGGATTTTGAATCCGGTCAATCATATCTAAAAATATTATTTGGAAAAGAAAAGAATAATGACTGGGTTTTTTCTTTCGGTTTTCTCTCACTCAGGCTAAACACTTCGTTTTCCGAAGGTGATTGTTGTCGTGCAATATTCAGAAAAACATAACGCACCTTGAAGCGAATGGGATACAGACCATTGACTTTCTAGCACACAGACCTCTCTCGTGGAGCCTTTGTAAATTGCTTGCTTCAAAGTCGTAGTTTCCGTAACAGGTGACATCACCTACTAGAGTTTCCTGGCTTTTCACATACTATGGTGCCTAGCTGTGAGATGCAAAAATCGTGGTTTTGACTCATTACAGTGCTTTCTCCTGCATTTTTGTGATTATTCCAGTTACTCGAATTGGAAACTACTCGCCTCGACACAGTCAGCCACCTTGCGATCTCAATTTCCAATTGCCTGGCTTCAAATCTACACTTATGTCTTCAGCGTACAGTCCCCCCTAAGTGATTGTGCGGAGCCATTCTTTCACTAACAGTCCAGCTCAAGCTACAATTGTGTTACTTCATTGAGAAGACGAATGGTGCGGAGCCATTTCAATTTTAACAGACAAACTCAAAGTTCTGTTATAACAACTCATTTAGAGGAATACTGGTGCGGAGCTATCTTTTTCCAAACATTATAACTCAAGTTTCAATTGATGAATCGCGTTCAGGACAACGGTTATGTATGACTAAACATTGAAAAATCATTACAATCTGTCTTCATGTTTTGGACATATTCTGATTATCACATTTTTTGCGTTAATTTTATGAACTACTTTCTGACCTGAGATTTAACCCTGAGTACATGAAATGTAGAAAAATAAAGATGATTTGCATTTCTATTGAACAAAAGTGGTACCATATATTATTTTATTGGGAATTATTTTGTAATGAAATTCACATAACTAAACATCATTTGAAATTATCTTAACCAAGGCTCATGTCTTGACTATCCTTCGGAGTTCCCTCACATTGCAAAATGTGTAATAAAAATGTACTCAGTGAGCCCATGTACTGTTGAATTCATGATTTATGAATTTCTAATACGATGATTCCGCATGAAATTTGTAAAAACGTAAATGCATTGTGATTTTTTCCAGATAGTAAACAACAAAATGTAACCCTACATTTATCTCCACACGTCGGGATTTGAATATATATACAAATATACATACACGAGTATACACTGAAGTGCCAGAAAAACTGGATCACCTCACTAATACTTGGTAGGACCCCCACGACAGCGCAGGACTGTAGACATACGACGGGGCATGAACTTCACTAGCTTCTGGAAATATACTGTAGGCAATGCACACCATACTTCCTGCAGAACGTTCCACAATTCGTTTGTCTTCCGACGTCTCGGATTCCTGTGTTCGATAGCGCGTTGCATGGCCTCCCAAATGTGTTCTATCACGTTCAAATCTGGAGATGTGGGTGGGATTGGCAACACCCCGAACTCAGTAAATATAATTAACTGCAGAAAGCTCTTTCTCCGAACGGACAATAATGTTGGTAATTGAAAACTCTCATCCCTCGAAAACACGAGCAATTTCGTATAAGTCTGTTTGTCCAGTTTCTACGTTCCCATCCGATATACACTGAAACCAGTGCCCGATAATAGCAGTAAACGTTATTCTATCCAGATAGCAAGCTCTTTCTCCGAACGAACAATAAACATACAAAAGCTAAGCTTGACTTGTCTTGCAAATTAGGTACACATAATAATACAAATTGCATAGATAATTTGGAGTTTTGGCTAGAGGGTTTTCACTTTAGTGAGATTCCGAATACTGCAGAGCATCTGTAAGCGGAACATAAAATAGACCCTTAAAGAAGCATTTTAAACACTGGTATATACACAGATCAAAATAAAAGCCCTAAAAAGGTAATCATGAACAAAATAAAATCCCTGAAAAGGTAATTGGCCGGGCATGGTGACAGAAGATCTGACCTCCGACGGAAAACTGATATCTTAGATTTGATACCAAAAGAGAGATAAAACCTCAGAAGAAGACCACATGGTATATTAATGGATGAAATATCAAAACATGCCTGAGTAACATGGAAGGAGTGGCTCATGGGAGTTGTGGAGGAAAGTTGGGGGACATTAATCTAGAAGTGGAATGGCAATGGTAGACAGTAATGATGATGATGATGATGATGATGATGATGATGATATATATATACATATAACATCAATAAATTGTTGAATGAGTCTTCCCAAATTTCTTCCTCAGCGGTAGTCATGAGCCAGGTTCCCCGATGCCACTCCATGATTTCGAATTTCAACCACCCATCTGCCACGCTGTTTCCTTTTGGATCTTCATATGTCCATTGGTATCCAGTCTAAAAATGCGCTGTCCTTTATGTTCCATTCAGTCCATTTCCACTTCAAAGATTTTTCGCTGACCATAGATTATATTTTATAGTCATCTCAGTTTCTTGATCCACGAGTTTCTCTTCTTTTCTTTATTGATAGCACCATGCATGCACTACTTCATGCTTCTTTCATTTTCTGCACCCGTTATATGTTTCTTTAGTTAAATTATATATAAGGCATATTTCTGCTCCATTCATAATATACACATGTCATTTTCAGTTAAGATCCATATACTCCGTATATAATCTTCTCATTATTTTCAGTTAAGACGCATTCCTCTAGTGCGTATGTAGGAACTTGAAAGATGCTTTAATATAACCCTTTCTTTTTAAGACATAATGGTACATATATATTGGAAAACGTAATGACCTTTCCAAAGTCTCTCGATCCACGCTTTATATGCCGATTAAATATTTCATCCAAATGGTTACCTCTGCTTTACGTATCTCATCCAAGGGAAATGTAGATATCGATTTTTTGGGGGTTTTCGCCATCAATTTCAAAATGTTCATTCCTTGTAAAAGCACTGAAAATCAGTTATGTCTTCTGAAAGTGCCTTATTATTCCAACTTCTTTACACCTCTCAGCACGTCTGTGGATTATATAATGCAGCTTCAAAGCATCAGTTGCAAAAACGATTATGTCATCAGCAAGAGGAGGTGAGTTAATTTCCATTAATCTTAATTCCTTTTTTTCCAAGTTCAAATACTGAAAGCATTTCGCAGTTTTTGTCGGTGCTGTATCCTGAAAACGCCGATACATTATGTTTGCATTTTATAGATGTTATTAATAATGCTAATTTATGCATCTCCCTCAACTGGACATTGCTTCATTTGTTTGGTTAGCAAATGAAGCAAATTCAGCTTTTGAAATTGTAGACGATGTGTTAGGAAAGGTAGAACTTTTGAAAGTTCATTTTAATAATTCCTTTTTACTTCACAAATTTAGTGGTGAAATAAGTTTATAGATAGTGAACCTCAATATCAAATGGTGAAACGATATTATTTCCAAATAAATCGATAATGTTTGACGCATAAGTTTTAGAAATTTCTTCGGTAAGAGAAACAGTGCATGATCCACGAAAATGTTCGATTACACTTGAATATGATTTGATAGAATCTTTTTGTTTATAATGATTCAACCAATCCGATGACGATGAGAAATGAAATCGTTGCAAAAGCGTTAACTAAATAAGACACCGTAAGTACATACGGAATCCTAAACTACATAGGAAACCCTTAAACCACAAATTTTCCCGATAAGGCGCATATGTTTATGATGTATATTCCCAAAAATATAAGTGAATAATTTTATGACACTCGTAGACTCAACGTCTAAAGCAGAGTATTCGAAAGTGCGATCCCAGAACCTTCGGGCTCGTTGCTAACACACACCTTTCATTTCAAACAAATAATCAGACTCAGCTATAATGCACAAGATTGCGCGAACTAGACACTACCTGTTGCTTATTAACTGCAGCAAGTATGAAATGTGTATTTCTGGGGTGTTTAAAAAACTTCTTCTAAGTACATGTAGAGTGATGTCTTGGTTTTATGTATTTCTTGGACATGGCCAAAAATTAAAAAAGCAGAACGTGCAAAAGACATTTCCATAAGTTAAATACTATTGGAAAATTTTGAATGCCTCCAGAAATATCAAAAAAGTGTGTGGCAGTGTTGCCCAGTGGTGGACGTGAAAAATTAGTAGACAGAACTACAAAAAATCATTAGAAATCAGTAGACACTTCTGGCATGTGTAATGTACACGCAATTTTCAATTGCATGAATAAAAAGGCTTGCACTTATGAATGTGAACTTGTGATATAATGCATTTATAGCACACATAATAACTTCATCTGGCAAAATCATATATAAATATATAATAAATTCTACGAATACTTAGAGGTAGGTTATGTTGATAAACAGTGACATTCAAAACTTACCAGTATTAAAAAATACGTCTGAGAACAGGGAAGAGCAAAAATCAAAAGAGAAAGACTTATAAATAAGAAAATTATGAAAAGCAATTATACAACTCGTAAAACAAATATCTGCACTTCATTGTCATTAACCAAATTTGGGAACCTCACGGCCACCGGTGCTATACTGGAAATTTATTTGTTCGATACCACTTTTGAATTCAAAAACTCCAATCTTTTGATTGCTGTCTGTCTCCTTTTTTCCTTTTATTTTTATTGGAGGATTAATAACAACCGTGAGCAACATGTTGGCTTATAAGAAGTCACCCCTCCCAAATTTAGGGTCACTGGTTCCAGGAAAGGGAGACAGCCCGTGCCGTAAGACAAACACAACATCCATGCCACACCGGGATTCGAACCCGGACACCTTTCGGACGAATGATCAGAGGCCATCGCTTAGACCACAACGCCACCGGGGCGGCGCTGTATCTTTAAGAAGAAAACGTTTATAAACCTGATTAGCACTTTCCAATAAGAAGCCTTCGCTGCTGAAAGGTCAGGATCCTTGTGCAGTTAAATTATGATTCTTATTGACTATTGCAGCTTGAACTTTTGCCCCAAGACAGATCTTTTCAACCGCTGCGAAATACTTCGGATCTTTAAATTGGATATTTTCTAAAGGTGTACGGCTCAAGTTCGTCTCATTAATGTAACTTTCCACAAAACTGCGATGCCTTCTTGAAACCTTATCATATAAAATATTAATATTTTGCTTTTCTGCCTGCATTTCTGCATTCAAACTACGAAAGAGTTCCTATGCGAACTCAAAAAAATTGCAGAAAAAGTTTAATAACATGGTCATGTAGATTTTGAAGTATATTCTGAGAAGAATTATTTCTTTCAATAACTGCCACATTGGTAAAATAAAACTTCAGGTCTGACATCTGTTCTAAAAGTATCGTCACTACAGGTTTCGATGATAGCCAATGAGATTGCCACGGATGGAGACCCTTGTGGGCCTTAATTTTGGCAAATTCCTGGAGCTTCCTTACTTCACCAACACGTTTTGGACTACACCTGAAATAGTTTGAAACATCACGTGCCAAATTCTACATAGCATGGGGTAATTGTACTCAGGCATAGGAAGTACATAAATTAAAAGTGTGGCACACGCATCATATAATGAATAAATTAGGAACGTCTTCCTTTAATTTTTTTGCTAGGGAGTGCTTTCCCCTACCATAACATTTGCACCATCAGATGCGAATCCAATCATGCTTTCTTTATAAGAAATATCTGCTGCATTGAATATTTTTGTTATGTCTTCATATACAGTATTGGCACTGAAATCTACAAAGGAAGCCCACCCATGAAGATCCACAAGGGACTTCGAAATATTTGGACACTAAACATAGAATATTTATGCAGCCTAAATCCGTTGTCTCATCTACATTTATGAGAATTTGCTTTCTGGAAGAAGAATGTTTAGTTCATCTTTAGCTGTTTGCCCGGTGATGTTTTTAATTAGTGCCGTTGTCTTACTTCGATAACAGGAAAGTTTTTTGCAATGGCCGAATCTGCCTTAGGTTGGTTGGTTGGTTGATTTTTATGGCGCAAGGGCCATGGTTGGCCAAAGAGCACGAGAAACAAGACAAACAAATAGTATTAAAAGTGTGGTAAAAAGCTTAAAATCTGACTGATCATGTGAAACTGAAAAATGAGAACGATGGAAGGGCTAAAAAAGATAATGGAACAAACAGTATTAAAAACATGATACAATGATTAAAATCTAGCTGATGCAGTAAAACTGAGAAATGAGGATGATGATAAGGCTAAAATCTAGATACGTTTAAAATAGTCAATTTCTTTAAAAAATGAAAACACGGCAACAAAGTCACAGTGGTCATTGAGGAGCCGCTGCAGTGTAGCGGCGTCCTCGGTCAACAAATGAGAATGAAAGAAATGAAAACGTACATCACGAAAACGAAGACAGGTACACAGAAGATCAGTGACAGTGAGTCGGCAGTTGCACGTCTCACACATCGGCGCAGTGTCGCCACACAGCAAAAAGCGGTGAGTGAAACGACAATGCCCAATGCGGAGACGCGCAAGCACCACTTCCTCCCTACGGTTCCAACGATATGAGGATTTCCAGACTTCAAGATTAGGTTTAATACGATGCAGTTTATTTTCCACCTGTTGGTCCCACAGACCTTGCCACGTTCGCTTAATATGGTCGCGTACCAGAAAGCGGAAATCCCGGTGAAACAGTGGCAAGGGTGTGACGACCAAAGAGGAAGCAGATCTAGCAGCCGCATCAGCACACTCGTTACCCGAGATTCCAACATGCCCAGGAATCCAGCAAAACTGAACTTGAAAACCGGCCCCGAGCAAACGACGAAGTAACTGTCTCACATTCACGAGAAAAGGATGGTCACGGCAATCTGAAGATGACAAAGACTGCAAGACACTCAAGGAATCCGTATGGACCATAGCACGACGATGAGAACTCGACTGAACATGGAGAAGAGCGAGATACACAGCATGCATCTCCGCTGAAAACACCGTGGCCTCAGCTGGGATCCGCGCTACTGAAACGTGATCTACACAGACAGCCGCGGATCCAACGACTCCATTCATTTTGGAGCCATCAGTAAAAATAGGAGTGTAATCAAAATTTAGGTCACGGTGCTCAGCGAAGAGCTGCTGGTACACTGACGCAGAGGTTGAGGATTTATCGAAAGATGTAAAGGTGGTATCAACCATGACACCAAGTGGGTGCCATGGCGGATCCCCAAAGCCCCTGGCCTCTCCAACAAGTGACAAGTCGAGCCATACATCACGGGCTACGGCCGCCATACGAAGACCGAAGGTTGAAATGCACGAGGGCCGGTTCCCGAATAAACGAGCATGCTGGGGATGAAAAACTGCATCGTATAAAGGATGGCCTGGAAGAGATCTAAGTTTCAGGTAGAATTGAATAGACAGCTGCAGACGGCGTAATTCAAGCAGTGGTTCGTTGGCGTCAGCGTAAAGGCTGGGAATCGGAGATGTTCGAAATGCTCCCGAACAAAGACGCAGTGCTTGATGGTGAATAGTGTCCAAAGGCCGGAGAACGGAACGACGAGGAGAGCCATACACGATACAACCATAATCCAGTTTCGACCGGATTAAGGAATGGTAAATACGAATCAAAGACGTCCTGTCTGCGCCCCACGAGACTCTCGAAAGGATCTTAAGAATGGATAGAGCCCGCAGACAGGAAATCTTGAGCCGCCGAACGTGCGCACGAAACGTAAGCGCACGGTCGACGGTCAGACCAAGGAACTTGGTCTCCGGCAAAACTGGTATGGCTGCACGGTCTAAAAACAGCTCTGGGTCAGGATGGAGGCCACGCCTCCGGCAGAAATGGACACACGCTGTCTTGTCGGAAGAAAGAACGAAACCATTGCTATTCGCCGTTTTAAAGATCTGATTAATTGCAGACTGCAACTGCCTTTCAATAAAATGCATGCTTGATGACGAGCAGAAAATGTGCAAGTCATCAACATAGACAGTAGCCGAAACCGCAGGAGGAAGATTTGTGAGGAGACAATTAATGCGAAGGATGAACAATGCGACAGATAAAATGCAACCTTGAGGAACACCTTGTTCTTGATGGAATGTTGCCGATAGCGTCGTACCCAGGCGCACCTGGAACACCCGATTCCGAAGAAAGTTTAAAATAAATGTCGGAAGATTTCCTCGCAATCAGCATGCGTGGAGGTCACGGATAATACCATGCCGCCACGGTCGATCATAAGCTTTTTCAATATAAAAAAAACAGAAACCAGGTGCTGCCTACGCAAGAACGCCTCGCGCACAGATGTCTCAAGGTGCAGGAAATGATCGTGAGGTGAACGATGACGGCGAAAGCCGCTTTGTGATGGTGAAAGTACTTGATGAAATTCTAAAAAATGAACTAACCGGGAATTAACCATGCGTTCAAGAACTTTACACAGACAGCTAGTGAGAGAAATTGGACGATAACTAGAGGGAGACTTGGGATCCTTGCCAGATTTGGGAAAAGGCAGAACAACTGCTTTTCGCCAAGACTCCGGGAAACTGTGCTCCTACCAAATACGATTGTAAAGGATTAAGAGATTCTCGAGAGACGACAGCGAGAGATGACGGAGCATGTCATAATGGATGCCATCGGGACCTACCGATGTAGCGCCGGACCGATGCAGACCCACCCTGAGTTCAACCATGCTGAAGGGGGAGTTATATCCCGTGTCGAGAAAAGGCGCAAAGGAGATTCTTTGGCGTTCCGCAGTGGATTTCATTCTTTGAAAAGAAGTAGGATACGCCAGGTCACTCGACACGGAGGCAAACGCCTCCCCTAAACAATCAGCAATCTCCCCGACTCCAGCATATGTGCAGCCGTTGCTCTCGAGAATGGAGATCTGGTGAGAGCTGTAGTTACCCCGGATCTTTCGAATCTTTTCCCACACACTTTTCGAACTGGCACGTGAAGTGAGAGATGACACATACTGGATCCAAGACTCCCTCTTGCTACGTCGACGCACCAACTGAGCATAGGATTTTGCTTGTTTGAATTTAACGAGATTAGCATCGGTCGGATAACGCCGAAACGTAGACCAGGCCTTATGTTGAGTTCTCCTAGCCGCTGCGCATTCAGGGGTCCACCAAGGCTTCGGACTTCTGGAGAGTGTCGTCGATGTTTTTGGGATAGAAAGATCAGCTGCCTGAAGAATACAATTTGTGACTTCAAGAACCTCTGCGTCGATTGACTCTTGGGTCACCATTGCAGAAGAGATCAAAGCTGACGGCGTGAAGACCTCCCATCTCGCACGCTCCATCCTCCAACGAGGAGGGCGGGAGGCAGAAGTTGGCATGTTGGCATGATGCGAGAGGACAACCGGAAAGTGGTCGCTCCCGTGGAGGTCGTTACACACCGCCCACGACCAGTCAGCAATAATTGATGGTGATCCCAAGGTCAAATCGATCGCACTGAAGGATCGTGTCGGTTCATGGAAGTACGTGTCAGCACCGGTGTTAAAATGGCACAAAGAGGCCGAGGACAGAAGAGACTCTATGCGACGACCTCTCGTGCTGATACTGACACTACCCCACAAATGATGATGGGCATTGAAGTCACCTAGTATTAGAAAGGGTGAAGGCAGCTGATCAACCAATCTCTCCAGTACCGAGACGCTCACGTTCTCGTCAGGCGGCAGATAGACACTGCAGACAGTAAGAGGTACAGGCATAGAAATACGAACCGCCACGGCCTGCACAGTTGTGGAAACCGCGACGGAAGATACCGGAACCCTGTGAGGGACGAGAATAGCGACTCCCCCACAGGCTGTATTTCCAGACGAGTTATCTGTCCGAAATGAACTGTAGCCTCGAACTGAAAGCAGGTCCGATGGTTTAAGCTTCGTCTCCTGTAGACAAAGGCACACCGGAGAGTAAAATGAAAGCAGATGTTTCACTTCATCAAAGTTCGTCCGAAAACCTCGACAGTTCCACTGAATGATTGACGCCATGGTTATAAGTGAAATGAAAATGAAAATGATCAAACGAAGTCCGGCTCCATCGCCTCTGCTGGGGGTTCCCCCAGATCTGGAGGCGTGTGACCAGGGGCTAAGATGGGAGCATGTTTTGTCCCAAGTGTCTTACCGGGAGGCGCACGACGTTTAGTCGTTTCCTGAGATTTTGTAGGAGAAGAAATGCTTTTCTTATCCTGGGCTTTGGTCTTTTTGTTAGAAGAAGTGGCCTGAGTTCCCTTGTTGGTGGTGGGATGAGTCTGCTTCGGCGAAGTGGTGGGTGGCACTTTCAGACCCCTAGCTCGAGACTGGAGTGCCTCCAGTCCGGCTGCGATGATGTCGTTAACATTGAATGGACATTTAAGGGGGATCTGAATGTCGGTCTGAGTGGCAATCGTAGATTTGGCAATCACCACTGAAGCGTATGATCGCCGATCAGATGTAACAGGAACCACTTTTCTTCTGGCCTCAGGATAGGAAATATTTTCCACCGTTTTGATCCTTTGGATATTCTTCTCCTCCTTCCACTTGGGACAATCTTTGGCTGATGCCGCGTGTGAACCATTACAGTTCACACAAAACTCGGCCTCGGCCACACATTCCTGCAAAAGATGTTCTGTGGCACCACAGCGTGCACACCTAGGATTGCTCCTGCACGACTGCTGAGAATGGCCATAAGACTGGCACCTAAAACATCTCAAAGGGTTAGGGATGTACGGGCGTACCTCGAGATGGAGATACCCTGCCTTGATGGATGTAGGCAGGGAAGGGCAGTTGAAAGTCAAGATAATATTCCAGGATGGGACAAACTGCCCATTCCTCCTGAAAGAAATGCGTCGCACACCCGTAACATGTTGGCTCCTCAGTTCTTCGAGAAGTTCATCCTCAGTGCAATCAATAAGATCCCGAGAGGAGACAACACCTCGAGATGAATTTAGGTACCCATGAGGTGTTATTTTAACCGGAGTCTCAAGCAGCGTGGTAGTGTTTATAAGTGTGGTACTGTAGGCCACAGTGGACATCTCTACAAGAAGATCTCCAGATTGGAGCTTCTTTACGCTCTTAGGAGAGCTTGCGATGGATTGAAGAGCTTTATTTATCCAAAATGGACTTTTGGCACTCAAAGGCTTTGAAGGGTCCAATGAGTGCACAAAAAAGAAACGAGCATTTGAACAATCAGGGACATGTTTTTTTGCAGAAGGGGATGAGCCTTCCTCTATACCTCTTTTGCTTTTTGGTTCTTGGAAAATTTTGTTGTCATCCATAAAAGTTTTAATAATTCGTCCGCCGACTTCCCCACCCACAATCGAGCCCAACGAGAGAGAGCCGGAGGTCCGCAAGCCCAAGTGGACGCAGGACACGGCTCTAGGGATAGCAAGCGGATATAGCAAGTTGATAGGGCAGACATGCGCTCGGCATGCACCCAGACTTTCCCATGCCTGGGGAACACCCCTTTGGCATGCCCACCCTATCCCCAGACTCACCCTGTCGTACGAGACGACAAGCCGTTAGAGGTCTGGGCTCTACTCGGCCACAGACCTCATTGACTAGGAGTGGGTTAGTTCCCAGCCGCCCGTTTAGGGTGAAGCAGGGGGCAAAGAGGAGTGTTGGCAACTGGCGACAACAACACCCAAGCCTTCAGAAACCTCAGCCTCCAGCATCCCCTTTTCCACCTTACGGGTCCCCGCACACGGCAAACGTGCAGGTAGGTCTAGCTAACCAGCTCGGGAAAACAAAGAAAGAAACATGAAATGGAGAAGACAGGAAAGAAAACGAGAAACTAAAATCCTGAGCTGGCGCATAATCACAACCTCAGCAACCTACAACTGAGGCGGGTTCATGTAAAGTGAAAAAACATAAAAAATGTGAAATTCATCACATATAGTACATGTTGGCTAGGGCCGTGGGGACGCCATTGCCCATCAGCTGGATGAACAGCTGTCCCTTCGGTTATATAATCGTTCAAGACGAAATGAAATATTGATCCGTCACAAGGTCAGCTCGGGCCGTGGGGGCGCCGCTCCCCAAATAACTGGAAAACCAGTTATCCCCGTACGGGGTGAATCTGCCTTAAATGCAGTTTTCAAAAGATGTAGTAAGTGGTTCATAATACACTGCCGGACAATTGCTAAGGACGGATGACAATAGCAACGACAGCACCCATAAAATGGAAGTCAAGAAAATGTGGAAATTAGCATAAGTGCGGGATACAGTAAGACGTGTTGTGCGTATGCAAATTTTGGATTGCCGAACTTGTTCGTGACGTCATAGCGCTGATAAGAGATATAAAGGATTTGACGTGTATTGACCGTTGTTGTTCAAACGCAAAGTTGAAAGGGAAAGAATCAATTGACGAACTTGCAATTTTCAGTATGTCTTCCCGACATCACCTAGATGATTTTACGCGTTGCCGTATGATTGGCAAGATTGAAGAAGGGCGAAAAAAAACAGATGTTGCCAGGGAGTTCGACGTCAGCCACAGTGTTGTTTTAAGGCTTTGGAAATCATTTCAAACAAATGGAGAGTGTAGCAAACGTCATGGGGGAGGTCGTGTTCGCAGTACGACACCTGCAGACAATCGGTACATAGTGCTATCAACAAAAAGACGCCAGCGCAACACAGCTAGTGAGGTAGCAAATCTGTTTATGGCTGCTACTGGCAAGCGGATCTCCCGAAAAACTGTCGCCAGACGTTTGCATGAAGGAGGACTATACGCCCGCCGTCCTGTTGTGTGCATCCCATTGTCCAGACGTCACCATACCGCCCGTTTGCAATGGTGCCATCAACATCGCAATTGGACTGATAACGACTGGTCTGCTGTCCTCTTCTCAGATGAGAGTAGATACAGTCTATTGTCTGGTTGTCGACGACAACTGATCTGGCGTGAGAGTGGTACTGCATATTGTGCAGCAAACATACAGGAAAGGGACCGATATCCGACATGTAGTGACATGGTATGGGCTGGCATCATGATCAGTGGCCGTACGTCCCTCTATGTGCTTCCAACTGGGACTATGACTGGCCATCCTTACATTAATGATGTTCTGCTACCTCATGTTCGCATGTTCCTTGGTGCTGTTGGTGATAGATTCATTTTCATGGACGACAACGCAACATGTCATCGAACAGTCGCTGTCCAGGAGTGTCTTGAGAGCGATGATATTCAACACCTCGTTTGGCCAGCACGTTCTCCAGATCTGAATCCCATTGAAAATGTGTGGGATGCTTTGGGGAGGAGTCTTGCTGGTCGCCAGTGCCCTCCAATAAACAAGGACACCCTCATCCGTGCACTGAAAGAGGAATGGGATAAATTACTCCAACAGCTGCTTGATAATGTTGTGCAAAGCATGACAAGACGTGTGGAATCTTGCATCGTCCTCCATGGTGGCCATATCCCGTATTGACATCTTACGCCGGAACGCCTGTGGACGGTAATTGCATTTTTCACGTTTACGTATTCTGCACAAAATGGCCTGTTTGTCCCTTGAACGCGTTCCAAAGCCTTCTGGAATTCAGAGCGCACTAAATTGTCTTTCTTGTAATGTCCTAGCATTCTGACATTATTTTATTTCACTTGGCATCCAACAACACTTACTTTTTTATGCGCTATATAGCCGTTTATGATCCGTCCTTAGCAATTGTCCAGCAGTGTATTTATTAGCAAATTATGTTCTGCAACGAAAGCTGCCAGAATGATTTTTGCTTCTTTAACAACATTTTTTTTCTTGCACTTTCCACTAAAGACACACAAGTTCATCAGGTGAGGCTGTTTGGAAAGGCCATTCACATTAGTTTGGTGCTTTCTTGTTTGTCTTGAAATGCCTTTCCAAAAGCATTAACAGAAAGATCAATACAGCGTGCTTCACTATAAGCAAAGTCATTTCCCTTCTACTAGGGCAAATAAAACAATTAAACAAATCTTCCCCCTACTTTTCCCTATACTTTTGAGAATGCTCTACTTTTTTCCTGATAGGCTCTAATAATTACACTGCTTGGCCACTCAAAATGCAACACCGAGAAGGAAGCATCCGATTGGTCGGAAATTCGCAGCATGGGTCGCCAGCGAGGGGACATGCAAACGCTTAGCATTGCAGGGCATATGCAAATCATGTGCGGCCGGCACGCCACCGAGAAGCACTGTAAGAAGGGTGCACAGAAGGCGGGGTGTAAGTAGTGGAAGTGTGTTGTGCAGCCGGACCTGTGCGTGGGAAGCTTCTTGATGCCTCGTCGCAGAATACGACAGTTTCTCCATCACGTTTCGGAGTTCGACAGAAGACGAATAGTGACTTATCGCGACAGCGGTTTACCTTACCGAGACATCGGCAACCGTGTGGGACGATATCTAGCCACAGTGAGGAGAGCATGTATTCGGTAAGTGCAGGAGTGACGGACGGAACGACGTGAGTGATTGCAGCAGCCGCGACACACCACCGAATGAGAGGCCCGGCATGATGTGCGGGAGGCATTGACGGATAGTGCACCTGGTCCCCGTGGGATCCGTTCATATCTGGCGCACAATCCGTCAATCCTCTTTACCCGGTGGTTCTCCTATTCCGTCCAGAGCCATTACGCCCTGTGACAGTGCCGTCACGTGTCCACAGCTCCTAACACAGTCGGACGGTGTGGTCAGAACGCTCCACATGTTGGGCTATAGAGCTCGCGAACCAACCGGCTGTTTTTAGACCGATGGTCAGGCCTCTCTCAAAGACGGCAAGTTGCGTAAATCGACTTCTCTGGCGTGTGCCCGGCATTCTTGTCACTCTGTACTCTTGCTGGCGTCGGCCGGTGCTTTTCGCTTTCCTGGGGCATCGACTACACGCCGGTTTATATGACTACCGGTTCGTTCTTGAAGCTCCCCCACAAGTTGTGCGGTCATGCGCAAGCGCACCGAACGTGAATCATTTGCATACCAGCACGCACTCTACCTATTTGCAAAAATTCGCGGTTATAGCAAGTTGTCTTCTAGGTGCGCAAATTTCATTGTCCGTCAGTGTAATTTAAAAAATATAAAGCGAAAGCAAATCCAGCAACAGCTACAGGAATGATTATAACTATGAAGTACGTTCATATTAAAACAGATATTCCACATTTGTTGTGTGCATTAATTCGGTTCGGAAAGCCCGCCTGGTCTCAGAATTTCGGGTTTACTGCGCGGGACGGTCTGTTTTGGGCATTCATCAAGAGTTTTTGTCATTTATTGCAAATAAAGCGTGTTCCTTTAGAACAGGTGTCAGAAACCCGTGACCATGGATCGGGAGAAGTTGTCCGTACAAAAAATTATAAAATGCAAAATAAATAAATAAATAAAAAATACATTTTCGGAATGAAGAAATGAATAGACAAGTACCTTGGGTACATGAACTATAATTATAATTCAAAATTTGTCTTAATATTTGAAAGGCATAAAAAATGTGTGTTTTAATTTTATTTTTAGTGTGACCAGCAAGTCCTACTCCATTTTGCCATGTTTTCAGCTTTTCAGAAACGGTTGATAACAATAATTTCTAGTTCAACATGTGAGCAGTAAGGAATAGAAATGCCTTAGTTGTAGAGGGAATGCCACGCAAAGAGTGGGGACCTTCCCCAGATGCAGTTAGAACTTGAGTACGTACTTCTGATACAAATGCAAATGCTTTTCTTATTCTAAACTGAAGTGTAAACATGGTAACTCTCGATCCCCAAGTATATTCCTGTAGCAACAAATAGCACCAGAAGCTTGTGCTTGTTTTCGTTTTTGTGAAGTTAATAAACTTATTTATAGAAACACTTTACCGAGAAACACTAGTTTTAGATGCTAAAATCAACGAAGTAAAACGCTATTTGATTTCGAGCTAAGTGGAATAAACGGTCCCATTTCATAATATCATATTGTGACGTAGATTGTCGATATCAGGGGATATAAACTAATGCATCCGGTAGCCGATGGGGTATTTTGTTTCGCTCAGCGAACTTTGGCACTTAATTATTTAACAAGCCAGTTTTCGTTCGCTGAGATAAAAAACAATTCTAAGAAATAGCAAAATGCTAATATTTCAATTACAGGCACAACCTTCAACATCTTCTGAATCTTTTGCTTAACAGATAAAAAGTAAGCCAGGGTCGGACTTTCTGTGTCGTCCCAGTGCCTTGTAGACACCTAATCTACATGCTATTAAAAATACATAGTAATAAAAAGATACATAGTAATAAAAATAGTACAGTTACAAGAAGCTTATATTTTATATGTGTACAGAAGCTTCGCTTTGTAATTTTGCAATATCATATGCACGAATTTCTCGTTAATACGTAAACCACCATAGCATCAATGTTGTTGAAAGTTATGGATTGTTTTCAGTTGTTTCTACAATGTTGGTAAAAAGAGAATATTTTACATGGCGTTGACGAGTTGCGAACGCATATAGTATATGGAAAGCTTCCGGGATATCAATCTAAGTGGTTCCATCCAGTTACTGAGCAATCGTTCATCAAATAAATTTATATTTATTTTCACGACAATATTTAGCTTTGGATAACTGCTTTTGCTCGAGATTCCACATCTACGTCTCGCGATGAACCAAGAAATTACTTGTCTCCTTTACGGGCGATAGACCACTTTGTCATGTCATTTTACCAAATCACCATTTTTTTCTTTGCATGATATACTAACATCTTTGCATAAGGTGTATAATTTGTTAGTAGACTCAAAATCAGGACGAAATTAAACGATTTATGTGTGTTTGAAATTTTAAAGGCAAAGTTGTCAGAAACTGAACAACCGTAAATTTCTCCAAAAATGGAAGTACAATCGGTGTCAGTGAGCACACTAGTTTCGGATATCGAAATTTGTAAGGCTAATAATTCCTAATGCAAAGAACGTAGCCTCTGTGTTCTGCAGTTCTCTTAAAAGAGGAATTTGAAATCTGACTTAAGACAGTGACAGTGCGCATCTGCACTCTCTTGTAGTCCAGTATGGTGTTTTTACTCAGAAATGAGTGGGTCACCGTGAAAATGAGCTCCTTTCTCTCCTTTTCTCTGTGGTTTTGTTGTGGGCTTGTGCCCTGCTACTGAGCACTACACTCTATAGAATTTCAAAGTTTTACATACATTTATGTTTCTTTGTAACCCATTCCTCTGGTGTCCAAAATGACATGCTACCCTAAGTATATCGATCCATTTACTTATTCATATCATAAAAGGGAAACTATGCAAATTACAAAAATGACTCCCGGTATTTCTTTTTGATTGGAGGTTTAACGACCACCGTGAGCAATTCAATGGGCTATAAGCAGTCGCCCGTCCCTAATTTTGGGTCACTGGTTCCAGGGAAGGGAGAGAGCCAGTGCCGTAAGACAAACACAACATCCATGCCTGACCGGTATTCGAACCTGGACCCCTTACAAACGAATGATCAGAGGCCAACGCTTTAGACCACTGCGCCACCGGGCGGCATCCCGGTATTTCCAACTACCTGGTGTGCTGCGTGTTCTGAGTTTCAGTACTGTGTTACATTTAAGTTGCTCTATTTTTACTTGTTGCCTCTAAGATTTACCTGCAGTAAGGCTATTACCATTTTATAATTGTTTTGGTATTAGTAAGGGACCATTTTAACAAATTGTTGCATATAGCGCTTTTTCTATGTGTTAATACAAATGGTTTTAAATTACAGTATCTCTTTCAATTCCGGTGATAGTTCTTGGTGTCAGCTCAAAGCTGTGCATCACGGAAACCAGTAAGTGTCCTAACTCACTGGTTTACGTGATGCACAACTGTGTGTTACAAGTTGCTTCAGTCTACAGCATGAATTTGATGTTAGCTGCTGCGTTTGGAAATAGTGTATTATACCTTTAAATGAAAAATACCGTGCAGCGCACAACAGCAGATCATTAGTCCACAATAATACCAGGGAGAGAAAACAGGAAATGGAGTATGGGAGATCCACCCATATCTAAGTAAAAACACTACATCTTGTTAAGACGGCAACATGTTAATATCTTAAAATAAAAGAGAAATGCATGTACCAAATTTTGAACGAATCACGTCATCATATTACAACATACTAGAAATGCTTTCTCTCAAATTAAATAAGTAAGATTTAGATTTGTATTCCGCCCCTTGAAAATTCTTGTGTTTCCTAGATTACTGTTACAACGCAATTTGTAGACGGGCACTTTAGTTGTTCGTACCTCGGCGGATGTCACCGTAGGAAGCTCTCTTCTCAGCCTCATGATCTCCGCCTGGATACAAGGCTTCATCTCCCGGTGGATTTCAGTGTTGCTAGTATTAGGACATTACCCCACAATCTTCATAACAAACCGCACTCGGTAAGGATGATTTCCAGTGTGTACTCTAAAACCATATCACAACTTCAGTAATGTCGTTTGTTCGAACGGTTTCGAGAGGGAAATGTTGACCTGTCAGAGGGTCCCAAAGCCGGAATACCCGTAACAGTGGATATGAAAAGGCTGAAGACCTTAATTGAGACAAACACACTTGTAACCACGCGGGAGTTCACCGAATATCTGGGGACCACCCACACGAGCGTTATTACGCTCATGCGACATTTTGGGTAGATGCAAAAGAAGCGAGTTTGGGCATCCCTTCAAATAACGGCTGAGCAGAAAGGAAATCGCATAAGTGCATGCGTTTCACTACTTGCACGTTGCCAAGTTGAACGATTCTAGGACCGCATTGTTACAGGTGACGAGAAATTGGTCCTGTATAACAATAAAAGTTTCCGAAAACAGTCGTTGAACCTAAACCAGAAGCACATACCGACACGGAAACCTTACATCACTTACAACCCTGTAAGGTCCTTATGTCTGTTTAGTGAGATATATAGGGTGTCGGGAATTTGGGGCTGCTGCCGAACAGCACCACTATCACCGCCGATGTTTATAGCTTTTAGCTCAACAATCTACATTTATCGCTCACTTCGAAACGAGAAGCCCTGCTGAACCACAAGGACGTTCTTCTACATCAGGATGGACTGACACCTTACACAACACTAGGTGAACTGTCAGAAGATCAGGTTTCTGGGATGCGAGCTGCTGCCTAACACAGCCTATTAACTGGACATTGCCGAAAGCGACTGCCACCCTTTCCGATTGCCTCACCATTTCCTGGACGGATTACAATAGACTAATTGAAACAGACTAATCTCGTAATAATAAACTACAATAGACTAATCTCGTACATTTATAATCTAAAAATCATCCATCCAAATCAACATGTTTTTCAACTGGAAAGTCAACAGAATCAGCCTTATTATACCTATAATAAACAGTCCAACATAATTCTGAACTCAACTTATATACCATAGCATTATTTTTAGACCTATCCAAAGCTTTCGATACCATAAATCAAAATATGTTGCTACACAAATTACACACGATAGGAATTAGGAACAATGAACAGTCTCTTTTTAAAAGTTATTTATCAAATAGGCAAAAATATAAACAAAGTAACCAACATCAATCTATTCTTCAACTCATATCAACTGGTGTTCCACAGCACTCAATTTTGGGACCTGTACTTTTCAGTATATACATTAAAGATATCTTTATTTCAATAAGTGGTATAGACCTACTCCTCTATGCAGACGACATAACCATCCTCACCTCATTTAATTTAACGACCGACATTACTATGAATATTAATACTCAACTTAATAACATCTCAGATTTGCTAAATTCCAATTAATTAATGATAAATACTACCAAAACAAAATCTTTAATTTTCTCAAAACAAAATATTTCACAACTTCCTTCTATCACACTGACGATCAAAGAATGGAGAAGAACAGTTAAAAGGGAAGTGGAAACAAGATGAGGACGACTAAAGAAAGAAAGAAAAGGTTTAAGATGACGAAACGGAGCCAGACGACGATTCAAAGCCTGAACCAAGGGAGACCAGGTGGCAGCCGCAACAGCAACAGGACTGCCAAAGTGGACCCCAAGGAGCTTGATGAGCGTGTTCGACCAGCGGGTCCCCCAAGGGCGGTCCCCGCGAGCCGACCACGATCCGGCCCATAACCCAACACATTTCGAGAAATTTAGTTCAGATCCAAAGAAAACAGCATCTTCACGGTAAAGGGAGAGCACCACACCGAACGCCCTCTCAGTGCGCAGAAAAAGTGTGAGGTCATCCGCATAAGCGGACAACACCACACAATGATGACAAGAAGAGGCAACACCTCTAGGAATCGACGGAAGCCGCCGGGAGCGAATCGAAATCAAAAGCGGCTGAAATGCAATAGCGAACAGCTGACCCGACAGGGGGTAACCTTGACGGATCCCGTTCGCAAATGGGATAGCGGCAGTCATGAAGGTGGAGGTTCGGATCCGGAAAAAGGAATTGGAATAAAGATGAAAAAGTGCTTGACGGAAAATGGGTGGGAAACCAAAACGGCGAAGAACAGTGAAGAGATAAGAGTGGTTAGTTGAATCAAAGGCTTGTTTTTGGTCAATGTTGAATATAGCAAGAGGTTTCGAAAGACGAGTGGCAAGAGCGTATAAATCACGCATAGTAGTAATGTTAGTAGCAATGGAACGGGAGGGAACAGTGTAAGTCTGGTCAGAATGAATTATGTACCGTAAAACGGGATTAAGACGTAGAGCAAAATGTTTAGAAAAGATCTTGTAGTAGTGTTAAGAATGGAGATGGGGCGCCAGTTGGAAAAGAGACCAAGATTGCCGGATTTCGGGATGAGACGGAGAAAGGCGAACGAAAAGTCAGAAGGGATAGAACCAGAAGAGGAAAGAACGGAGTTAAAACAGGAAACGAGAAGGGGGAGAAGGGCAGAAAGAAAGGTCTTATAAAATGAAAGGGAGAGACCATCAGCACCAGGGGCAGAACGATCATTAAGGGAGAAAATCGCAGTACGGACTTCAGAAGGGGAGATCGGGGAATCCAAGAAATAAAAAAAAACAAGGCGGAACTAGAGGAAGAGCGTGTAGAAGATCGGAATCAGCTGCAGGCGGCAAAACCTGAGCGCGGAAACGTTCAGTGTAGTGTTCGAAGGTCAGGTCACAAATACGAAAGAGGTCCGTAACGACAGAATCATCCGGCAAAGAAAGAAAAGCAAGAGTGCTTCCCTTAACACGGGAAGTCTCAAGGGAACGAAGGTGTTGAAAAAGATTATCATGAAACCGGAGCTGAGAGAATTTTAAACGGATCAAGGCGGAAGAGGCAAAAGAAGTGAGAATGCTTCGGAGTTGAAGATCGAGAACGGCATAAGAAGGGTAAGGAGAGAGAAATTGCAATTTGCTACGGTGAGATGCAAGATCAGAAAGACGTTGTGTACGGAAAGAAAAAGAATACTGACGAGAAAAAGAGAGAATGGAAAGCTTGTTGAACAACCACAGAGCTACTGAGTCAACCGAAGTGGAAAGCTGGCTAACTGAGGAAGAGAGAATCAAATGAATTTCAGCAATGAAAACCGGATCAGATAGAAAAAAATCATCTAAGGTCGAAACTGGGGAGAAGGGAACACCAGAAGTAGGCAAGAAGAAACGTAACAAAACAGGACGATGATCAGATGAAACAGAATGTTGATGGGGGACTTCAACAAGGGAGTGGCGTAGGAAACCCGAAACATAAAAACGATCAAGTCTAGCCGCCACACAGGGGTAAGCGACAGGAGGAAACCAAGAAAATTCACGGAACTGGGGATGAAGAGAACGGAAAGCATCAACAAAATCAAAATTGTAAACCAGTTGTGAAAGCTGAGAGGAAAGGGCAAGGCGACTCTCCGCGGAACCATCACGGTCAAAGCCCGGCTGGAGAGTGCAGTTGAAGTCACCCCCAACAAGGATAATAGCAGAGGACGGAGTCAAAAGGAGAAGAGAAATTAGATGCTGGAGAAGGGCGTCAGCATCATGAGAGGATTGGGGAATGTGAAGATTGAAAAGGTGAAGTCTATGGGATAAATAAGTAAAAGAAATACCTTGAAACGAACCCTGTAAGCTCTGTGACTTGACAACATTAGAAATTTGGGAGTAAAACTGGTTATGAAACGCAAAGGCACTGTTGGACCCAAAACTGGACCGGTAGTTATGAAAAAATGTAAAGGGCCAGTGTCTCCAGCGAGAAAACCCAGTCCCCGAGGAACAGTTCGTGTTCTGGAAGAGGAGGATGTTACGGCAATGAAGGAGACTGACACAGGTCTTCAGGCGCCTGAAAGGAAGGAGTCGGAGCCGAAGTCAGATGGACGACCACTGGCTGATCAGCCCAGAGAGGTGGAGTGGAAGCAGAAGCTGGGGCTACAGGCTCGATGACCGCCTGGGCGCCAGCCACAGCGTCGGAAGAAGCAGCAGGTGTAGAGGCCGGCCCAGCACTCTGTGAAGCATGGGGGCAGACAGACGCCAGGTGCCCCTCACCCGCACAGCGAAAACAGTGCACACCAACAAACAAGTTGAAAATATAAGTCCGAGTTTCAGTAATGAGTTCCAGGGTGGATGGCCGGTTTACTATTACTTCTGAAGTCGGAAAAATAACTCTATATTGGCGACGTGCGCCCTGAACATGTTTAACGGGGGAGTCGCGAGCGGCAGCTGGAAGATATTTGGTGGCGCCAACCACACGCCCCAAAGCGTTAAGGGCGTCTACCAACACTGAGTCAGGAACTGCGGCAGGAACTGGAGATAGAGTGACAGTAACAGGACGTTGAGCAGCTGCTACCGGTTGAAGATGGACAGATCCAATATCCAGGCCATAAGCCAGGATTTTATCCACAGCCAGCTGGTGGGTGAAGTGCACGACAACACCCCCTCCCAGGAGTATAATCGACACAATGCTTTCACTCGGTACAATATCCGAAACAGCACTTAAATACTGGGGGAGAGGGGTGTCGCGCAACGCAGGAAGAAAAACACTTAATAGTAAACCAGAGGAAAGCTCCTTACCTTGAGGTGAGTCAGACGGCAACGTAATGCGCAAAGCGGAAGCAACAGGAGTAAACACAGGTCTAGCAGACACAGAAGCACTTGGTAAAGAATGCGTAGTACCCACGGCCGCTGCAAACGACCGAGACACAGGAACTGAAGAACTGGGTGCCCCTGACCCAGCCTCCGACACATTGGTAGCCAGTGGCACCTTTGCATACGAAAAAACAACACCAGTCGGCGAAACACTACTCATGGTTGACACTGAAGACACAGTGAACGATGAAGAAGCAGCTGAAGAGGCCAAGAAGGATATAATGCACTCATGCTAACGGAGGTATTACCCAGCTCGGCTACTAAACCTGACGGCTTGAGCGTTGCGACTTGCAACACTCAAAAAAAAAAAAAAAAAACGAAAAAGATATGCGTGTACGGCTGGTACACAGCCTCACTCCTTTTAAGGAAAGAACTCAGGTAAGAACAGAACTCAAATTTTCAAATAAAGGTGCAACAAAACACGTACTTCACAGAAAACTCTGACCCAGTCAGGAGCTCCAAAAACATGCGACCGATCACTTTAAACGTCGACGGCCATATTAAGCTGGAAACACCGGTTCTCGTTCGATCACCGAAGCTAAGAAGTTTCGGGCGCTGTTAGTACCTGGTAGGGTGACCACCTGGGCATACCGAGTGCTGTTGTCCGCTTTTTCCCCCTCTGTGATGGAAAATATTTAAATTCAATAAAGCGCTTTTGAAAACCCTTATATTCTTGTAAGATGTTGAAATGTAATATCAATGCATGTTTTTTTGTCACTTGGCAAGCTTTCAAATGTATGTATATGTTTCCATTCCCGTTACAGGTTTCAACATCGCTTTATTAAGAAACGGGAACAGTACACTGAAAGTTGATCAGGGAGAACCTATGAAGAAATTCAATTGTCGATGCTATTTACAATGACAGAAGGAGAGTCCAACTCGCAATTAGCAGAGTGGACACCAGAGGGCAAGGAAGAGCATCTGGAGGGAGTACACTTGAGACCTCGGAAGGCCATCTCCTAAGAACAAAAGTCCATTCGAGACATAGGAGGCACTTGGAAGATCAACAGTCCAAGAAATTCCCATTACTGGAGTGTCAGTGATATGTTGTGTAAGCATTTGTGATTAGTTGTGTGTATTACATACCTACCAAAGTAACTCATTTATTCTGTTCCTGAGCTGCTTCATAAACAGAAATGTCAATTGTTAAAAAACCCACCTGTACATCAAGTCAGCCTTGCTGAGCTGTGTCACAAAGGCCACGGAAATATGTAAATACTGATCCAAAATCTTATATGGGATTTTACATGCTTACTATGAATGCAAAATAAAGAAGTTAATACCTCTGTTCCTACAGTTCAGAAGAGTCTTTATTCAAGGCAAGAACATATACACATGACATCACAAAAATGCCAACAAAAACATCGAATAATGAAAATGTACAGCAACTAGCTATTCCACTGCAACAGAACGAATATTGATAAAACCACCTTCGTAGGCGAGGAGCATGGTGCAACAAAATAATAACAACATTTTACGACAGATTCGAGGCAGTTATAACTATAGTATACTGGCACACTGAAAATCGACAGTGCGAAACAATATTGTGTTAGGCTATACGAAGAAAAGGAAAACAAATGCGCTTAATAAGATAGATAATAAAGAGCGTGCCATGGGGCATATGAGGATACAAATATATACAGGGTGCAAACAAGACAATGCAGTCACTAATAAGAACACTAACAGAATACAAAATCATGGACAAAGGCACCGAAAAATAGATACAGGAGAAAATAACAAAACAAGGCACGTGATGAAGCATATAACTTACATAATATTAACATTACACACTTAACAAGAAGTTTGTATGTTTGTGTAAAACTCTTCACACGTTGTTTTTGCGTAGCCAAGGATAATTATGTACGTTGAAGCATACCACATCCAATGTATGAGAGCAATAATATCTGCCACCATTTGCAATAGGCTGACATAGTATGTAGTATCTGCTATCATCTGCTACAGGCAGACTTTTTCCGTTGTGTTTTTTTTCTTTTCCTTACCCTATATATATATAATGTAATCCCTACGTAAATTCTAGCATATTAAATATTTATTTTCCATATCTTTTATAGCAATGCTATTCTCTGACGTATATTTAACCAAACATAACGAATCACTTGGGGATAATGCCATCAAAAGTCCAGTGCCCTCAAATATGTTCAGTCCATATATATTGTAACGTATACTCTAGATTCACTTTCCTTTTGATTTTACTATCTCTGGTTATTTTATTTTCCTATGTAAATTATCGTCTTACTGAATGAGATGTTATTTCTCCCGCTGAATGAGATCTGGCAATGAGTGTAAGTCATGACGTGGTGGTATGCAGTATAAATAGGCGCGTTCAACGATACCTAAGAGAGCTTTTTGTTTATGTGCGTAGGGAGAGCTTTGTTTTATGTGTAAGGAGATCTTCGTTTGATGTAAAGAGAGCTTCAATTATGTGAGTAGAGCTTCGTTCATGTGCAAGGAGCTACGTTTTATTGAGTAGCTGTGTGACCCGTGAAGTGTATGTTGGGTACTACCAGGAGTTTTCCCTAATAAAAGATTTTTCTTCAGTTAGTACGTTTTTCTCAGTTCATAGTTTTGTCAGACCTCTGTCTGGCTGTTAGGTTTATTTTATTAGTTGTTATTATTAACAACCAGCATTAAGAATTTATTCATCTTAATTACTACTACAACATTACTAGCAGTTAAAAGCTTGTTTACTATTATTACTACACTACTAGCAGGAAAGTTTATTCATGATATAATTAACAACACAACCACAACCATTAGAAGAAAGCATATTCATTATAATATGATATTAAAAGTCCGATGAATTTAAATAGGCTAAATCACAAATGCGAAACAATCCACTTTGCCGTCACAGGTGACCAAGCAGTATGCATGCCACAACTCCAGGCAATTCATATTCTCTAGGACTCAACCATATTGTTCCACGTAATGAAAATGTCCTCTAATGAAAACTTTAAAACTTTTATAAAAACATACCTTATGACGATGATACACATCAAAAAATAACTAAGGAAAGAAACTGAAAGGCTTAAACTTCGAGTCATAGTCCATAGCGTCCTCAAGTAATAGTTAACGATCTTCACAGATTGTTATGCATTTCGGAGTATAAACACCATCTTCAGGAAAAAGTTGTCATCACTTAAAGGACACAAGATGATCATATGCAGAGGATTTTAGGAAGGGAGTGTCTGACACCAGGTCTTAAAAAAAACCTTAGAAATAGGAAGCTAGGAGATTTGGGCTAGAGTGCTCGATAGGAAAGTGACACGGAAGCGAAGTAGAAAGGGGGAGGAAGACGGCCTTATTTATTACCGGGGGGCCAGTACCCGGGGTTCGACAGCTTAACGTGCCCATGCGACTCACGGCGGATATTTAGTGGATCGAGCGTTCGTACCTGCTGGGATCGAACCTGAGGTCCTTTCCGCGGCAGTCTCGAACGTTTACCACTAGGCCACCCGCGGCCCTAAAGGACAGAAGAGCCTTGTGAGAGGACGCTATATACCTATATGACAACTATAATGCGCGCCGCCTACGTTGATGAAACTGAATTATTCGATGTTAATCGATATGTTCCTGTAGCTTACTAAATGCACTTTTTTATTTAACTATAAAACACATTACTTACTACAACAATTCGATATCATTCCCTGAATTACATTTTTTTATATACTTTAAAATAATTTCAGCACTCTCTCTTCCTCGACTAATATTCTCCATGGTAAAGGTAATTCTATTGGGTCATTTTTGTAACAGTTGTTCTCTTTAGTTTGTTCAGTAACGATCGTCTCATTATAACGTATGGCACGTTCACTTTTATGTCTACATACAATTGCTATATTCTCAAAAACCGGCACTGCTTCTGTTTTACAGCAATATTCCATTAAAGACGTGAACACTTTTTTGTTTTTCTAATTATTTACATGTTGTCCTAATCGTTTACTTAATCGGTTTTTAGTACTTTCTATATAAAACTTATTTTCAGTTCCCACGTTACATTTCAACATTTGGACACTGGATTTTCGAACAGTACAAAAAGTGATTATGATGAAGACTTTGAAGCAATTTTTTAGACAGTGGTTAAAAAAACAGAAGTGTTTACACATAAATTCAAAAAGAAGTTGGACTGGATTATATATGATAATAATCATAACAACCCCAATATTGGGCAAAGTACAATTTCTAATTATGTCAATAAATCGTCAATACCACTTTCGCAAGTGCAAACAACCATTATAGATCGTGGAGTTAATTTCGCTCCACCGAGTCATCTGGGAAAAGCCAGTGATTACATACCACTACTTGAAAATATATTAGGTAACTTTAAAACTTTCCGTCGAGACGCTGTTAGATTTAAACTTTATCGTACCATTAAACAGGTTATTAATGATAATAGTAAAAATACGATAAATAAGACGTATAAATATGAAAGACAGCAACTTTTGGATTTAAAAAATAATCCTATGATTAACATAATTGAAGCAGGCAAATCTAAAGAACTAGTGATATTAGATCATGCAACTTATGTTCAAAAAATGACATCTGCTATGGAAGAAATTGCAGTTGAAGTAATCCATAGTGATCCAACAGAAAAATAAATCCGTTTTCTAGCAGATATTCGTAATCATAGCACATTATCATCAGATGATGCAAAGTCCACATACCATTAGGTGCGAGTATCCCTAAAGCATTTGGCAAGATCAAATTATATAAAGATAACGAACCAATACGTTTGATCGTATCTAAAGCAAATTCCTCACTAAAGCAATTGGAACGGAAACTTTTTTCGTTTTGGGGCTTCGTATTTTCTGATTAATGAATACACTGTGATGAATTATCTTCAATTTCTAGATCAAATCAAGAATCTATAAATATCAGAACAATATACACTAGCTAGTAAGGACGTTACTGCACTATTTCCAAATACCCCCGTCATGGAATTAATTAACATCATACAACAGAAATTGTTTGAGAAAAACATCCTGAAACCATGTCAGGTATAAGAGATAATAAAAATATTAAAATATATACGTAGCAATAATTACTTCAAGTTCGAAAATAACACCTACCGACAAACCAGCGGTGCGCCAATGGGGTCACCACTGTCTCCACTTTTCTCTGAGGTGATAATGCAAGATTTAGAAAAACAAGTAATACCACAGTTCTCAAGTATCATTGCGTACTACTGTCGGTACGTTGATGACACATTTTTTCTGCTTAGAACAAGTAAATATCAGGATATTACAAGAATTCAAGACGCTTTATCTGCAGTATATCCAACAATTAAATTAACACTCCAGCTTGAAAATAATTGTCAATTACCTTTTTTGGACGTATTGATTTCTAAAAAAAGAAGGACCTGGCATTTTGTGTGTACCGTAAACCATCATACATTCCTGTATTAATCCCATCGAACTCGCATCATCCATGGGTACAAAAAATCGCAGTTTTTTATTCACTAATTAGCGGAGCTTTTTCACATTCCAGTACAAACTCGTATCGAAATAAGGAGTTGAAATGGATATTTCAAGTGGCACAAAACCATGGATATCAATCATCTATAATAAGGAAACTTATTTATCGATATAAGCATCCCAAAAATAATCCTAAGGTTGAAATTCAGTACTGTAGAAGTTTCCCGTATTTAAAAACTCTTCTAATCAAAGCTAAATATTTTAAATGCAGCTTTTCAATATTCTGATAGCACACACGAATTTAAGTCTGAAAGCCTGGTTCTCCATTTGTGTTTCAATTTTGTTTATATTTTACCTACATTTTTTATATAAAGCAATATATTATAATTTTTTAACATTATTCAAGGTCTCAGAAATAATGCTTGCTCCGGTACATGAAAAGCAAATTCTTGAAAGAATTTCTATGTTCGTCTGACTACTGTTCAAACGATGGTTTAGTAAAGTATAGTTGCAGTAATTTTTTTGAAAAAAATATTTATATCAAATGTTTTTCAATGACTTTCCAGTAATGTTTTGGTGCAATTTCTTCTACATGACACCTTTTACTAGGCCTTGAAGTATAATATTTGAATTCCTCCTTTTTACGACTTTCATACGTAAGGTCAGCAGAAAGACCAGTCCTTCAGGGGAAAAACATTGTATACATCATTATTGCGCCAAAAACGAGTTACCAGATTTCGTTTAAGAGAAATCGAGTCATCCATAGCGAAAAGGCAAAAGGTAATTATAAACAAGTTATATGGTGTATTAAAGGAATGATTAGAAACAGAACGATGGCAGACCATGCTAAACTGACGGAATCGCAGCCCACTCTAAGGTGGATGCCTTCGAGAAAAAGTGTCAGCTGTTCTTCACAATCTCCAGGCATTATACGGAGTTAAAAAACAGTATAAAATGAAAGTTGAGGCTTTTACAAAATGTAAAGGTAATTGTAAGACCTTCGTAGAATTAGTTTAAATGCAAAGGTTAGTTTGTTCTAAGCTTATATTAGAAGTTATTGTAAATATTGCATAAATTTAGAATTAAGACTTAAAGTGTTCATTCCTAGGGGATAAGTAACTTAGTAACATTTTTCGGGAAAATGTTAAATTAATACAGAGAATTGTTCGATTTATTATTGTGTAAAGTATTTTATCTATAGTTGTAAAGTTATTGCATTTTTGGAGTACTAAATACTAGTAGTATTGATTTTCATAGTATGATGGTAAATGCTTAAGTAGTTCAGGATTATTATTAAGTTAACCAAAAAATAGTTCTTACAGTATTAATTGTTCAATTGCAAAAGTACCTGAAAAGTTCAAACAAAAATTATTTTTTAGGGAATAATAGTGTAACGATGGAAGAGATAGTTTGAAGATTTAAGAGTTTTATACCAAACGGTCTTTGACCATTTGGTTTCCAGGGGTGGAGCCTGCTTCATCCTCAAGTGTGTTTCTTTTTTTTTGTTTTGTTTTTCAATCTGCTTCTTGACCCACTTTGAGCTAGTTTCATTGCAAGTGTTCAGCTGGGGGTGCCTGCCTGCTTTTGAACTGCTATGGTGGTAGGTGAAATTTGAATAAATGATGTGTACTAGAAGTTGCCCATTTAAATAAATTCGTGCAGCTTTATTATAAAAAAATTATTCAAGAATATATATTTTGCAAAACAAAAAATAATTTTAACATCAAAAAGTAAACCTACTGTATTAGAAAATGCAAATTAATGATGAAATGACTTGGAAATAGGTAGAAATATTTCTGAAACAGATGCTACACGATTTATAATGGTAAAAAATAAATATATCAAAATAATTACAGTGATATTAATACTTACGAATCAAAGTAAATCACTAATTTAAGGGTATTTCTAGGCCTATTTAGCATAACAAAATACTTCAATAATAAGTTGGACAGTATACCGATATAAATAGTCTCAGTTCTGTTTCTGTATCATGTTTCTTTTCGAGAATTTGACTACAGCGAGGAGTAGACAAAGAAAGCTCTCTCGCACATGTAAGCAGTTGGAAATGTCAAAGTACTTTAACTGGTTTGTCATTAGGCGAAAACACTCTATTTTTTACGCAAGCCCAAAATATGAAACGCTTTCGATCTTGAATTATGTTTTAAGTACAAAAACCAGTCGAAATGCAAATAAGTTTTTCTTTTTTTTTTTTGTCACGGAGAGGTCAGTAGCAAACGACATGAAAGGCTTGTCAAATGAATTACGAATCCCATTCAATATCTTGGAAAATGGTGGAAAGTATTCCTTAAAAGTCACCGTTAGGGATTTCAAGCGACATTTGATATTATTAATAATACTATGATTTATATTTAAGGTCATTTTCTGTCAGAAAGTTGTGTTGGACGCGAGAAAACTTGGTACTGTTCCCAATAACTTCTTCGCAGAAATTCAACTTTTTAGCATATTTTCCACTCGATCTAGAAAAATGAAAATGGTCATATTTTGAACCTTGTTATAATAAACTATGTTCATTTATTTTAGAAGAAATACCTGTCAAATATATTTGAAGACATGTGTAACATGTTGTACACCCACTAATATAAAAAGCGTGAGCTTCAAAGGAAATATTTTTTTCTTGTCTTAACTCAAGCAAACGCATAAGCACTTTGACATTCAGGCTCCATCTAATATCTGTGTGAATCAAAACAGTGGAATGTTCGGTGACCATATTCTTCCATGAAGATATATAATCTGAAAATAATTGTTCTCGGATTTATAAAGTTGACTGTATTGATAGCTTCGTCGAACATACATTTGAATTGTTTCGGCATTCATCTCAATGACAAGGCATGTCTAAAATTAGCGTAATCCGTACAAGAAATATTTGCACATATATTTTTGATCCGAGTAACTCATCCCATATATTTTCCTGTCATCAATTTTGCACCACCATTACGAATTCCACCACAAGAAGACCATTCAATTTGTTTTCCTTCGGAATAAGAATTAAATATATATTTAAAATGTCCTTTCCACACTCTTTTATTGGGCAGCAAACGGTCACGGTTCTTTCCATTTTACCATCATCCATGTATCGTACAAATACAATTAACATTGCTACATCATAATCGTCTGTGCTCTCGATCTAACTGCAGAACCAACACAGTTATTTTCCCACCCGTTCTATGACAGATTCAAAAATATCTGATATATTGTGGCATCGGCGAGTCACTGTGCTTTTAGAAAGAGGTATCGTGTCCAATTTCTTTGCCGAGTCGTCACTAAGCATGTACTCGACAATTGCTTCCTCGCGTCATAAAATCAAATGTTCGTCAATATTATTTACTTCCTATGCTTTTCCTTTTTGGTCGCTTACGAAATATGATGTTTTAATCGCTTTTTAAATATCTTGATTGCGAAGTGAAATATAAGAATTTAAATTAGATAATAGAAATTAAATATTCCACCTGCAAGACTATGGTTCTTAGTTTCTGAACAAGGAGACAAATGTGACGGTTTCAAGCTGCCCTTTGAGAGGGCTTCGCAAACGATATATTGTGGGCTGGAATGGTCCTCATCTCCTCTATATCAAAAGCCAAGTTTAATATAATCTTCACTGTATTTCCATTTTTAGTACTAAGTGTAATGATAATGTCTTGAACATCCTTAAGCACTGTTTCGGATTTTTTTTTCAGTTGAATGCGTTTTACAGGATTTCTGATTATCATCATAAGCGCTAATTTTTTTTTTTTTTTTTTTTTTTTTTTGCTCCTCGTTACCACATTTCACCATGGTTTCTGTCTTCAAGCAGTGATCCATGATTTCATAATTAAAAATTACTAATGTGGTATTTTCGCTTTGAAATTAAAAGTTTTCACATGCTCCTACAACCCCAGTGTTACCTTAACGATGAACGAACCTTCCATGCTCTGAGGGTTCCGGTGAACAAAAACAGCACGTAAGTACTCTGTAAGACACTTATTCCGTAGATTTTACAAACACCTACAACCACAATACTATCTTAACGATGCAAGGACATTCAATACCCTCAGAGTTCCGTTGAACTACAGCAGCATATAGCACTCTGCAAGGTTTCCATAGTTTTCGCAAGCTCCTACAACCGCAATGCTACCTTAGCGATAGCACGGATTTTTGATGCTCTGATAGTTCCGGTGAACACCAGTAGCAAGTGCGCACTCTGCAAGACTTCCATAGTCTCCACGAGCTCCAACACCCGGAGTGCCACAAGAAATTGCAGGTTAATATTTTCGTTTACAGTACGTTTGCAGCGATATTTAAAGTACTGAAAAACCGATTGAAATAAGTATTTCTCATTGTCTCTCTTTTCCAAATGGCTGACTTAAAAAAAAATTAACAGCAGACACAATTCGCCATGAGATGCAATTAAGGTTAGTACATACAGAGATTTTTGCAGTTCAGAGTTATGTCGCTATATGTTGTTTGTGTACATCTCGTTATTCTAAATTGAATTCATAATTAAACGAAATTTAAAGTAATCCATAGGGCCAGGAGTTATCTACCAGGGAACCGGGTACCCGGGCAATTGTCCTAGATAGCGAGGATTAACTGATGCTTGACTGTTTATTATAGTACTCCTCTGCTTCTTATTCTGATTTTTCTTGGGTGATAACAGGACTCTCGCACACTTCACCTTTATTTTTAGACAGTGAGTATGCTGAATCTGTCAATTAAAGTGGTGCACCTCAATTACTCAAATATGCGATAAACACACACGTTCTCGAAAATGAAAGTCAAGCAAATGGTGCATGTGAAATGAATCTCGTTTTGTGTCATCTGTGAAAACAAAATTAAATTACATTTATTTAATAAATTTTTCAAATTTTAAACTCAAAACTGTTTTAAATATGATCAATTAGGGCTTTTGCATATATTGTAAACATAACGTACCACTGAAGAAAAATTTAGTCCTTTGTTTCATACCAGCCATATCTCTTAGGAAACCGATGGTTTGAGCTAGCATAAAAGTAAAACAAAAACGTATTAAAAGTCTTTCCTTTACATTTCCATTTTAATCTGAAGGATTGCAGCTATATCGCATGCATTTGCATTAAATTAGATAAACTGAGAACCATTTGGTTTTCAAAAGAACACTTGAAAGTTGGCTGTTTTAATAAAATAGTATTTAGGTCTTTCAGGTATGGAGATAATAATTGGAAATTTAGAATATATATTAGTATGGCTCAACTTCTTCAAGCCAATAATACCATAAACATAACTAAACGGTTTCAAGCGCAGATGTTCCTCAAGTGAAACACTAAAAATTCTAAGGAACGTTTTAACAAGTATTTATTACCTTCATGATGACTTCAAATTCTCAGTAACAGCATGTGTGTTTGTTGAAAATGTAGGAATTCTTTTTCGTTGAAGGTATTTCATTTTAAATTATAGGCACATCTATCAGTAGTTCTCTAACAAAAATGTCGTATTTTGCACAAGTAGTGAATACATTTTACATCGGGAAGAATAAAAATTTAGAAAAGAACTCGTGTTTGTGCTTGCAGATATTTTGTGATCTTGCTCACTTTTTAAAAGGTGACCGTGGACGTACTGCTTAGTACAGATGCATTATTTCACTTCCCGTTAAATATGGATAAGAATAAATTAGAGAATTCGCCCGCCTGTTGAAATACTCAGTGAATATAAATTTCCTTTTTCCAGTCCTTTATGTTGTACCTGAGGTAAAGCCGAAGCAATATTGTGAATTTAAATCAACTTGTGACAAACCTAGAAAACGAATCATTTTTATCTGATGCATATAACTTTTATATAAGCATTAATTATTTTAATATTACTAGGATTATGTTCTCATTTCAGTGGTCAGATAGGATACTATTTATTTATGTTCCTCGATTTTAATATTTATGCCGTTCTTGTGTTTCTTTTGAAATATTACGACAGTGACTTTAATATTTTCAAAGCTAATTCTAAAAGTTTATATCAACCAATGAAAACATATCTTTATGTTGACCCTCGTTTAAAAGCAAAGCTTCATGTCTGTTTTCTGGAAATATTATTGGACCGACTTTAATTTTATTGGAAATATTCTTAAATACAGTATACGTGATGCTCTATAAGTGATGCACTATTGTTTTCGATATTAATCAGCAATGATGCGGCAACCTATTAAAACTGTACGAACAATATGCGCACTGGGAAGAGTAGCATTTCGAGAGTAGATTACTTCCGCCTTTCGCTGTAATTTAGATTGCAGATCTATTAGCTTGTTATATTCCTTGTGAATAGACACTCCGCATGTTTCAAAGAAAAGAACGGTGTCCATCAGTATTTGAGCATGTTCCGGTATGAACTGAAAGTCTTTACACATGCGTTTAGTTTCCATCAGTGTGTTGCACTCATTGAGTCTGGCAGTGTTCGGAATAAGTTCCATTTCGTTGAAGCAGAAATATGCACATACGTTTCAGTCCGTAACATGGTACTGCATCGTTTCGAACCAGGAATTCCAGCGTTTCAACAGGAGTAATGATACTGAGAGATACGCTGTCTTAGCACGATATCTGAACTTTTAAAATGTTAAAAGTGCGATAGTTAAAGTATGAAATTTATTTACAAATAAAAACACAATATAGGTAGAAACACGAAAGAAGCCAGATCTTTCGGGCTTGCAACAAGCCCATTTTCAAGCTAAAGAATGCCACCGATCCGATATAAGCCGCTACTCGATTAAATACAGTTAGACGAGATATTGATGCAACAGTTCGTAGTGACGTAAGTAGTAGGCCGGATAACCAATTGACACAAGATCTAAAAGAAATAATGTTGTCTAAGTATGGAATAATGTTTGGAGGATCCACGTTCTCGAGACAAAATCTTCAGCGTAGAGGAACGTTGATAGGCAAATCGATATTACAGCACACATCCGCATACAAAGTAAAAAGTAAACTCTCAGAAAAGAAAGTGTCTTGTTTTTTCGTTGTAAAAGCTAGAGGTTTTAAATTGACCCATTTAGATGTATAGTGGCGTTGAGCCCCAGTTCTTGCTACTGCAGTTCAGGATGACCCAGTTCTAATATCATACTGGTGTTCTAACACTCTGACACTCAAGGTTAACAGTATCGATCCAATACATACAAGTTCCTTTTCAGAAGGCACACTAAATACAGTTGGAGTGGAATATATATACTATGTTTATTAATAGTATGAACCTGGTCTCCTTCCTTCCTTATAAGTGATAAAATGTTGGTGGTTTTAATTACAAAACCAATGTTGTGCTTCTTACATGTTTATTTCGGAAAATTAGCAATGGGTTGAATATAATATATAGAATGCACGTATTGCACATCTCCCGGGTCTCGTTATAAGTTAGTGAATGCCAGACGATGGAAACTTCGTATGAAGTTTTTCAACTTGATAAGAAGTTACAGATCAATGACGTGATTGGTTCACACATTTGTACATGTACTACTCTGTAATCATGTTAACCCTCGAGCACACAGGCTTCGGTTCCCTACATTTTTGGAAGGCTTTCTCTATAACGGAAAGGCCATGTATCCTCTGCGTGCTGCAATTCGTTTAAGATATCAAGCTCTTTCTGCAAGGAATCCTCAGTTGAGCAGATATGTATTGCACAATATTGCACAATATATAGCAGATATTTTTTGTTTCCATGGGTTTTTGACTTTGCATAAACATATTTACGAATCCGAAGCCTGCCAAAAATTTAGGAAACCGAAGACTGCCAAAAATTTAGAAAACCGAAGACTGTCTGCTCACCCTCACACCCATAGACATCCCAGTATGAGAGAATTGGGATGTTGCCCATTGGATCCACGGAGTGTCTTAAGAATATCAAGAATTATCGAAAAGTTTAATATCAAAGTCATTATTTTAAAACCTGTAAACAAGGTGAATTTTTACGGATCGAAAGACTATGTCGAAGACACAAATTCCTGGGGAAATTTTCAGATCCCTGGTTAGTGTTGACTTTCATACACAGTGACAGACTGGCGGGATTTTAGTTTCCGTGTGAAGGAACACAAGACTTACGTACGGAACTATGAACTGAAGAAGCCATCTGTAGCCCAGCATCGTCACAAAATAATCATACATTTTTGTTTGGAAACGATACGCTTATTAATAAATTTGATTCGATTATAAAGCTTCATATAGCAGAAGCTTTCCACATGCTCCATAAATCTTCACGGCTTGTCAGCAGCATGGCATCTACTAAATGTCTTCCAGCAGCGTGAAAACTATTCACCAAAATCCGTGACCGGCAGAACTCTGATGATATTGCAATGATTTGGATATTTACGCTCCATTTGTCCTGATGAAGCCTAGACAATCGTTCTGCAAAACTATAGTTGATGTTAACATAAACAGTAAATTGTGATTAAATGTTGCATTTTTATTCAATATCAACATCATAATTTTTTTAGTTATAAATTATGAAAGGAATGGTGCTTCATTATTTTGGTGGGGGCTTAACGATTAGCGTAAGTAACCCGATTGTTACTTACGCTGATCGTGCTTAATTTATGGACACTGGTGCCAGAGGATGGATATAGCAAGTGTCGTAAGACAAACAGAACTACCATACCCCATCATGATTCGACGGCCAACCAGCCTCTATTGCATGGTCAGATGCTAGCTCTGAGATTCTGTACCACCGGAAAGGCTTCTTACTTTTTCTTTTAAGGAGAATCAATGTATCGCACAGTGCCATTCTCTGAAGGCGCAAAATAAATCTATCCGTTAGAGAAATGACCATATTAGTGATCAGACTTGGAATTACTGATTTTTACTGCCCACACAACATATGGTATACATGAAAGAACGGCGCAAATCTAATGAAAGTAGAAAACATAAAGTGATTAATATTGCAGAAGGAGTATGCAAAAAAGCTTGTAAGAGAGAGAATGAATACAGATTACAACAGCAACACGGGTTTTAATAAAACTTCTAAAGGTTTGCTAATACGTTCTCAAAAACGAACTTACCAAAGTAACTAAAAAAAACCTTTTGTTTCATGGAGATTATGTAAATTTCCACCATTACCTAACAAACATTTTCACAGTTGTTCGAGCGATATATCAATTTCATTGCGGCACCTCAATTGTCCATTTCTTCATTTTACAATTTTATGCGGTACCGCTCTTTATATTCTTCTCAACAACTGTTGGTAAACACCAGCTCGTACTGTCTCAGAGCAAATGCCAAGTTCTCCTTTTGCCAAAAATTATTTTAATTCATTGCTCTTGCGTCCTATTTGTTTTACTTGGGCGTATTGTAAGCTGATACACTGCCGGACAATTGCTAAGGACGGATGACAATAGCAACGATAGCAACCATAAAATGGAAGGCAGGAAAATGTGGAAATTAGCATAAGTGCGGGATACAGTAAGACGTGTTGTGCGTATGCAAATTTTGGATTGCCGAACTTGTTCGTGACGTCATAGCGCTGATAAGAGATATAAAGGATTTGACGCGTATTGACCGTTGTTGTTCAAACGCAAAGTTGAAAGGGAAAGAATCAATTGACGAACTTGCAATTTTCAGTATGTCTTCCCGACATCACCTAGATGATTTTACGCGTGGCCGTATTATTGGCAAGATTGAAGAACGGCGAAAAATAACAGATGTAGCCAGGGAGCTCGACGTCAGCCACAGTGTTGTTTCAAGGCTTTGAAAATCATTTCAAACAAATGGAGAGTGTAGCAAACGTCACGGGGGAGGTCGTGTTCGCAGTACGACACCTGCAGAAGATCGGTACATAGTGCTATAAACAAAAAGCCACCGGTGCAGCACAGCTAGTGAGGTAGCAAATCAGTTTATGGCTGCTACTGGCAAGCGGATCTCCCAAAAAACTGTCGCCAGACGTTTGCATGAAGGAGGACTATACGCCCGCCGTCCTGTTGTGTGCATCCCATTGTCTAGACGTCACCGTACCGCCCGTTTGCAATGGTGCCATCAACATCGCAATTGGACTGATAACGACTGGTCTACTGTCCTCTTCTCAGATGAGAGTAGATACAGTCTATCGTCTGATTGTCGACGACAACTGATCTGGCGTGATAGTGGTACTGCATATTGTCCAGCAAACATACAGGAAAGGGACCGATATCCGACATGTAGTGTCATGATATGGGCTGGCATCATGATCAATGGCCGTACGTCCCTCTATGTGCTTCCAACTGGGATTATGACTGGCCAACGATACATTAATGATGTTCTGCTACCCCATGTTCGCATGTTCCGTGGTGCTGTCGGTGATAGATTCATTTTCATGGACGACAACGCAACATGTCATCGAACAGTCGCTGTCAAGGAGTGTCTTGAGAGCGAGGATATTCAACGCCTCGTAGGGCCAGCACGTCCTCCAGATCTGAATCCCATTGAAAATGTGTGGGATGCTTTGGGGAGGAGTTTTGCTGGTCGCGAATGCCCTCCAATAAACAAGGACACCCTCATCCGTGCACTGACAGAGAAATGGGATAAATTATCCCAACAGCTGCTTGATAATGTTGTGCAAAGCATGACACGACGTGTGGAATCTTGCATCGCCCTCCATGGTGGCCATATCCCGTATTGACATTTTACGCCGGTACGCCTGCGGACGGTAATTGCATTTTTCACACTTACGAATTCTGCACAAAATGGCCTGTTTGTCCCTTGAACACGTTCCAAAGCCTTCTAGATTTCAGAGCACAATAAATTGTCTTTATTGTAATGTCCTGGCATTCTGACATTATTTTACTTCACTTGGCATCCAACCACACTTACTTTTTCATGCGCTATATAGCCGTTTATGATCCGCCCTTAGCAATTGTCCAGCAGTGTATTACTTAAAGAGCTGAGACATGAATCTTAATTAAAAAAACTTACAAAGTCCGCAGAAAACTAAAGAAAGCAAGGAGAGATGCATGCTCGGTGTAACCAGAAATGGTAACGAGGAACACCTGTTTTATGAACATCAGAGTAGTGGAAGACGTCATGATGAGTGTAAAATCTCTGAAATGGCAGCCGACTGTGCGTGTTGCCATAAGAACTGAGCATCTATGCAAAACAGGAATTACAGACTGCACAACAAGGGACAGAAAATCAGCCGGAAGCAGGCAACGTGGGGGAAAGAAAAATTTTTGAAAACACACTCAACTGCGTCTGGTATAGCACTTTGGATTTGACCGCACAGCAAAGAATAAAATATTCGCTCCATCCTCAGAGACAATTCACTGATTTTCTTTTTTTTTTTGGTTCTATCAAGAAATAATCAAAATAAAATAAAATAGAACACTGCATTAAGAACGTAAAGCTTACTTATCACAAAACATACGAGCGTTTCTGTTCTACACATGGCATGCATACTCCTGGGTTTACCTGGAATAAATGTTTCGGTAACAATGTTGTGTTTATGATGTTGAGAAACGCTTCTCAAAATCTGGGTCCATGCTTTTTTGCCGAGAGGCACTGGCATTTATTTATTTATTTATTCATTTTGGGCGAAGACATTGACGTGAACTTGATGATTGAATATTGCGTTTCTTAAACCTCTCATTTTTCGGTGCGTAAAAGTTCGACTTCTACATAAAAATCGTCTTGTGTTTTATTAGATATATATAGAAATTGTCCATTTCTAAACTAACAGAAATTCAAAATCTACTCTTGAATTAGCTACATGCGGAATCACTTACACGTACACATTATCCAAAGCCATGGACATCCGTTTGCTGGGAATACGAACGAATGTCGATGTCTGTTCACTTTATTTTATTGCTGTTCTCGAAATTACTGAAGATACTAAATTGTAACGTATACTCTAGATTCACTTTCCTTTTGATTTTTATTATCTCTGGTTATTTTATTTTACTATGTAAATTATCTTCTTACTGAACGAGATGTTATTTCTCCCGCTGAATGAGATCTAGCAATGAGTGGAAGTCATGACGTGGTGGTAGCCAGTATAAATAGGCGCGTTCAACGATACCTAAGAGAGCGGTTGTTTATGTGCGAGAGAGCTTTTTGTTGATGTGCGTACAGAGAGCTGTTGTTTATGTTCCAGAGAGCTGTTGTTGTATGGTGAGAGCTTTTATGTGTAAAGAGATCTTCGTTTATGTGAGTAGAGCTTCGTGTATGTTGGAGGATACCAGGACTTTCTCTGAATAAAGCTTGTGTTGTAAGTACGTTTTTCTCTGTTCATAGTTTTGTCAGATCTCTGTCTGGCTGTTAGGTTTATTTCATTAGTTGTTATTATTAACAACCAGCATAAGACTTTATTCATCTTAATTACTACTACAACATTACTACCAGTTAAAAGCTTGTTCATTATTATTACTACACTACTAGCAGGAAAGTTTATTCATGATATAATTAACAAATAACAAGCATTAGAAGAAGCTTATTAGTAGAAGCTGAATTCATTATAATTTAGAAGAAAGTTGAATTCATTATAATTGGCGCCCGAACTTTTCTCGAACACGAGATCTTGACAATTATTACCCATGTCTTCCTTACCTGAGACAACTTCAATTTTTCACCCTAAGGTAAGTTTCGATGGTGATGGTGTTTTTTTTTGACAATTTGCAAGAAGCCTGTGGGTCTCACTTTGATATGAATGATTTACAAATCCCCAGGCATTCTTCACAATTTCGTAATTCACCAGCTTCCTATTATTCTGAGTCGCGGGTCGTATTGGAGGAGTTCAATCCTCTCAGCGAAGCAGAATGCTTTCCCATTTCGTGCCGCATGCAGGAACAATTCATATCAATGGTTTGGAGGGATCCTTAAAATTCCTCGAAGATTTGGAAGATCATTTTGATCTCTACAATATTCCTCAAGACTGCAAAATACAAATCACAGGCACTTGCTTGAAGGATACCGCTAAGACCTGGTATCGGCAGTGGAGAGTGTCGAACCCGGATTCTCATTATGAGAATTTCCGTGCACAATTTTTGGAGGTCTTTCCTTTCGGCCTCAGTCGAGCTAGCCTTGCACAACAACTTTTTTCTCGTCAGCAAGGACATAACGATAGCCCTGTTGCATTTGCGTTGGAAACAACACGCTTGTATAACTTATGGGATCCAAATGCCAGTCATGTCGACATGTTGGACACCCTATTGCAGCAGCTCGATCCATTTCTACAAGATTTTCCTGAGGTTCGACACCCTGCTACAATTCATGAATGCCTTCGCCTCATACGAACGTATGAAGAGCGACACGGCAAACATGGTTCAACTCCCCATGCTCGGGCACCCCGCGAGGCTTATTACGAAAACCCTCAGCGGCATAATAGGCCTAATAACTTTCAACGCGAGCGTTCACAAGTGCACGCCCAAGCTTCATACGTCCCACCACATAGAAGAGTGGCAAACCAACCGCGAGTTTCTGAACAATCTTCTGGATACCGTACAAATGCACAGTATGCTCGACCCCGTTCCAATCCGCAGAATTCGGAACGTTTTCATGCTCAGGCCAATGATTTTTCTGCCCGTGCTGAGGGATGAAGTAATAGAAATGAAAATGTCAACAGATATGCGGAGTTCCCGCAGCAGATTTCACGCAGTTTTCCTCATCGTGAAAATTTTCCCGATACCTGGCAGGGTCGAGGTTTCAGACCGCATGATAATCCAACCAGGAATCCTTTAAACTTCCAAAGGAAGTAGACCAAGGGTCGGTCCTGCTTCCTGATACCAAGCATTCTGACCCTAAAACAGTATTAGTGACTGTCCAAACTCCTCAGTTGCCTGATGTGTTCTTGACAATTGAAGATATTATTTTCGAGACAAAGTTCGACACTGGTTCTGAAATGTCAGCCCTAAATACGAAGTTTTGCACTGACAATTTTCCTGCAATACACGTTCAGCCTGCGACGCAGTATTTGCGAGGTGCAAATAACGAAATCTTTAGTATCACAGGAACTGTCACATTATCTCTAGGGCTGGGAAAGGCTCGATTTACGCATTCTTTCCTGCTTATAGACGAACTACCTGTTAAATGTCTAATGGAAATGGACTTTATTAATACGTTTCAAGTTACTCTGAATTTTGTACAACATGTGATTTCCTTTCCGGAACCTATCGAAGTGATTCCTGCGGTTCCTATAGATACAACGAGTTTGTTATTGAGTAACCAATTGAATGAGAGGCCACGAAACAAGCTTTCTCTACTTTTGCAGGAAAGCCGTGGATTATTTTCTGATCAACCTGGTTTCACACAGGTGGTTTATCATGTCATTGACACTGATGGTTCAAAACCGATAGCGACGAAACCTTACCCTTGTGCTCCCCATAAGAAACAGGAAATGCAACGTCAAATTTCTGAGATGATTAAACAGGGCATAATAAGGGAATCCACAAGCGCCTGGGCTGCTCCTGCCTTTTTGGTTCCAAAGAAACAACCCAATGAATTTCGTTTCGTGACAGATTTCCGCAAGCTCAAATAAGTCACGAAAACGATCAATTATCCACTACCTGTCATGTCGCATATTTTGCATGACCTGTCGTCAACTAAATGGATGTCAGCTTTGGATTTGGCGAGTGGATATTGGCAGGTGGCGGTACATCCGGACTCCGTTGATAAAACAGGCTTTGTGACTCCTTTTGGGGCTTATGAATACCTGCGTATGCCCTTTGGACTAGCTTCTGCACCTGCTACTTTCCAAAAGCTTATGGATACGGTTCTCAGACCTGTCCTGGGTCCCCATGTGCATGTATATTTGGATGACATTATTATTACATCAGAGACTTTTGACGAGCACCTTTCTCTGCTCAAACAGGTGTTCCAACTCATATACAATGCTGGCTTGACGTTAAAACCTAGTAAATGCCAGATAGCGAGGGACGAGATTGTATATCTGGGGTTGAAAATCACTCTCCACGGCTTATTTACGGATAATGAAAAAAATAGGCCTATTGTTGACTTTCCTCGGCCTAAAACAGCAAAAGAACTATCACGCTTTCTGGGAATGACCGGATGGTATCAGCAGTTCGTCCCCGCTTATGCTACAATCTGTGAGCAATTGTATGCTTTGAAACGTAAATACAAGAAGTTTGTTTGGACACCTGAGGCCAACGCTGCATTTGAAACACTGAAGTCTGCGTTGACTCAGCCTCCTGTGTTGGCTTTCCCGGATCATACTAAGGAATTTGATATTTATACTGACGCATCCGGAGTTGGTCTTGGTTGCGTTTTGTCACAAGCTGGGCATCCAATAGCTTTTGCGTCTGGTACTTTGGCCAAAGCTGAACGCAATTATTCAGCTACGGAACGTGAATGTCATGCTGTTGTGTATGCTCTTGACAAATTTCAATGTTATCTTAACGAATTGACAGTTAACATAATTACGGATCATTCTGCCCTTCAGTATTTGAATTCTGCTAAGCATCTCTCTCAAAGACTTATGAATTGGGCTCTGAAGTTACAAGAGAGCAATATCAAAATTTCGTATCAGCCAGGTCATAAGAATCAATTACCGGACGCATTGTCTCGCGTTCCGATTAGTGGGGTCCCCACAGAAACTACTCCTGGATGTCAGCCTTTACTTCTAATAGCTGATATAACATCCAGAGAGCAGAACATGGCAGAATTAATAAATGATCCAGATTTTGGGGATATCTATAATTTTTTGCATGCGGGTTCGCCCCTACAAAGTGATTCTTCTCTGGCTGGGAGGTCACAGCATTTTGAAGTCATAGAGGGTCTTTTTTACTATACGAAATCTAGGACTACTAGGGCAGAGTTTCGCCCATGTATTCCGCGAACCCTTAAAATGGCCCTTTTAAACGAATTTGATGACAAACCTCTTGCAGGCTATTTAGGTATTCGCAAGACCCGTTGTAAATTGCGGGATGTTGCCTATTGGCCTGGTATGTACCAAAGTGTGCTCGCATACGTTCAATCATCTCACTTGTGTCAGATTAATAATTACCGTAATGTAAGACCGGCCGGTCACTTAAATTCTAGTTCAAGTTCTCATGTTTTTGACATTATTTCAGTAGATTTATTGGGACCTTATCCTTTATCTGTTAAAAACAAAGCTCGTTACGTTTTAGTATTAACTGATAATTTTTCTAAATGGGTTGAAGTTTTTCCCATTAAAGCCGCTACGGCAGAAGTTATTTGTAATGTATTAATTAATGAAGTATTCTCTAGATATGGTGTACCTAATAAAGTAGTTTCGGATAATGGTCCCCAATTTACTTCTGACATTTTTGAAAGAATGTGCGCGAGACTACACATTAAGCATAAATTCATTTCCCCATATTATCCCCAGAGTAATCCTGCGGAACGAGTAAACCGTACGCTTGTTAAAATGATTGCTACATTTGTCATGGATCATCACGAGCCATGGGATGAACATCTTGAGCTTTTTTCGTTCGCCCTCCGCTCGTCTGATCACGAATCTACTAAAATTACTCCTGCTGAACTTTTTCTGGGTCGCAAAATTAAAACCCCTTTTGAAAATTTAACGGGGATTATCGACGAACTAAAGCAGCGACCAACTCCGCAATCAGTACGAATCATGGCAGAAAAAGCTCGTGTTGCAATGCTAGGAGCACAAGCGGCTCAAGCAAGATACTATAATACTAGGCGTAGGGAACCAGATCTTGTCGTTGGAGATCTCACTCTCGTGGAAACGCACTTCCAGTCTTCTGTTTCTCATACTTTAGTGAAGAAATTTGCACCCAGCTACGAAGGTCCATATCGGGTGGCAAATGTGTTTGAAAATAACATTGTTCTTGAAAAACCTGACAATCAATTTCAATACGTACACGTTGCTCAGTGTCGCAAGTATCATGAACGAAATATCGATTTTATAATCAACCCTACTCAACCTTCTGTTCCACAGACTCAAGAGTCTATATCTCACGATCAACCTCCAGAAATTTTGGACGAACCAACAAACATTTTTGAAGAATCTCCAGTGATTTTTTCTTCACCCTCAACTCCTCAAGACGGGTTTCCAAACACGCAGCCTGATTCTCCCATGAGACGAAGGCTCGAATCAAGTTCTTCAAATACTAGTATCATTCCTTTCCCTCCAACCATTGCCAAGACTATTGCTGCACCGTTTCCTGATAACTCTGCACCAACACAAGCTCCTACTTCCTTGAATACCTCGTGAGAGAGTATTCCTATAGGCAGAAATAAACATCGCCCTGCACGACCACTAAATTACAGCAGCGACTCAGAGTCTTCAGATATTTCTGATTTATCAGTTATGGACAAGAGTTTGACGATTCCTAAACGTCAAACACCAATTACAAACCGTCCAGCAACACCAAAAGCTGGTCGAAAACGTAACTTGTCTCCCCAATCTGCTTCGCCGCAACAGCGACGAAGGCAGAGATCCTTGCATCCGCCCGGGTTTCGCCCCTGGAACCTACGCTCAGGGCAAACAGGGCCGATGCCTGCTTCTACTCTCATGCCACGAGGGAGAAAGCGAAAACAAACGATGTATCCGGAGCCACGTCCGTCCAAAAGAATGCTGGTAGGACACCACGGGCCCCAGCACAAAGGGACTACATATCAAAAGCCTGGGGGAGCCCGTTCCTGTCAGCCGCAGGGATTTCCTGATCGACGGACTTCAGTCGTTCCTGACCGCTCCTGTCAGCCGCAGGGTTTTCCGAACCGACAGACTTCGGCCGTTCCTGACCGTTCCTGTCAGCCGCGGGGATTTCCGGACCGACAGACTTCAGCCGTTCCTGACCGACGGACGTCAGCCGCCGGGATTTCTTGACCGACAGACTACAGATTATCCAGTCACGTCCTTAAAGAGATCTACGCCACCTGAATTTACCAGTCCGATTAGAACTGGAAAACGTTATCGTACTAGAGTTTTTTATGCGTCCTCGAGATAAGTAAGTTCTCGTGGACAGGTTCTTTTCTCCATTTGTTGTTTTTCCTGCACGACCAGTTGGCGTGTCAGAATTTCTTTTTTTCGTGTGGGCTTATGCATTCTTTTCGTGTATATATGTTTTTTTTTATATTTCTTCTATGTCCATCTACTAATCCAAATTCTTTTTATATATATGTGCTTAGGGGTAAAATAATGAAAATTGTTACTGTTAGGCAGCTAATGGCAATCTTCGCTGCTGATACAGTTGGTTTCTATTCAACGATAATATGAGAACGTAATTTGAAATTAAAAAGTGATTCCTGCTAGGCAGAATAAAAGGAAGGTATGCCGATGCAGGTTTGTTTTGTTCAAGTATACAAAGAGTTTCACAGACAAATACAGATTTCTTGATTTTGTCATGCCATGTTTGATATTGTACATACTGCTGCCACCAAAACAACAACAAAGAAGAGGTCGATAAACGTCAATCAACGAAGTGTAAGACTTACACTCCAAAATTGATAGGTTTTTCGAAAAAAACAAAAATTAAGGGGGAGATGATGTAACGTATACTCTAGATTCACTTTCCTTTTGATTTTTACTATCTCTGGTTATTTTATTTTACTATGTAAATTATCTTCTTACTGAACGAGATGTTATTTCTCCCGCTGAATGAGAACTGGCAATGAGTGTAAGTCATGACGTGGTGGTAGCCAGTATAAATGGGCGCGTTCAACGATACCTAAGAGAGCGGTTGTTTATGTGCGAGAGAGCTTTTTGTTTATGTGCGTACAGAGAGCTGTTGTTTATGTGCCAGAGAGCTGTTGTTGTATGGTGAGAGCTTTTATGTGTAAAGAGATCTTCGTTTATGTGAGTAGAGCTTCGTGTATGTTGGAGGATACCAGGACTTTCTCTGAATAAAGCTTGTATACTAAGTACGTTTTTCTCAGTTCATAGTTTTGTCAGATCTCTGTCTGGCTGTTAGGTTTATTTCATTAGTTGTTATTATTAACAACCAGCATAAGACTTTATTCATCTTAATTACTACTACAACATTACTAGCAGTTAAAAGCTTGTTCATTATTATTACTACACTACTAGCAGGAAAGTTTATTCATGATATAATTAACAAACAACAAGCATTAGAAGAAGCTTATTAGTAGAAGCTGAATTCATTATAATTTAGAAGAAACTTGAATTCATTATAAAATGACAGAAACACATAATTCACAACAAAAATTTATCATGGATGGTGAAATGGTACTTAATGTGTAAATTGAAATTACAAATAACTTTGGATGCAAAATTACTACAGAGGAAAAATGCAAGTCATTATTGTAACGTACGGGATATCAAAGTGTAATGTAATTCTTTGTATGGTAATTTATTTTGGATAGCGTAAGTACCTTAAATTACGATGTATTTAGGGAGTTTTTTAAAAAGTGCCGTGCTCGATGTTGCATAATTATTTCACAATTTGCACGGCTCTGAATCTTTTATGGATATATAAAGGCATTATCGATCATTTCTTAAAAAAAACACCCTGAGAAAGTTCTCTTGTAATACTCAAAATAAATGATTTATTTTTAGTATTTTATATAAAAAATTAAGAAAATAAATCTGGCACGGTGTTTTCCGTTATTGTGTTAGCCTTCCATTAATGTGTGCAAAGCACCGCTTACTTCAAGACATTCTCATTAGTGATCTGAACCACTTATGTTTTACGTTTCTTGATCAAAGGGTATCGTTTGTTTATGAGGGATTTTGCAGACCTGAATTATTACTCTCCGGGAATGCTGAAGATTTTCTCCAAATTCTAACAACCTTTTTACGTCAAGGTACATGAGTGCTCTGAAAGGGCAAATGAATGGAATGGTACGAAAAGCAAAAACCTGATTGAATAACGTACTGATAAAAATTGAATGGTAACTAAAACTGATCGAATTTCTAAAAGGTTTACCAAAACCTTGAACAAACACTTTACAGTAATATGTGTATAAAACTTATATTTACAATGGTTATCTGAAGAACAAAATTATTTGTAATTTTCAAAAATCATTGAATTTTATCAAGATCATTGGTATACTATTTGAAGATTGCCTGTAACGGTGTACGTTATATTCTTACAGATCTCCATTTCCCATTTTGTCGTGTGTATCTCATTCGTTATAGTAGAAAATTTACAAAAGTTCTTTGAAATATTGGGGTACGAATTTTCTGTCTTTTTAATGAAATCCAGGTTTCCATTCAAAAGACATTGAGCCAATTCCTATCTCAAGGAAGAAAATATGGTGAGAATCAATCCTATGTTTAGTTTCGTTCCAATATTGTTATCATCTATGCCGAACCGTGAACTCGTTTGATAATATAGCGTGCGTGACCGTTTTGCAACTTGCAGAAAAAAAAACTGGACTCACAGAAGGCAGTCTTTTTCAAATATTAATGAATGTTCATCCGCTGTGAAATGTAACAAAAACTTTTCTTTATATTATTTTTTTAACAAGTGTGAATTCGGAACATTTTTTTGTAACAAGTGTAAATTCGTTGTTTCTATTTAAAAAGTTTAAAGACATTCCTTGGAGTTTCTGCTGTCGTAAGGAATTCCTTATTGAATGAAAATGAAATAGAAAACAATGCATATTTGTTATCTGAAGAAGACGGTTACAATTTTAATTATTTTATTTAATTTAAAATGAAATTTAGTACTAGTTAAAACGGTGTGTTGTGTAAAATTATGCAGATTCTTAGAGTGAAAATTCAAATGTCACTTTTAAAATCTGCAGCAGTTTGTTTCACAGTTTAACCTTGTTTTTCAAAACGTTAACTTTTGCGTCTTAAATTCAGTTGCGCTCTTTGTGAAAAAATATTTAAAAAATATGTAAAAACTATGATAAGCGTATCTTACAAGTTGCAGTAAAATTTATCAAAAATAATATAATTTAATGCTATCACTTACTTTTTCACTTTAAAATTTAATAAAATTCTATTCAAAACGGCGTAAAGCTGCTCTTATAACGAAATAATTTCCATATTTGGCAATCTGTAAAACTGATGGAAATAATTGCTTCCGCGGGAAAAATGAAACAATCTCTAATGTACTCCATCATTAAACGTATTAAACAAAAAATTAAGGAATTTTTTTGAAAAACATTTTAAACCCAAAAGGTATAATGGGAGAAGACAACGGTTAGTTGCAGAAAGATTTGATGGACTACAAAATTTTACAAACAAGCCTGGAAATTACATATCGTTCGCATGTGGGTTACTCACATGAAATCTGCAGGAATAAAACTACACCATAAAAGATAATCACGATATTTTCTCCACGATATTTCCAATGCGCAGAATTCAGCAAAATACAATTTCTCCTGATAAGTTTGTAGGTAATTCTTTTTAAATCCCAAACATGTTGAGGCTAAAAAGGGTTTTCTTTTTTGTAGCAACATCGTGGTAATCTTTTTCCTAAAAAAAGAAACAAGAAATTATTTTCAATAATTTTTTTATGTGGAATCCACGGAACAAATCATCAGGCCATATATTGTTCTGTTTTCGAATTACGTGCATTTGGACAGTCTTACTTCAAAAGAAAAATGCGACGCTGTACAAAATATGGAAATGCCATATTGTTATCCTCGGAAAACAAAAATTCCAGATAAGGAATGAAAAATTACTCGTATATGAGTGTTTGTACTGCCGAGCAGGAATTTGTTTAGAAAGCCTCCACTGCCGCTTGTTGGCATTGAAGTTAATCTGACTGAAAAGCACCATATTTCGACCTGATGTCGCAGTGGCTTAAGCGATAGCTTCTGACCATTCATCCGAGATACGTTCGGGTTCGAATCACGGTGAGGCATGGATGTTGTGATTGCTATAAGGCACTGGCTCTCTCTCTTCCCTGAAAATCGCGGCCTGAAATTAGGGACAGGCAACTGCTTTTAGCACACTGAGTTTATCGTGATGGTTGTTAAGCCACCAATAAAAAAGCTCTAATCGAACCAAAGACGAGAAATTCTAGTGAACATTTCAAAGCTCATTTGGTTGAATGTTCTACGTTGCACATAATAATATTACTATGACATACTTCTCAACATCACTATAATATGCTTAGTGAAAATACGGGTAGTCATAAATCATAACTTCTCAGATACCGGGATCACCAAGTAGTTGAGCATCTTCGGTATTTACCAGCACAGAAAACAAAAAATAATAACACTGATGTGTCCCATATTTCACAATACGTTTAGTTCTTTCAAATTGCCAAATAGACGTGCTATTTCCGGAAGTTTCACTTAAAGCTATGTATACTGTATCCGTGTTTTTTTCGGTTTGACACTCTCCAGGTTTGCATTTAATATGTAAATTGTGTTGCTGGGTCATCAAAATTTCGGTAAACAATGAAACTCGTATGTGTGGAGATGCCTATAGCTTCGTTGTTTAAACTAGCAGCAAATGCCCTGGTTTTCACTCTGGAACTATATTTTATGAAATTTAGGTTGGTATAATGAATCATTTAAAATTTCCTGTTGTGTGTTAGTTTTAAAATGGAAAATATATGTGAAAAATTATTTATTTAAAAAAATTTTCCCAGTCTAAAAAATATTTAAAATTATAAAGATATTTAACAACAAAGAAAGGAATTTATTCATAAAACGGGCATGACACAAAAACAAACCGGAAATTAAATTTTCAATTTTTTATACCTCTATATTCGTCTGCTCATAGATTTATCTTATCTCAATCGAATTTTAATGAATTCTGATTAAAGATGGACTCTCAAGCCGTAATATTTTGGAATTGAAGAAGGTAAATGGTGGGAACTATTCAACGCTTATATTTATTTGTTAAATTCTTTATGTTGTTTGGAGAACAGGAGAGAAAAGAATACACCGGACGAAAAATTACGGAATCTAGATTGAAATTTGTACATAAGCATAAATTTGATTTACGTAACGAGTTGTGTACAAATAGGAATCTAGATTGAAACTTGTACATAAGCATAAATTTGATTTACGTAACGAGTTGTGCACAAATATTGAGAAATGAAACTGCTGGATTATCACAAGGGATATATGAGGTGTGTATTTAAAATAATTGTAGCATTCCTTATTGCGTTTTACAGATACAACTGCGATTCGTAAAGGTGGCGTTCCTCAGTGACAAAAGAGGCCATTGGATATGGGCAAGAACATGGGCACTGTGGAATTTTGTTGAATTGTCCATGTCAACAATCAGTAGTTTCTATTTTCAGTGAAATAAATATAGAGCTATCATTGTAGGCCTAGAATTTGTAATAGAAACTCTGTGATGACATATCCAGATGGCTGATTCCTGGGACCTTTAATAATTGCTGCGAGCGTCCATACTTATTAGGAATTGCTCCAACAATATAATTCTGGACACAGTAAACCAGTCTCAGTTCGATTGCTAAGGATAGAACGGTATGGCTCGGGATTTTCAGTTGCGCTACCCGGAAACTTCCGAAATCACCAACTGTCCAGAAGAAATTTCGCCTTGCTTGTGCAAAGCAGAGCCGTCACTAGACCATTGAACAGTTGCAACGAATAATATGATCCGAGGAATCCAGATTTTGCTTGAATTACAATAATAGGTGCTCCAGAGCCATGCAGAACGCTGGAGAAGCATTTAATCCAGAATGTGTCCAAAGAGCTCTTAGAAAAGTAGGTGGAAGTGTTAATGTCTGGGTGATGCATTTCAAGTAATGGAGGTGGTCCATTTTTTTCCGGTGTCCAATCATATGGAACCTGTGGATTAGGTGACTCTTTTAAATAATACGTTATTACGATTTGTCCAGATCTTGAAACAAGAAGGAAACACAGTGGATCTTGTGTATCAAGATAACTCTCGTGTCCATCGAGACAGATTTGTGTAAGATTGGTCTGAAGAACATGACAGAGATGTCACATATCTCAATCGATCTGCAAATTTTACCAATTTAAAAGCGATTGCAAAAATCAAGGACATCTTAGAAAAGTCCGTGAAGCATACAAAACAACCCTCTGCGAATTTGGTGGAATTACAGGATCTTTTGAGCAAGAAGTGAAATAAACTTTATATGCATCTGATGCGGAGTCATATTCACAGCATGCAGAGGAAAACTAATTCTGTAATTAAAGCAGGTGGTTATATAACTCCATACTAAGGAATAAAGTTTACGTTCAGTGGTTCTTTGTTCTGTGCTTGTATTTGCCACCTATATTACAACGAAAAACAATTTTTATAAAGAAATCACAATTCAACTATAAAAGAGAAACATCCATTTACATAGCAGATGGATAGAATTTCTAATTTTTGCTTTAACACCGCGTGTTTCAAGAAATTTATAATTCCAGCAAAATTTATTCGCTTGAGTGGAAATTAATCATGGCAACGACGGTAATTCTTATGCCGCATATAAAAAAAACGTTTTTCCGAATATCATACTGAAAGGTTTCTAACCAAATGTTATATATACGAAATAAAAATAATATGGCCGTGATATTTCACTAAAAGAAAAGGTTTTAATGGAGAAGAGTAACTCGCGGCTATGAGAACGGCAGTTTTCTTCATTTGACACAATATGTAAGAACGAATGTTTTTGTTTTTCTTATTTACATGGTGATGACATGCAATCACGGGTAATTTGGGTTATGTTATTGACATAAAAGATGAACCTTCGCATTGCCTAGCTGTGACAGTGCAAATTTATTTAATTACATCCGCTACATCACCGCGTCGACAAAAGCTTATCTCCCAGAAACGGACAGAGGTCAGTCCAGAGCACTAGTTATTTTGTATGGTTCATCTCATATTGTGGTTCCCTCCACAGCTAAAATCCTGAACATGAATGTCATGAATTTAAACAAATGATATGGAATAGCAGAATTTTGGAATAAACTAGAACAAACCCTTCACTTAGCAATATGTTGTGAATTGTGGCCATAGAAAGAGCCCATATCAATGGAAATTTTTAACAAAAAGAATATTCATTAGAAATATATTAAAAACCAAATGCATGAGACGCACTAATGATAGCATGTATAAAATGAAGAGCCAATATGTGCTACGCGTGTTTACGCAAACCAAAGCAAATTGATGTAAACTAACGCATGTGTGAAGATAATGAAGTTGTCGAAATAACGTCTGATTCTGGACTCCCTCAACCACTGTTATTCTTGTTAATCCGACAGAAACGGCAACCAACTAAAGCGAATTTGAGAGACGATATGATCAGGCCTTATCCGACATGGCAAAGCTTGTGAGTTGCTAATGGACGCCCATGGTTTGAGCTGACCGCGGCTCATCGATACAGCAAACGCTATCTCGTATGGTACGAGAAAAACGAAGGTTTACCATGACACAACTCATCGGTAATTTAAATACTGGTGGCGGAAGTAATGTGTCAAAATACACCAAACAACGTAGCTTGCCTAGAATGTGGCTGCGTAGCCACAACAGTATCCAAGTGATCATTCTAACTAAAACTCACTGGAGAAAGCTCCTAAAAGTGCAGGAGAGCCCCAGAAAAGCACCTTGAATGATTGAAATAATGTTAACTGTTCTATGAATCTCGTATGATGTTGCACTATTTGGAAAGCAGGATACGGGTGCATCGTTTACCTGGCGAAATTTTACATAATGCAGTTTATTTTCACGCTGATAAATTTTCCAATGTTTTGAATGGTGTTTGTCATGTAAAGGCGCATCATGGTTAAGTTTTCTGAAATAGGCTTACTGATATATGAAGTGCACTTACCTTTTTCTTTCACGCAGAAATACCGTGAACTTCTATAAAGAATTTTATTAACCCTACCACCTTCAGAAGTTCTGTCTTTTCTTCATAAATAGCTGTGTACCAGAAAGTTGAACTTTTTCATTGTTATTATTTGCAGTATGCATTGAAATTCCTTTTGAAATAAAGATAATATAAAATAATTTTTGGTTCAGTGTCTGTTCTAAAGCGGGGAAGATTAGGTGTTTCTATGTGCGACTGAAAACACATGTAGTTACTAAATTGCATTTCTTATGTTCCCACAGTTCTGATAATTTGACATCATCTTTTAGATTTGATAATAAATTTATCATAAAATAAAAATAAACAATGATTCGAGGAGAACGCAATCCATTTTCACACTCAGTTGAAAAAAATTATTCTCAGATGAAAAAGACTCCTTAAATAGGCTCCTCTATCTGGGTGAAACAGATTCACAGGTATATACGGTAATATATCTGACTTCGAAAAAATTAATGCGTGGTAAAGTTCAGTCATTAACAGATACTTTGTTTTTTTTTTTGGCTGAACGGCATTTCATTTTACCTAATGTCAGTTTAATTTAAATTTGAAACCCCTACAAAAAATTTTATGACCTGATCTTTTAGAAAGCAAATAATAAGCAATTTTGAAAGCAATAGTATCATGCGCATGTGATGTTTTAAAAGAAACTTTTCAAATTTATATTCATGTGCACACTTATGATATGCGGAACAAAGAATTCTGAGGATTTGAAAAATTTACAAAATAACTGAAAATGCATTGTTAATAAACATAAGGATAGATACAGAAACTCCTGTTATCTGTCGTAGGAATCAATAATATCTGGTTCCTACATGCTCCTTGTAATCAACTTCCTGTATCTTAATTGGTATTCCCATGATCTATCTTCAGAGATCGTCATGGGGATTTTTAATTTTGCAGTATACCCGTTTCTGTTGGGGCGGGGGTATTATTTTTTAACGCATATGAAAACAGTCCATCTCAACTCAAATTCTGTAATATTTACCGAGTACATTTTTTCGTTCTTAGGGGCAACACAAGTTACAAAATTACATATAATAATTTTCTTTTACCTACACATATAGAATTTAAGCGTTCACAAATTTATGGAACTGACATTTATAATACATATAAGTAGGTCATTAAGCTATTAAATCTTAAGAATTCGAAGCAAATAAAATTTACAACATAAAAATTTGATTGTCAATCTATGTATTCTAAATTTGGAATCCCAAAAGTATTATGTACAATATCTAAATTTGCTTAATATTCACATACACCCTAAATTCCGAAGGATTACTAACATTTTCCACCTTAAAATGTAACTGTTACTCGTAAATATATGTTGTTAGTAATCATATTTCTGCTTCATATTACGCTTTCAATCTGCTGTTCTTATCTTCAAAACTTACGACATTGATATCAGAACTTGTAGTTCGTTACTTAATAGAAACAACAAGTTCAATGAAAAAAAAGTGAAATTTATTATAATTTAAATCTTAGAGAAAAAGGTTTGATCTATTATAAATTGCACAGGCAAATGTGGAAATCTAATTTTTGAGCAATGTTTCTTTGTCTTACAGTACATGCTTTTTTTTAACACCTTTTGAAGATATAGTATATTGAAACGAATTGTGCCACATGCTGTCCACTCGTCAGAAGAAATAAGGATTGCATATAATATGCACAAATCCTATGAGGTTCGAGTACGTCGATATTTTCTTAGATGAATATATGATGTAATGATATTCAAAAGAATTTTAATTTGAATTTTAAACTGTGTAATGGAATGTGAATTAAATTATGAATTTCTACACATTCCCACTCGCTGAGTAACAAATACACGCACGAGAAACCTCTCAGCATGTTTAATGCACACTCCTGTTTGGTTTTACCAGATTTACTCTGCGAAGCTGAGAGCAAAAAGGCAACATTTCTGCGTTACTAAAATACCATAACCAGTAATTGAAGTATAAACTTGTGTCCAAAAACCTCACGACGGACTACTTTTTACCTCAGTAAGATAAGGAATACATGACAGCATCCAACTCGGGAAATAATAATTATCCCAGCATACGAAAACACGAAATTGCAAAAGATAAAATGTTTGTAAATGACACACAACTTACATTGTAATCAGTGTTTACGCATAAGTTATAAATTTCAGAAGGATATAGCTGGACAACGGATGCACTGTGCTTATCAAAAACCCAGACGAGGGACATTTCGGTATGGAATATAACCACTACAATCAACAATGAATCTCCAGCAACGTCGTGACATGCTGAGCACCAAGTGATCCAGCAGTTCTAAGACAAATCATCCCACTCTGCCCTCAGAGCATGGATAACGCCTTACTTGTTTTCTAAGCAGAGGATTCGGGCACCAATTCGTCACCGCATTGCATCCCAGAAGTATATAATGGAGTGAAGCCTGGGGAACACGCTGAACAGTCGATGCGATGAATACCCTTTGTCTCCAGATGTTTCGGCACTGCTCTGAGTGTTCTCGTACGATGACGTGTGGCGTTCTTACACATGAACAGAAAGTTTTCGCCTACAGCACCGCGGAATTATCGAACATGACGTAGAAAATCAACTTTGCAATGTCGTACACGCGTCATACTCACATTTTCCAGAACCAATAGCTCGGTGCGTCCATTAATGATGATGCCGCCCCACACCTTGTCCCCGTTACCGCAGTATCTGAAATTCATATTACTTTATTATCTTCTGAGGGCTTTAGTAATTCTTCTTGTCCCGCGCGTTGTTTTTCGAGCATCTGAGTGAGACCCGGTATGGTTCCAAGCAAAGCGATCAGGTCCGAGAAGTCTTTGGTATTTACCGTATTCGGAACGAGATATTGTGGTTTTAATATAAATTTGTTTTAAGCTGTATTCCCAGAAAATAGTTAGCAAGAATATCTCAAGTCATGTTTCTTTCCTTCTTTTTTTTTAATTTTTTATTTTATGAGAAAGCATTTTCAACATCAAGATGGCGAAGTATCCAAAACAAAGAAATTCACTTTGTGCGAGGAAAAAGATTGGAGCGGTTTTCTCAAATACGTAGAAAACCTTTTTAAATGAGAGTGTTCAGCAATAACAGCTTGTCATTTCTCATGTTAACACTAAATTAAAAAAAAGTTACTCCGGATTCAAATTTGCTTTTAGTAACAATTTTATGTTGTAAGACTTTGTAACATGATATGGAGCAGACTTTCCTTGATTTGTTCATCTCCAGATGCAAACGTTTAACAGGCTCAGTTTTCTGATAATAGATGGCCCTTTTACGAAAAATCAGCTTGCGGCTTATCAGCAGAAAAAATAGTTATGTTATCGTTGATGTAAAGTATTTTACGAACAAAACACTGCACCACATATTATAGTGCTGCGTAAGGACATGTATGTACTGAGCCATGAATGTGTTTTTTCGCGCTTTCGACCGAATTTGTTTCCAATTTGTTCGAAGTGCTCAGCCGTTTATAATATGGGAAAGGTAATTTAATCCGTAAAACATTTCCGTTTAAAATACCAAGTTGGGACAAACTTTTGTGTATTGGGCCCTGTTGATATGATGTAGCGCACTTATTAATGTTTTCTATTTAACTTCTGGAGTTGTTTCCTATTGAAAACCTGGAAGTAACAGCTTCTTGCATAATATTTTCCCTGCCACTTACGTGCGGTGCCCAGAAATTTATTACACACGTATGAATGACTTTCACTGATATTAGAGTTGAAATGGAGATGGAATTATTTAATAGGCAGCTCAAATTTGAGACTTTATAAATCAGCATACCTGTGTGCGTTTCATGAATTTATTTATTTCATAAATTACAAAGTGGGTTAACGTAGTTGGAATGCAGAAATATACGTTTGCTCTTGTTAGGAAATATGTTGCTGGTATTCCTAGTAAATAGGATAACCCGTTTTCAAGTATTTTACACAAATGGCTTAAAAACAAACTACTGAAATATGCAATAATAAGATAACCAGTAACTTGTGATGTGTAAATAAAGCGTTTTCGAAATTGATTACTTAGCACCCAATCTTCTGATGAGAATTTCACGTACCAAATTTTTCGAAGTGTACGTAATTATGCCCATGCAGCAGGTTTTGAATTGGCTATCTATTTACGACCTCAGTACATTTTGGAAAACTGATATTAAAATTAAGGAGCACAAGTGTACGAACTGGAGGAATTCGTAACGTTGAAACAATAACAAATTGGTTTGAGGTTTTATTTATATAACTTTTTTTTTCGGTAAAATACCAAAGGCAAAACAAAGATGGAGAACATTAATACCGAAGAAATAAAAAGTTTGTCAGGTTCTAAATGCTTATTAACGTGATACCTCCCGTCGTCCAAATCTAAGAACATGCATAGTTTGGAGATGAAAAAATGAGCCGCGGATCAAGGCCGTATACACATTTGTGGAGGACTGTACAACGAGTAGCCCTTACGGATGCTTATTGCAGCTAGTATTTCTTTGTTACCGTGCGGTAAAATTTCATTAGCCCGTCCACTGCTAAAATTCTGGCCTGTGTGACGGCGGTGTGTGCATGATCAGGTATTTGCCGATCCATCGTGATTACCCGTCTACTAGAAATGTCTTGCAAAATTTTCAGATGGTATTGCTCGCAAGACACGCATTTCCGAAAACCACCTGCATACGTCATAACATCTCTGTCGATTTGCTTCCCTCCTTTTTCAAAAATTGAATCCTGCTCCCTGTTCCCGCTTGAAGGTACTCATAAGATAGATCGCTTACTTTCGTTTGATATTACTCGCATCCAACACGTGGCATCAGCTATTTGCTTCAAGCCCGGCATTAATCTTTTATGTGTTATGTGTGGTTTCTAACACGCTATCATCGCTTCAGGGTATACTGCTGCGACAACCGTCTAATAGAATCTATGTTTCATTTGGACGTCTCATAAACAATAAAAATATTCTGTATGGAAGGAACAAAATAAGCAATTTAATTCCCATCATATCCAAAATAGGGAATGTATTATTTGAGACCAGTTTATTGAAAAGTCAGTTTACGTATCTGCACCATACGATCGTGATGAGTCAAAGTTCGAGTTCCGGTGAGATATGGGTGTTGCATTTGTCTTGCAACAATAGCTCTCTCCCTTTCGTGTAACCAGTTGTTCTACTTAGAGACAAAAGACTGCTTATAGGTAACTTAGTTGCTTACGGTGGTTATTGAACCTAGAATCATATATATACGTATATGAACATCAATGTATCAGAAAATGAACAGGACGTTACTCGTACGAGACATCCGAATATACAATCCGTTCCTTTTCAAAACATGATGACTGCTAAAAGTGCAGTAGCATGATCCATATAAAACGAATAAAATGTGTTTATTTTTCATTCGGCCAGTGAGTTGCTCCAATGTAGCGTATCGATCGGCCCTCACGCAGCTTGGAAGGCGTTGTTAACTTGACATCAATGGCACAAGGTGCTCTGCAGTTTCTACGTATTTTATTCGCAATGGTTCTATTTCTACAATCACGATACTCTTTAACCACAGCAACATGCGAACGCTTCACAAACTGCGCTGCTTCAGAAATACTGCGACCCTTGGCACCAAAGAAGTTAATAATCCCTTTTATAAATCTAATAAATTGATCCTTGTAACAATGACAGTAACGACTGATATGTTTTCAGAATGCCTACAACATACCTTATATTCTTTCTAAGTCAGCCTACGACCTTCTTTCATTGGCTACTTGCTGTTGACGTCAAAAGTAGGAGGAGGTCACCATAATGTGACTCGACTGTGTATTACAGTCATACAAAAATGTCTACAAACGATTTAGAAGTGAAGAGGCTTTTGAGATTTACGACTATATTGTAAATCAATTTTACGAATCATCTGACGAATGTAATGTCTATGACGTTCACATTACACTGTCCTTCGTAGCGACATTCAAAGTCCAACAAATCTTGGTGGTAGCACTCGCCTTGTTTCTTCGAGGAGTCCAGAATACCCTGGTGGATGCACAAGCCCTGTCTCTCCGAGTGTCACAGCGCTTTGCTCCTCCAAGAACTATTTCCTGTTCGCCTTGCACTTATCACTTTCAGCATCGTAGATATAAAGTTTGAGACCAGGAACGGATCCAGTGGGATGCGTGCCCTTCGCTCACAACTCGTGCCTCCTCTGGATCCGCTCGCGGGATGTATGTTGTTTTATTTTTTTGGAATAATTTATAGTCTCCCAAATCTACTTAGTTCTTATTTCCCGAGTCTTTTCCAGGACGTCAGAACACAGCTGATCTTTCTGAAAATAAGCATCTTGATATCCTAAACAACTGATGTTAAGTAACTTTGATTACTAAAGCTATTGAAGAGGATTTTTGCCTGAGTTGGAAATAAGACCGTTTCAGGTGTTCATAGCATTACTGGCGTTGACCATTTGCAATACTTAGATCTCGTAGTTGCTTCGTAAGAGATGAAGAGGGTTTCTACCTGGGAATACAATACTTCAGCATCGATATCTCATTTGCATAGAATTACTTTTATGTCATACGATTTCCATCAGTTAGAGTTCCGGTAAAGTTCTTTAATAATTTTGTTCCTCCCTAGTGATTTACAAAAGATTTGTTACCACAAAACAGAGAAAAATGATACGTGACTATTCCAAAACCTTTGTAAGCTGAGCGCTTATCCACCATTACCTTTCGTTTTGATTTCGTCATAATTGATATTGGCATATCACACTATAAGCATAAAGCTAAATGGCACATTTCTTCATCAGCACCGAAGAATACTAAACTTCAAAATTCCATCGAAATCTTCAAATTTCGCCTTACACTTAGGCTATATGTTTGCCATAACTCTGTCAATTCAACGTTTTCTCCTTCGGACCAAAAATGATGGGACTCCGGACAAAATGCAATTGTGAAAAGTCTCCTAATATTTCTTCTTCTTTTTTGCGGTTTGTCAACCATGGTCAGCAAGTCTGAGTACTACAAGCAGACATCAGTGCCAAAGTGAGGTGCAGTTCGTTTTCTAAAAGGCACAGATATTACCTATAGAAAAAATACACCAATTATGATTTTTCAGGAGCCAGCTCGGACACCACATTATAAACCTGCACCGTGACCACTAACCGAATTGTGGAGACATTCATCAAATTTACGGCATTGTCCAGTGATTTCAGTACTTCACTTCATTGAGCTATAGAACAGTAAAAATGCCAAGTTTTAAATCACATGGTAATACTTCGAAATGAAACTCCTTGATGTCACTTCGAAATGAAGAAATCAGCTTATAGATATTATAAGATATCGTTTTCCTATTATTCTTCGTTTTAACAAGACTAGGGAAAATTTTGTGCAAAAGAGTAATTAGTTATCTAGAATAAAATAATATTTTATAGAAAACAGTATGAATTAAAAAAATAGATTGCAGTTGTTGAATAATTTTAGTCTTCTGCAGTTGGGCCAAGGGTGGTCTAGTGGGCAACGTTTGTGAGTGCCACGGAAAGGGCCTCAGGTTCGATCCCAGGGAGGTACGCATTCCCGATCCACTAAATATCCGCCGTTCGTCGGATGGGCTCGTAAAGCCGTCGGACATCGGGTACTGGCCCCTCGGTAATAAATAAAGTCGTCTTCCTCTCCCTTTCTAAAACGCTTCAATGTAACTTTCTTATCGGGCACTCTAACCCAAATTTCCTAGCTTCTTCTTTTCTAAAGGTTGTTTAAGACCTGGGGCCAGACACTCCCTTCCTAAAATCCTCTTCATATGATCTATGAGTCTTCTGCAGAATTTTCTCTGCGGACCAATTCTAAAGCGAGTCTTGTCGACTGGATCAGTAGATGGTTTGTACTGAATGCAAACATTTTTACACAGCATGTAGATAATTGTGCATGTGGTCTTAAAAAGAAGAGAAATCAGTATATTACAAAAACCTATCAGTAGACTAGATTCAAAATTAGCAGATCTACCGATAAATCAGTAGAGCGGCAACACTTCTTGCATGTCGTGCAAAGATTTTAGAACTACAATTGCAACAAATTATATAGCGCGGCTGTCTACAAATACACATCAATTTGCAAGGAACGCCGGCTAATATTTCTTGAGAGTACATGTTTATGGTCGAAAACAGTATACCTTTAAATAGCGAATTTAAAAAAGTGTTCACTGGAAGAATTTCTTCAAAAAACCTGAGCAATTCGTCTGATTTTTCTGGTATTTACAAAAAAAAAAATCAATAATTTCATTAAGGTGCACAATCTATTAATGGAGCTTCTCATGTACCCTTCTGTGGTTTTCTAGGAAACATAATGGATCATATGTGAGAAAAAAGTTTGAACTGTTCAATTCCATGAAAGAAAATATCAACTTTAGAATAAATGTTCGAATTTTACTTGGCGTAGAAAAGAAAAAAGGGGGTGTTTCAATATGATTTCATATGGACAAATAATTTTATTTCGTACAATGAACCTTTTATTATGACACCACAGGTAAGTGATAACCGTACAATAACTGCAAATGAGAAGGATAAAAATTGCTAATACAAATTATATCTCAGTTTCTCTTTGTTCAGTAACTTCAGAGAGCTTTACCTTTGTGCTTAGGTACAGAATCTTTATTGTTCTTGTTTTGAAATATCCATAATAAGGATATGAAAAGCTTTAAATTGTTTATCGGGAAAAAGTATTTATAATAAAAACCATACCCTTGTTAATTCATAGCTTTAATGTTGAGGATTCAAGGTCCAGTCAAATTTGGAACTGTGCCAAATAAAACTGAAGTAATACTTTGATTTCTGACAGATGTGTGCAGGTGCAGTTTTATGTTCATACGTTTCTCCGAATTGAGAATACATTCTGTAAGGTCTTTTTGCAGGAAATGTTGCAGTATGTTTCGCCATCCTATGCTATAGAACAGAGACAGAACTTTATACTGATTGAAAATGTCATCACATCATGCATAGCTTATAGCGGTCGACAACCGACAGTTGCTACTCACCGAGGAAATCTCTTTCGACTTGATTGAGAGGATACGCTCGTTATATCTTCTAGGCGATCAAGTTATTTGACATGTACAAAAGCAGTAATATATAACAAATTTGGGTTTCATGGTCATCTACACCATCATAATGTGCAAAATCCCGCGATCGCTTAGCATAAAATTTGATAAGAATAACGATCAAATCAATAACGTCAAAAGAACATGACCCAAACCTTTGAATTCCAGCCCAGTGATGAGAAAATGGGCAATTGTGATTTTGACAATGAAACAAGACGCACGAGCAGCACGCAAAATGGAAAAGAAATTACACTTTTTCCATAATTGTGTTAATCAAAAAGTCACTTATTCGAACTTCCAGATCATGCATGTTTTTTGAATTCTTTTCTTGGGATTTCTGAACATATTTTTTACGAGGAAATCGAATAAAATATTACAACATCAGACAGACCTCAATAAACGTTCGCATGCTCTTTAAAAGTTTTGTGTATGTGTTTATCCATTGCGTCGAATTTCATGAATGAACACGTACAAAAGTTATGACGTAAAAGTATTTTCGTACTTCTACGTTATTGTAAAGAAACATAACCATAAGATGAAATAGTTCCTAAATTAAACCTTAACGGCCAGACGAAACATGTAAACAACAGAAGTCAAACTTACGGAAAAGATGCTTTATTCAGGATGTAGCAAACACATCTTAGCATAGCATAGCATATTGCACTAAACTCTCCACACACCACACAGCTCTTAACACAACGCTCTACAACACAATGCTCAACTTGCAACACTTCTCCAAGCAACGCCCTCTTTAACAACGCTCGCCTTAACAACGCTCGCCAAGCAACAGTTTAGTCGTCGTTTTTATCTCTCGTTCTTATCTTATATCAGGCATACGTCACGTTCATTCTACCTCAATTATGTTGCCAACAGTATTCGTTTGAGAGAAAAGATACCACATTAAGAGTGAAGTATAACTGAGAATAAACTCAAGATTTACACAGGGAAAGAAACTAAAAAGGAAAGTTAATTTAGAATATACGTCACAAATTGCAATCCTTGCTTTTAAATGAATGTATCATCCGGCTACTTTTATTTGAAGTACGCATTTGCGAATGTTTCAGGATTTTGTTCATTTATCGGAAAATAATAGAGGAAATTAATTTTTAACTGGAACTATGTTCAAAGTATTGTATCTGCATGTGTCAATTTAATATACTTACGAGATTTTGAAAATTTCATATGAGTTTCCTACATTTCTGGATATTTCAGATTCGCAATCTTTATATTTAGAAAAATATCAGTACTGACTTGAAGATGCGATTCTGAACACGGATTTATCTGCATCGGCAAATAATGTCCTTTGGGAAAATATTACCAGGTGTGCCCATGACAACATCCGTTCACCGTCAATAATACCTGTAATATGCACGAGAACATGAAATCTGGACCTAAATTGATTTGAAGATATTCGTTTGGTCCTTTGAATCTGGATTTCTGTTTCACCGTCTGCACGACCGGGTACATATGATCCGTTTACCTTGGAAAGCTTTTGCAATAGGATTCACCGTGGGACGAAAACTAGCTGATGTAGGAAATGTAATGATTTGTGAAATGTAAAAAAGAACTGTATGAGAAGAGCAGAAATTTATTTAATCAATGTTTAGTCTCTCTGCTAAACCAAGATTCCATTGACCGAGCCCCTAAGTGTTTTTTAACCCCAGGCACACATCGGTTCAGCCTCGTTATCTACGATCTTGGGGAGAAATATTGAAAGATTTGTATTTTCATGAATAAATGCATTAATAGCATGCCATCTATTCATTACAAAAGAGATACGGACTTCTTTTTCCCATATATCTGCATCCGTTCTGTTGTTAACAATAATTATAATTCTCATGCTCTTTGTTATATGAAGGCAGGATGAACAACGTTCTCTTCACAATATTATTGTGAGTGCAGTTTAGCAGAGAAAGGCGTTCTGTGATTTTTTTTGGGGAGAGGAATGTCATACATATTGATGTTAACCAGAGCAAAGACATTTCCTTTTTCAAAACTTCTCATTTTCCCATTCTGATTGTTTCTATGAGGTTAAATCACATCTCAGAAGAATAGCCTCTATATATCGAAATACGTTTTCCATTTATCTGGAGAATATGATTTCTCCGATAATGAGTAAGGTAAAATACAATGATTTCTGTTACATTATCGATCGATGTAAGCAAGTATTTACACCTTCACATGAACAAACCGTTGCACATACTTTCATGAAATTTTCGGGAACGCATAATATTTATTTATTTATTTATTTATTTATTTATTAATGTATTGTGTGGGGAGAGATCGTACTACATAAAGCAAAGGTAATTCCAATTAAATTGCTTGAATGAAAGAACTGGCGATCAATAGAGCTATAGAACCAACTTATACAACATCGCCGATTAAATTAATCAAATGTGTATCATTTTGAATAGCGTAGGCGAAATACACATAAATATGTATGTATAGGTTTATTTAAATCAGTACATAAATGATCAGGGATTACCTTACCACAAAATCAATGGAGCTGAATTCTATGTTAGTAATTGAAATATGATACTAAGTGGTTTAGAAATTGTTCGTTTTGAAAAAACACAATTTTGCCACATTCACGATAAGATTAGCGGTACTTTATTGCATTTTTTTTATCATAGATAAATATAATAACTAATCATGAAATAAATACGGGATTACGCCAATTAATACAAATTTTGAAGATGACAATCCGATTTTTGGCGTAAATGTGACAAGGATGGTAAGTCAGATATATCCAAAAACTTGAAAATTTCCATAGTCCTGGAGCGGGACTCGAACCCGCGTCTCCCAGAAAATGCCCGGGTATGCAACACCCAGCACGACCAAGTTTCAAATTTCCAATTAATTTTAACATAACCATCACAGGATTCGCTAGTCGAAGCAACCAGCATTCATGTTTAACGAATCTGGAGATTAAGAATCTTATTCCGTGTTTGCCCGGAAAAGCAGGTAAATCATGAAAGAAATACGGGATTACGCCATATAATACAAATTTTGAAGATGAAAATCTGATTTTTGGCGTAAATGTGACAAGGATGGTAAGTCAGATTATAACGAAGTAAATTTCTCCGTCATTTTTGGTCTACGCCGGGATTCGAACCCGAGGCCGCTTATTCCGGAACAAGTCGCTCTACCAACTGAGCTACGCAGACGATTATTCTGATTCCTATCTGCCTTTATGTCGTGTGCGTCCCGCTCCAGGACTATGGAAATGTTCAAGTTTTCGGATCTTATCTGACTTACCATCCTTGTCACATTTACGCCAAAAATCGGATTGTCATCTTCAAAATTTGTATAATAACAAGTGTTAATCTTCTAAAAGTTTTAAAACTTTGTTCCTTTATGTGTGTAAAGCACTGTCAACAACAAGTCAAAACCAAATTTTGTATTAAACTTCTCTTTAAATAAAAACTGTACATTTCAGGCATTTGTAGTGATTCGAGGACATAATGAAACTGCGCTTGGCACTTCTTGTCAGCTTGGTGTATCTTTGATCTTATTCAATGCACTGTGTTTTGCTCAAAGGGTTTAAATTATCCATTTTTCATATCGACGACTTCACAGAAAAATATCTCCAGATAACCACCAAATTGTATACAGTATATATATTTATATAACTCGAACGTGGCAAGCTCATAAGACAAACAAAATGTATTGACATAACCAACCTTAAAAAACACCATAATACCTTCAAGTTGGAACTGAAGAACAGATTATCTGCTTTAGAAGGCCTAACATCGGAAGAAGTGGATATTTCTGAAGTTAACAGAAAAGTAACCAAAGCTCTTATGGAAACAGCAAGAAAATTAGCTGGGTCTAAGAACAAGTTGCATGTGAACAAATTATTAGGAAAAACCAAAATTTTGATGCAAAAAAGAAGAGCGATGAGGACAACTAAAGAATATGTGACTTCCAAAGTGGAATATGCAGGACAGTACGAAAAAGCTATGCAAGACAGTACGAAAAAGTATCACTGAAGATGTAAGGAAATTCAACTGTGAACTAGTGAGGAAAGCAATTGAAAATAACCAAAGCCTAAAGATAGCTAAGGGGCATCTCAGTCAGGGAAGAAAACAGATTATGGCTCTGAGAAAAGAAGATGGTTCTGTAACAAGAAACAGAGGCGAAGTTTTGACAAGAGTGAAAGATTTCTGCTCCAAATTATATGAAAGAGATAATACATGTACTCCAGACATCATGAAAGGTACCAGTACCAGAGTCCTTCCAGTCCTCCCATCAGAACATGAAGCGGGGAATAGCTCGCAATCAAGAACATGAAGCGGAAAATAGCTCGCAATCAAGAACATGTAGCGGAAAATAGCTCGCAATCAAGAACATGTAGCGGGGAAAAGCTCCAGGAAAAGATGTAATTACTGTAGACATCATACAAGAAGCAAGTGGAGAAATTGAAACTGTACTCGCCCAAAATTTCACTCGATGGCTTAATGTAAGGAATATTCTTTCCTGAGGATTGGAACAACGCTACAATGATCCCCCTACATAAATTGGTGACACTGAGGATCTCACGAACTACAGACCTATCAGTTAGTAACGTACGAGGAGATGTGACGTACCTGCCAGCAGGAGGCACACGACATAAAGGCAGATAGGAATCAGAATAAAACGTCCGCGTAGCTCAATTGGTAGAGTGACTTATTCCGGAATGAGGGGATCCGGGTTCGAATCCTGGCGTGGACAGAAATAACGGAGAAATTTACTTCGTTATAATGGCGCCCGAACTATCCGGATGACCCGACAGTTCAAAATATCGCAATGGTGTGATGTTCTTTCCACACCGCGAGAGAGGAAAAATAAGAGAATCCCCTCTCCAGCACTTCAAAATAAAATAAATAAGGGGGAGATGATGTAACTTACGAGGAGGTGTGACGTACCTGCTAGCAGGACGCACACGACATAAAGGCAGATAGGAATCAGAATAAAACGTCCACGTAGCTCAATTGGTAGAGTGACTTATTCCGGAATGAGGGGATCCAGGTTCGAATCCTGGCGTGGACAGAAATGACGGAGAAATTTACTTCGTTATAATGGCGCCCGAACTATCCGGATGACCCGACCGTTCAAAATCTCGCATTTGTGTGATGTTATTTCCACACCGCGAAATAGGAAAAATAAGAGAATCCCTTCTCCAGCACTTCAAAAAAATAAATAAATAAATAAGGGGGAGATGATGTAACGTACGAGGAGATGTGACGTACCTGCCAGCAGGACGCCCACGACATAAAGGCAGATGGGAATCAGAATAAAACGTCCACGTAGCTCAATTGGGAGAGTGACTTGTTCCGGAATGAGGGGATCCGGGTTCGAATCCTGGCGCGGATAAAAATGACGGAGAAATTTACTTCGTTATAAGTGGTTTATAAAATCTTCACTAAAGTTCTATCACACCGCTTGAAGGTAACACTGGACATGGCTCAACCGAGAGAACAATCTGGAATCAGGAATGGCTACAGCACAATAGATGATATCCACGTACTGAGAAAACTAATTGAAAGAGCGAGGGAATATGAACTTCCATTGTGCATGGCTTTTATCGATTATGAAAATGCCTTCGATTCGGTGAAACCATCAGCAGTTACAAAGGCTCTGAAATCCTTCGGTATTGAAGATCCATACATTAATATTATTAATAACATCTATGAAATTGCAAGTGCAAAGATTCGGCTGTTTGAAAATACATGACTCATAAAAATTGGAAAGGGAGTGAGACAAGGTGATACCATATCTCCGAAGTATCTTAATGCTACATTGGTAAATGTCTTTCAATCACTGAACTGGGAAAACAAAGGGATAATGATTAATGGAGATTACCTAACTCACCTTCGTTTTGCTGATGACGTAGTCATTTTTGCAACCACCCCTTAAGACCTGCAGAGTATGGTCCAGGAACTTGCTGACAAGAGTAAAGAAGTGGGATTAAACATGAACTTTCAGAAGACAAAAGTGAAGTTCAATGCTTTTACAAGAAATGAAGATTTATTGATTGATGAAGAAAAGCTGTAGATAACAGATGTGTACCTTTATCTTGGACAGCAGATATCAAGTGAGGCTCACATTGATGACGAAATTAATCGGCGTGTAAAACTTGCCTGGAGAGCTTTTGGAAGAAACAGCATAATTTTCAAGAGCAATATGCCATTATGTCTTAAAAGAAAAGTGTTTGATCAATGCATCCTTCCAGTGCTAACGTATGGTGCAGAGACGTGGACCTTACCTAAAAGAGATATACAAAGGCTGCAGACAACTCAAAGCAGCATGGACAGATGCATGCTTGGTGTAACCAGGACGGATAAGAAAAGTAATTCGTGGATCCGAAAAATGACAAGAGTGGAAGACGTCATGATCAGAGTTAAATCCCTGCAATGGCAATGGGCTGGACATATTGCCAGAAGGACAGACCATCATGGACAGCCAAAATTTTAGTTTGGATTCCAAGGGACAGGAAAAGGCCCAGAAAGAGACCGCATGGAAGATGGGTGGATGATATTCAAAAGTATACGGGAGTAACATGGAGGAGACTGGCACAAGACAGACCGTTGTGGAAGAAATTTGGGGAGACCTGCGTCCAGAAGTGGATTGATAACTTTTGACAATGATGATGATCATATTTATATATATATAACATCGGAATTAGATAAACGCTATCCCACATTCACTAACCCGCTGGGCCAGCGTAGTGGGTTATGCCCAAACCCTACCAAAATGACTTCACAAATTAAATCTTGGCTCTCAGTCTCCGGCAGCTGGAATGTACCTGGCGAAGGCAGCGGCCAGTGCGACATGAAGGCAGAGGGTCACTGGAGGACCGGACTAGGCTGCCATCTGATGCTCATCTTGGCTACGTATGACAAAAGCTCCCTATCTTCTGACTCATGGCTCCTCAAATTCGAAGAAGAACTACAAAGGATCAAGTGGGACATCGTCGAGCTAAGTGAGGTAAGGAGAGAAAGAGATCTCATTGAACTAAAAAGTGGACATCTCTTCTATTGTCGTGGGACAGATACTGGCAGAACTAGTGGTGTTGGATTTGTATAAAAAAAGGAACTGAAGGATAAAGTTGTATAAGTTGAAAGTTACTCTGACAGAGCTGCACGACACGTTATCAACACTCGAGAATATACTAGGCTCAGATTATTCAAGATTATGCACCCACCACAAGTCATCCTGAAAAAGAGATTGAAGAATTTTATGAGGAAATTCGTCATCTAAATAATAAAGGCAAGCCGCACTTGAAGGTCATTGTAGAAGATTTAAATGCGAAAATAGGTCAACGGCAACAGAAAGAAACTCCAATAGGTAAATTTGGTCACGACAACAGAAACTAATGTGGAAATACTCTCGTAGAGTTTGCAGAAGCAGAATATTTTTTCATCATGAACTCCTTTTTCCAAAAAAAAAGCTGCAAAGCCAAATGGAGACATCCTAATGTATTGACAAGTGAAATTGATTTAATATGTGTAACAAAAAATTCGTCATGGAAGACTGCAGTTTGCTAAACAAGTTCAACACAGGTAGTGACCATAGAATGGTACGATGTAAGATTCACCTCAAAGCTAAACTCGAGCGTGGCATGCTCATAAATCAAACAAAGTGTATTGACATGACCAACCTGTAAGGCATCATAATACCTTCAAATTGGAACTGAGGAACATGTTCTCTTTTTAGAAGGTCTAACGTCGGAAGAACTGGACATCTCTGAAGTTAACAGAAAACTAACCAAGGCTCTTATGGAAACAGCAACGAAAATAGCTGGTACTAAGAACATGTTGCATACGACCAAATTATCAGGAAAAAACCAAAATTCTGAAGCAAAAAAAAAAAAAGAGAGATGAGGACAACTGACGAAGATGTGACTTCCAACGTGAAATATATAGAGCTATGCAAGACGGTACGAAAAAGCATCCCTGAAGATGTAAGGAAATTCAACCGTGAACTAGTGAAGAAAGGAATTGAAAACAACCAAAGTTTGAAGAGAGCAAAGGGACCTCTGAGTAAGGGTAGAAAATAGATTATGGCTCTGAGAAAAGAAGATGGTTCTGTAACAAGAAATAGAGGTGAAATTTTGACAACAGTGAAAGATTTCTACTCGAAACTACAAAAAAGGGATGATACACAGACTCCAGAAATTAGGAAAGGTATCAGTACCAGAGTTTTTCCAGTCCTTCCAGCAGAAGTTGCACATGCAATCAAGAACATGAAACTAGTAAAACCTCCAGGAGAAGATGGAATTACCGTAGACATCATACAAGAAGCAAGGGGAGAAATCGAAACAGTACTCGCCCAAGTTTTCACTCGATACCTTAATGAAGGGAAAATTCCTTAGGATTGGAACAACGCTACAATGATCCTACTACATAAAGAAAGTGACATTGAGCATATCAGGAACTACAGACCTATCAGCCTCCTATCAGTGGTTTAAATTTTTTATTAAAGTTCTCTCACACCACTTGAAGTTGACAATGTACATGGCTCAACCGAAACAACATGCTGGATTCAAGAGTGGCTAGAGCACTATAGGTCATAACCACGTACTCAGAGAACTAATTGAAATAGCGAGGGAATATGAATTTCCATTACGCATGTCTTTAATCGATTATGAAAAGTCCTTTGATTCGGAGAAACCAGCAGCAGTTACAATGGCTCTGAAATGCTGCGGTGTTGAAGATGCATACATTAATATTAATAATAACATCTATGAAAATGCAAGTGCAAAGATTCGGTTATTTGAGAATACAGCACCCATAAAAATTAGAAAACGAGTGAAACAAGGTGACACTATATCTCCCAAACTCTTTAATACCACATTGGAAATTGTCTTTCAATCACTGAACTGGGAAAACAAAGGGCTATAGGTTAATGGAGATTATCAAACTCACCTTCGTTTTGCTGATGATGTATTCATTTTTGCAACTACCACATCAGAGCTGCAGAGTATGATCGAGGAAGTTGCTGACAAGGGTAAAGAATTGCGATTAAACATGAACTTTCCGAAGACATAAGTGATGTTCAATGTTTTTACAAGAAATGAAGGTTTATAAATTGATGGAGAAAAGCTGGATATAACGGATGCGTACGTTTATCTTGATAGCAGATATCAAGTGAGGGTCACATTGATGAAGAAATTAATCGGCGTATAAAACTAGCTTGGAGAGCTTTTGGAAGAAACAGCATAATTTCAAGAGCAATATGCTATTAGGTCTTAAAAGGAAAGTTTTTGATCAATGCATCCTTCCAGTGCTTACGTATAGTGCAGAGACATTGACCTTAACTAAAAGAGACATACAAAGGCTGCAGATAACTCAAAGAAGCATTGAATGGGCATGCTTGGTATAACCAAGAGAGATAAGAAAAGGAACACGTGAATCAGAAAAATGACAAGAGTGGAAGACATCGTGATCAGAGTTAAATCCCTGAAATGGCAATGGGCTATATATATTGCCAGAAGGACAGACCATAGATGGACTGCTGAAATTTTAAACTGGATTCCAAGGGACAGGAAAAGACCCAGAAAAAGACCACATGGCCGATGGTTGAATGAAATTCGAAAGTATGCGGGAGTAGCTTGGAGGGGACTAGCACAAGACAGACAGACCATTGTGGAAGAAAGTTGGGGAGACCTTCGTCCAGCAGTGGATTGATAATGATTGACAATGATGACTATACTGATGATGATGATGAAGCAGGAATGCAGTGTCTACGCTTCTGAATGAGAGCAGCTTCGTAAATCTATTAAAAAATTACATCCTAACTAAAACATGTACACTGGTGTGCAAAAATTAAGCATGAAGAGGAGAAATTAGCATAACAGCGGAACGAGCAGGCAGAACGGTCCGAAAGACAACTCAGGAGATAGACTAGTGTCCAGTATGGTAGGGCATACGCATATATGCAGCATGACGTAAGGGGGGACGGTCGGACGGGTTTAAAGCACACGGGCGGTGTACGCTTAGCAATTTGGAGAAAGCTATTGCACGGTGTACAACACTTTGAACGATGCGAGTTGCTGTCACCGTGTGATATGGCCAACAGGCAATCCAGTAGACGACATCTGGATGACTTAACCCGAGTTCGCATCATTGGGAAGTTGGAAGAAGGTCGAAGGGTGACTAGTGTGGCCGAGGAGATCGGGATCGTTCACAGCACGGTTAACGAACTTGGTTAGCATTTTAAACGACAGGAACAGCTGTCCAAAAGTTTAACAGTAGTCGTACACGAACAACCACGGCGGTGGACGACCGGTATATTGTCCTATAGGCGAGAAGAGACAGACGGCAGACAGCGGGAGAAATCGCAAGGCACATGTAAAAGACAAATGGACGTCCGTTATCGCGTCTTACCGTGGGCAGGAGGCTGCACAAAGGTTGTCTATTTGCACGAAGACCAGTACGGTGTGCGCCATTATAGGCTGCTCGTCGGAAACGGCGGTAACTGTAGTGCCAGGAACACAAGAACTGGACTCATCAGCAATGGGGTCTAGTTCTTTTTACGGATGAGAGCTGATTTATTCTGACGAGCGATTCTGGACGTATACACATCTGGAGAGAGCAGGAAACACGCAATCACACCTCCAACATCATCGAAACCGACCGGTTTGGAGGTGGTGGAGTTCTCGTTTAAAGCGGTATCATGCTTGGTAGCCGTACTGACCTCCAAATCTTCTAAGGAGGTTCAATCACTGGTGTCCGCTATTGTACCAAGGTTCTCCTGCCTCACATGCGTCTGTTTGAGGTACTGTGGGTCCTGAGTTCCTCTTCATGGACGACAACTCTACACCTCATCATACAGTGGCTGTGGCAGAGCTGTTAGAAAGTGAAGATATTCAACTCATGGATTGGCCCGCAAGGTCACCGGACCGAAATCCAATCGAACACGTGTGGAACCTTCGCGGAAGACGCTTGGCAGCAAGCAACCTGCCGCCAGGAACGATTCCTGAGCTGCTATTGGCGTTACAAGATAAATTGGCCGCGATGTCTCAACAGCTCCTTGACAACCTCGTCCTCAGCATGAACAGAAGTTGTGAAACCTGCAACGCAGTCAGGAGTGATCATATCCCCTACTAAAGACTGGATTTTTAGGCAGACGCCTGTCACATGGACGTTTCTGTCTTCTGTCCAGTTGTGCTCCAAGCTACCTTTTTAATAAAGTGCCTTTGTATATTTTGGATTCCTTGGTTGGACGGTTTTGCACACTTGTCCCATACTCTTACATCTGGGGGATCTTATGGTATGATTTGAATCGATGTGGAGCACTTCTGCAAGACGTTACATTTGAAAAACCGTCTCATCTTTAATTTTTGCACGCCAGTGTAGCAGATCGTCCCAGACACTGAGTTCTAGAAAAGAAACTTCACGCGTGCTTCACCTTATTCTTCAAGTATGCATGGACGACATGAGTGAATATTTGTAAGTAAGTCACTGATCAATCATTGGGATAAAAGTTCCCACAATGCACCTTCATACTGCTTCACACATAGTACGTTAATTCCAGCCGGCAGCTTTTCTAGAATTCATGCAGGTCAGTCAAGAACACCCTTTTAGTGAAAAGCCGAATGACACAATTATGCTTAAAATAAAAACAGCATTTTGCGTAGGTATATCGAGGGACGTGTACTGTGTTCCTGCCATTGAAAACACTGGTGAATGCTATTTTTCCGATTCCAGGGAGCAAATTTAACGACTCTTTAACAAGATTTCAGGCCATTGTTCCAATGCGTAGTGTCATTAACATGGCTCCGAATTTTAAATCATCCATAGTCATCACGAGGCCTTCGGAATATCCGGAACGATTGTTTTAAAAAAGAAGCATTTACGTTCAATAATTTGTGCAAATTTATTTTCGTTATGTAGCGATTTCGCAATACAACTGAAAAGCAGAGAACAGATACTTCAAAATTCGAACGAAACTGCAAAACTGTTGGGTAACGTTGACACTCTTCTGCGTGTCTTTAATTGTTGTCAAACAGGGTTGACTTCATACCGCTTGCATTTTTTTGTGCCATAAGCTCCAAATTACACCTCTTTGCTTTCAATCAACAGATACATCCAAGGACAACAGATCTAAACCCAGAAACACGCCACCCAATATACGGTGTCACGTCAATTCGTCGCGTGTGTCATTTCGTCGACTACGTCAATTCGTCGCCTGCGTCAATTCGTCGCGCGTCAATTCGTCGCGCGTCAATTCGTCGACTACGTCAATTCGTCGCCTGCGTCAATTCGTCGCGCGTCAATTCGTCGACTGCGCCAATTCGTCAACCACGACGATTCGTCGAGCGTCAATTCGTCGCGAACAAATTCATCGACTCCGTCAATTCGTCGCGTTTACAGATTTTGGTTACATACAAAACGAATGCAGAAAAACGTAAAAATTCGAACATCTTGCTCCCTGATCAAATTTATAAAGTTTGGACACGCAGACAGGATAGGAATATTACGTTTTTCTTTGGCCCTAAAAATATTAGACGGTAGACGGTTTTTGGAACGGGGCAGGGCCCGGTTGGTCAGAGCCATCCATATACAAAATTTTCGTAAAATCTACAGTTTTCAATTCAGAACCACCAAATCTGGGGTTCTACGTCAATTCGTCGCGTGCGTCAATTCGTCGACTGCGTCAATTCGTCGACTGCGACGATTCGTCGCGCGTCAATTCGTCGCTTACGTCAATTCGTCGCGCGTCAATTCGTCGACTGCGTCAATTCGTCGCGCGTTAATTCGTCGACTGCGTCAATTCGTCGCGGACAAATTCGTCGACTACGTCAATTCGTCGCGTTTACAGATTTTGGTTACATACAAAACGAATGCAGGAAAACGTACGATTTCGAACGTCTTGCTCCCTGATCAAATTTATAAAGTTTGGACACGCAGACAGGATAGGAATATTACGTTTTTCTTTGGCCCTAAAAATATTAGACGGTAGACGGTTTTTGGAACGGGGCAGGGCCCGGTTGGTCAGAGCCCCCATATACAAAATTTTCGTAAAATCTACAGTTTTCAATTCAGAACCACCAAATCTGGGGTTCTACGTCAATTCGTCGCGTGCGTCAATTCGTCGACTGCGTCAATTCGTCGACTGCGACGATTCGTAGCGCGTCAATTCGTCGCCTACGTCAATTCGTCGCGCGTCAATTCGTCGACTGCGTCAATTCGTCGCGCGTTAATTCGTCGACTGCGTCAATTCGTCGCGGACAAATTCGTCGACTACGTCAATTCGTCGACTACGTCAATTCGTCGCGTTTACAGATTTTGGTTACATACAAAACGAATGCAGGAAAACGTACGATTTCGAACGTCTTGCTCCCTGATCAAATTTATAAAGTTTGGACACGCAGACAGGATAGGAATATTACGTTTTTCTTTGGCCCTAAAAATATTAGACGGTAGACGGTTTTTGGAACGGGGCAGGGCCCGGTTGGTCAGAGCCCCCCATATACAAAATTTTCGTAAAATCTACAGTTTTCAATTCAGAACCACCAAATCTGGGGTTCTACGTCAATTCGTCGCGTGCGTCAATTCGTCGACTGCGACGATTCGTCGCGCGTCAATTCGTCGCCTACGTCAATTCGTCGCGCGTCAATTCGTCGACTGCGTCAATTCGTCGCGCGTTAATTCGTCGACTGCGTCAATTCGTCGCGGACAAATTCGTCGACTACGTCAATTCGTCGACTACGTCAATTCGTCGCGTTTACAGATTTTGGTTACATACAAAACGAATGCAGGAAAACGTACGATTTCGAACGTCTTGCTCCCTGATCAAATTTATAAAGTTTGGATACGCAGACAGGATAGGAATATTACGTTTTTCTTTGGCACTAAAAATATTAGACGGTAAACGGTTTTTGGAAAGGGGCAGGGCCCGGTTGGTCAGAGCCCCCCATATACAAAATTTTCGTAAAATCTACAGTTTTCAATTCAGAACCACCAAATCTAGTATACTATCTCGTGGTATTCTAACTTAGACTGTAGACGGTTTTGGGAAGCGATTGCAGAGAGGGGGGTTACAGCCCCCCCCTACAGAATTGCCGTAATATATAGTTTTCAATTTAGAACTACCAAATTTGGTATATTATCTCATGGTACTCTAACTTAGACGGTCTTTGAAACGGGTCAGGGGCCTGGTTGGTCAGAGCCCCCTACACACAAAATATTCGTAAGATCTACAGTTTTCAATTCAGAACCACCAAATCAGGTATTCCATCTCATAGTACTCTAACTTAGACGGTTGTCGGTTTTTCGAACGAGTCAAGGCCCGGGAGTCAGAGCTCCCCCCCCTACATACAAAATTTTCGTAAAATCTAGTTTTCATTTCAGAACCATCAAATTTGGTATCATGAAACTCTAACTTAGACGCTAGACGGTTTTTGGAAGGGGTTGGAGACCGCGGGGTCGGAGACTCATCTCATAAAAAATTTCGTAAAATCGACAGTTTTCATCTTAGAACCACCAAATTTGGTATACTCTCCTATGGTACTCTAACTTAGACGGCAGACCGTTTTTGGAACGGGTCAAGGCCCGGGGGTGAGAGCCCCCCCACATACAAAATTTTCTTAAAAACTACTGTTTTCAATTCAGAACCACCTAATCTGGTATACTATCTCATGGTACTCTAACTTAAACGCTAGACGGTTTTTGGAAGGGGTTGGAGCCCGGGGATCAGACCCCCCCCCCCCGAATAAACACTTTTTCGTAAAATCTACAGTTTTCAATTTAGAACCACCACATTTGGTATACTATCTCATGGTACTCTAACTTAGACGCTAGACGGTTTTTGGAAGGGGTTGGAGCCCGCGGGGTCGGAGCTCCCCCCCCTTCATAAAAATTTCGTAAAATCTACAGTTTTCATCTTAGAACCACGAAATTTGGTATACTATCTTAAGGTACTCTAACTTAGACGGCAGACCGTTTTTGGAACGGGTCAAGGCCCGGGGGTCAGAGCCCCCGCATACAAAATTTTCTTAAAAACTACAGTTTTCAATTCAAAACCACCTAATCTGGTATACTATCTCATGGTACTCTAACTTAGACGCTAGACGATTTTTTGAAGGGGTTGCAGCCCGGGGGTAAGGGCCCCCCTCATATAAAAATTGGCGAAATCTACAGTTTTCAATTTAGAACCACCAAATTTGGTATACTATCTCATGGTACTCTAACTTACACGCTAGACGATTTTTGGAAGGGGTTGGAGCCCGGGGGTCAGACCCCCCCCGAATAAACACTTTTTTTGTAAAATTTACAGTTTTCAATTTAGAACCACCATATTTGGTATACTATCTCATGGTACTCTAACTTAGACGGCAGACCGTTTTTGGAACGGGTCAAGGAACGGTGGGTCAGAGCCCCCCACATACAAAATTTTCTTAAAAACAACAGTTTTTAATTTGGAACCACCAAATTTGGTATACTATCTCATGGTACTCTAACTTAGACGCTAGACGGTTTTTGGAAGGGGTTGGAGCCCGGGGGTCAGACCCCCGAATAAACACTTTTTCGTAAAATTTACAGTTTTCAATTTAGAACCACCAAATTTGGTATACTATCTCATGGTACTCTAACTTAGACGCTAGACGGTTTTTGGAAGGGGTTGGAGCCCGCGGGGTCGGATCTCCCCCCTCATAAAAATTTCGTAAAATCTACAGTTTTCATCTTAGAACCACTACATTTGGTATACTATCTTATGGTACTCTAACTTAGACGGCAGACCGTTTTTGGAACGGGTCAAGGCCCGGGGGTCAGAGCCCCCACATACAAAATTTTCTTAAAAACTACAGTTTTCAATTCAGAGCCACCTAATCTGGTATACTATCTCATGGTACTCTAACTTAGACGCTAGACGATTTTTTGAAGGGGTTGCAGCCCGGGGGTAAGGGCCCCCCTCATATAAAAATTGGCAAAATCTACAGTTTTCAATTTAGAACCACCAAATTTGGTATACTATCTCATGGTACTCTAACTTACACGCTAGACGATTTTTGGAAGGGGTTGGAGCCCGGGGGGTCAGACCCCCCCCCCGAATAAAAACTTTTTCGTAAAATTTACAGTTTTCAATTTAGAACCACCAAATTTGGTATACTATCTCATGGTACTCTAACTTAGACAGTAGACCGTTTTTGGAACGGATCAAGGCCCGGAGGGTCAGAGCCCCCACATACAAAATTTTCTTAAAAACTGCAGTTTTCAATTCAGAACCACCAAATCTGGCATACTATCGCATGGTACTCTAACTTAGACGCTCGACGATTTTTTGAAGGGGTTGCAGCCCGGGGGTAAGGGCCCCCCTCATATAAAAATTCGCAAAATTTACAGTTTTCAATTTAGAACCACCAAATTTGGTATACTATCTTATGGTACTCTAACTTAGACAGTAGACCGTTTTTGGAACGGATCAAGGCCCGGAATGTCAGAGCCCCCACATACAAAATTTTCTTAAAAACTGCAGTTTTCAATTCAGAACCACCAAATCTGGCATACTATCGCATGGTACTCTAACTTAGACGATCGACGATTTTTTGAAGGGGTTGCAGCCCGGGGTAAGGGCCCCCCTCATATAAAAATTGGCAAAATCTACAGTTTTCAATTTAGAACCACCAAATTTGGTATACTATCTCATGGTACTCTAACTTACACGCTAGACGATTTTTGGAAGGGGTTGGAGCCCGGGGGTCAGACCCCCCCCCCCGAATAAACACTTTTTATTAAAATTTACAGTTTTCAATTTAGAACCACCAAATTTGGTATACTATCTCATGGTACTCTAACTTAGACAGTAGACCGTTTTTGGAACGGATCAAGGCCCGGAGGGTAAGAGCCCCCACATACAAAATTTTCTTAAAAACTGCAGTTTTCAATTCAGAACCACCAAATCTGGCATACTATCGCATGGTACTCTAACTTAGACGCTCGACGATTTTTTGAAGGGGTTGCAGCCCGGGGGGTAAGGGCCCCCTCATTTAAAAATTCGCAAAATCTACAGTTTTCAATTTGGAACCACCAAGTTTGGTATACTATCTCATGGTACTCTAACTTAGACGCTAGACGGTTTTTGGAAGGGGATGGAGCCCGGGGGTAAGAGCCCCCCCCCATAAAAATGTCGCGTAAGATCTACAGTTTTCAATTTAGAACCACCAACTTTGGTATACTATCTCATGGTACTCTAACTTAGACAGTAGACCGTTTTTGGAACGGATCAAGGCCCGGGGGTCAGAGCCCCCACATACAAAATTTTCTTAAAAACTGCAGTTTTCAATTCAGAACCACCAAATCTGGCATACTATCGCATGGTACTCCAACTTAGACGCTCGACGATTTTTTGAAGGGGTTGCAGCCCGGGGGTAAGGGCCCCCTCATATAAAAATTCGCAAAATCTACAGTATTCAATTTAGAACCACCAAGTTTGGTATACTATCTCATGGTACTCTAACTTAGACGCTAGACGGTTTTTGGAAGGGGTTGGAGCCCGGGGGTAAGAGCCCCCCCCCCCATAAAGATACTGCGTAAAATCTACAGTTTTCAATTTAGAACCACCAAATTTGGTATACTACCTCATGGTACTTTAACTTAGACGGTCGACGGTTTTTTCGACGGGTCAAGGCCCTGGGGGTGAGAGCCGCAACCCCCCCGCCTCGCGCACACACACAGACATACAACATTTTCTTTAGAACTACAGTTTTCAATTCAGAACCACCAAATTTGGTATCATGAAACTCTAACTTAGACGCTAGACGGTTTTTGGAAGGAGCTGGAACCCCGGGGTGAGAGCCCCTCCTCCTCATAAAATGTTCGTAAAATCTACAGTTTTCAATTAGGACAACCAGATTTGGTATACTACTTATGGTTATCTAACTTAGACGGTAGACGGTTTTTGGAAGGGGTCGGGGCCCGGGTCAAGGTAGCCCCATGCAAAATTTTCGTAAAAAGTTCCGTTTTTTACTCTTAAGAATATCCTGTTTACGTTCTAAGGCGCTCTTTGGCCCTTTGAGGGCCTTGCACCATAAACCATCAACCAACCAACGAACTAACCAACCTACGGTCTAAGTTAGGGACTGTAGATAACAATAAAGTGCAAAAATATGCGTTTAATGTTGTATTAAAAACACAAATCTATATAGTTTAGCTTTCACTACCAACGAACGGCTTATCAGAAAGAAATATAATGTAATGTAAACAGAGAGTTCCAGATATTCAAAATTCAAAACGGTAAGAAAAAAGATGATCAATGCCAATGTGAAGTCGTATGCATGCGACATCACATAGGTACATTGCATTTCTGTGTCGCGGGATTCACAGAAGCACACGCCAGATGTACGGCAGTTCTATAGATGTCTCCTAGAAGGTAAGTATTCCCATTCCTTTTTCTTTCTTTTTTTGTTTCGCAAAATGAAATTAACTAAATCAAAAAAATTTAAAATAAGTTTACTGGAAAATTGCAGGAATATCTTTTTCATTCATTAACTTTCACCCGCTGAACTTGGTGATTCCACAAATAGTAATATGTACCTGGCAAATAACTGGTATCCCTGCTAGTACAAATTATAATAATGATTTATTTGCTTCCAGTTCAATCTAGTATGTCCATAAGAGCGTTTGGGGCCGTATGAAAAATACATTTCATTGTGTGCCGCTACGGCGGCGGAGTGATCTAGGCGCTGGCTTCTGACCACTTGTCGAGAAGGTACCTGGTTCAAATCCCGGTGAATCATGGACGTTGTGCTTGACTTCTGGCACTGGCTGTCCCCCTTCCCAGGAACCAGTGGCCCAAAATTGGGAATGTCCGACTGCTTATAGCCCACTGAATTGATCACGGTGGTCGTTAACCCCCCCCCCCAAAGATTGCGACGTGTCCATTGCTATTTGTTGTGGACCGTACAAAAAGTATGTTTTTGATGTCAAGGTGTCCACTTCTATGTAGGCTGGCCATAAAATGTTAGGGGACCGTACAAAATTACACTTTTGTTTTCACCTTGTCAGCGCTTCGGTATATGGTTGAAGTATACGTATATATAGTTGGGCCATTTCAGCACGTAGTTTGGTTTATATAGAAAATCAAGATAATGTTACATTTTTACTCAGCTACAACACATTAATCCCAAAGGCTATTTGTTGAAATCTTTTATCCGCCGTGCTCATATTCACAACGTTAACATAACATGTCAAGTTATTAATGTTGCAGTTTTACCCTGTCACAAAACTTTAGTTACAAGACCTTAGGCGTAAACTTTTTTTAGGAATTTTTAGTCCGACGTATTCATAAGGTTTCGATAACATGACAAGGTTATGGTACTGCGTTTTGACTGAGGCACAAAAATTAATACACAGGCCTTAAGCTTTTTATCAGTTTTCAATCAACCGTGCTCATATACATAAAATTTTCAGAGAAAGTCAAGTTTACTGTGTTGCGCATTTACTCGAGTACAAAACTATAAACAGCCATTAACTTTCACCCGCTGAACTTGGTGATTCCTCAATTCATTCATTAACAAGTCTTTTAAGTGATTGTATGCTATGGTCATATTGATAATGTTTGATGTCAAGTCACGTTAATGATGTTGCACTTATTAAAGACTTAAAAAGGTGTAGAGGCTAGTAATTATTATTTGAAGCTCATTTTTTAACTTGACTCGTCATGAAATCCTTGTGAATATGGCATTTATTTTATTTTGTACATTTTACAAAGCGTATGCCTTTTTTTGGCATTTGTTTTATTTTGTGTTGTACTTGTTATATAGCGTTTCGCATTTTTGTAATGCTTGTGACTTGTGATTGCATTTTGAATTTTTATTTGTTTCATATTTTGGATTGCATTTTGAATTTTTATATGTTTCACATTTTGGATTACTTTTTGACATTTTATGTTTTTGACATGCTATTTTGAAAATTTTGACTTTTTTAATTTTGCGTTGTGTTTTACATTCTTGCATCTTCGGCGGAATTACATTCTTGAAAAATTCAAATACAAGTTAGTAAAAGGTATAATTCAATTAGTGAGAAATACCAGCACATTTTAGTAAAGGGTAGAATTAAATGAAATTCCTCTTTAAATGTCCAGCATAACATTGTCTCTGTGCACCAAAGAAGTTCGAATTCCTTTTTATCTTGACAGCGTTTCTCTTCTGGGTGGATTTGTTGGAATCTGTGCTATCACTCTTTCGATTTTAGCCATAGTTGTTCTCTGCTCTTTCGCAATTTCACTGATTATTTCGTACAGTCACAGTTTTTTCTCTCCCAGAATTGTATTCCAGCGTCTGTCTAATCTTTCAAGTTCGTTTTGTGTTCTGGGAAAGCCAAATAAATTGTTTTCACTTACTGACCTAATTGTTGGCGGGAACAGCGGAGGGCTTCTGCTTGGATTGTTTCTTCTGCTTCCACGAAATTTTCCAAGAACATAATTTTCCTCAAACCACTGAACTACAGAATCTGCATATTCTAGTAAAATTGATTTCACTTCTTCAAAAGCAGCTGGAATTTCATCAGATGAAAAAAATGCGAGTGCTTGCAAATGTCTGACTTTGAGAGCAAACTCACTGTTTTCCTTATATTCCAAGGCTATGCCAGAGCATGGATATTCCTCAGCACATTTTTTTCCGAGATGAAACCAACAACATCTGTGTGTGCTGCTTTCAAATTCCTTTTTAGGAGCATTATAACGGTAGCTATTTCAAAATCTATTATTATGCGTATATTGTGGTGCAAGCTGAATATCATAGTCTTGTAAATCCTACAAAAATACTTTATAATAGTATTATATTATTTATACTTGCTGGAAAGTAACCCATAAACTAGTGGGACAAGTCTGTGCATCTCTGGATTCATTTCAACCATAGCATGAATGGAACATAATTGCCTAAAAAGGGTTGGACAAGTTTCAAATGTCCCATCCATAATCCAGAGGGGTGCTTCTTTAAGCTTTCGTAAATTATTCTCTGTTAAAAATAAAATAATTCTTTGTTGTCCAAATGCGCTACCTCTGCCAAGAAATTTTGCACCATCTTCTCCTGTAAATTTATTGGGGCATCGATCCGTTCTGAAGTCGTAGGCTCCGCAGGCATGTCTTGGCATGTCTTCTCTTTTTTACAACTTGCCTTAGTGCATCCATATTAGGCATGTAAGCTGCATTTACTGTAGCCATTGACGTTGTCACGGTTTGAATAATTTGTGCAGGGGCTTCGTCCGTATTTCTCGCTCGTTCTTTTATTTGCGCTCTTGCAACAGCAACATCACTTTTATCCGGTCTTGGAGCATGATTATGTGGTTTCTCATTGTGCATCCTGTGTTCATCTCCAATAAGAATAGTACTAGCAAAGCCAGTACAATTTCCATAATTTCTTTCAATACAGTGACAATACCGTAAATCACCTCGCACTCTGTTATGGCAAAATAAATAACCTTTCCCTTTCAGCAAATCATTTTCTTTTTTGTGAGTTAACTATTTATGTTGCATTATTCATCGGCATAGTGACTTCGGAAAACAATGCACTTTCTCTTTCCAAAATATTTGGAATGATATATTTCCACTTTTATCACTTGACAACGCACAACAAAGGTTTCAACAAGCACGTTCTCTGTTCTCCAGTCAACTACGAACTAATGAGCAACCATTCAATAAAACACTCAGAATACAGACAATCACGTGAAGCTTGTTCCTCCAGTTAGGGTTTAAGCGAAGTTAAAGATTTTCGTACCTGCGGTCACAAGAAGTGGTTATTTTTAAGGATCGGCATCTTATCTTTTGTTTTTCCAAAACGCAGAGGTACATGTATTTTATAGCTGGGACGCTCCAGGCGGGGGATCAACAGATCCGAAGAACCCGGGAGCCAGGTTCCGGAGGCGGCAGCAGGCGCGGACTGGGCAGCTGTACTCTGGGCCCGTAGGCGTCATGATAATTCTCAAAAATAAATTCAAATTTTTTGTGTTGCACCATGCGTATGAAAGAAAATTGTTATACTGAAAAGACAATTTGTTTACCCGTAACATATTAAACGAAACCTACGTCCCTACGTGCCAAATGATCTGTAAGCCAAACACAGTTTTTCATGCAACACCTTCCCCCGTTTTTCTAAGTTCAGATCTGTCTCGTTCGACTTATTTCCTGTACCGCCCCTCTCTTTCGCTAATTGCAGTTAATTGCCGTGAAATTGGTGTTTTACGTTGGGGTGTATTGCCGCCTGTCCCGAAGACTATAGTGAAAGCGGTGAACCCCAGGGGAAAAGTATTCCATCAAAAGCAACAGAAATCCAATGCGAGAGCAAAACTTTGTTCGTTGGCATTACATCCAAGCAATTTAGGCGAAGTAGGAAGTGTGTTTTTCTACTACGACACCAGAAGATTGTCGTGAATGCTCAGGCAATTACGATACAGATGTGTCCTTAAGACTTCTCTTTCAAGACGTCCATAGGCCGGCACTAGGGGATGGAGAGGGATACAGTGCGGATGCTCTTTTTTGTTGCAGTTAGAAATTCTTAAGCTCATTCTTCCTTAAACCTTTGCCTGGTTACCAGTAAATACTGTCTCATGCCTCAACCATTGCGCAGATTTGTTGTTTTTGTTTTCATTCTTTGAGTTAACAGCGGGAAAATATCTGAACTGCGTTGTTTCAGTTGGAAATATTTTTTTACTTCAGCAACAGGGCTTCACGTATAATTGCAAAATACTTCGATAGAATAAACATACCTTACATAAAGATTTTACATGAGAAAATAGATTAATAATAAGGAAAATATTCTAAAACCAAAAAAAGAAATTGCGGAACCGAAAAAGCTAGGTAGAGGAAACAAAAGGCTCTAAGAAAACGTTCATATTTAAAGAAACCTGTAGTCGCTTAATGAGTAAGTGGTATAACTCAATACAAAATCATGTGCTGTATTTGAAAAAAAATATAAGCAAGTAGGCATCGTGACTGTCCAGAGTTTCCCCTTTTCATGCTGTCGACATTACAACCACCACAGAAAAGAAAAGAACAAAAACATAACAAAAACACCCATAGATAATAAAATGCCCAAAACATAAAAAGAAGTAACCACACAAAAGAAATGCCCAAAACATTAAAAAAACTGCAACCACACGAAACAAAATACCCAAAACATGGTAAGAAATTCTGTTTATAGCACAATGAAGGTATACGATAGGAGAAATATATGTTTTTAAAACTTAATACAAGTGTCAAAACTGAAATAAAAAGAAAGAAAAAAGAAATATTCCAAATTTCATTGTTACTTTAGATATTTTGACCTGTTGACATTTCGTAAATTGTACTTGCACTCGGTCAAAACATATTACTTACAAGGACTCTTTAGTAACTTTTAATCGCTGTGGTCGTATTTATAAGGTTTGCATAACAAATCAAGTTAATAATGTTGCGCTTTCACTTACCGTCTCCCGCTAAGTTAGAGTTTCATGACACAAAAAGTGGTGGTCCTGAATTGAAAAATAAAGATTTTAAGAAAATTTTGTATGGGGGGGTGTGTTACCCCCGGGCCTTGATCCGTTCCAAAAACCTTGTACCGTCTAAGTTAGAGTACCATGAGATAATATACAAAATTTGGTGGTTCTAAATTGAAAACTATAGATTTTATGAAAGTTTGTGTGTAGGGGGGGGGTAACCACCCTTGCCCCGACCCGTTCTGAAAAGGGTCTACCGTTTAGTTTAGAACACCATTATATAGTATACCAAATTTGGTAGCTCTAAATTGAAAGCTTTAGTTTTTACGAAAGATATTTATGGACGGAGGGACTCTGACCCCGTGCCCGACCCGTTCCAAAAACCGTCTACCGTCTAAGTTAGAGTACCATGAGAGAGTATGCCAAATTTGGTGGTTCTAAATTAAAAACTGTAGATTTTACGGGGCATTTTTATAGAGGGGGGGGGGGCTTTGTCCCCGGGCTCCAACTCCTTCCAAAAACGGTCTACTGTCTAAGTTAGAGTACCATAAGGTAGTATACCAAATTTGGTGTTTCTAAGATAAAAACTGTAGATTTTACGAAATTTTTTATGAGGGGGCCCGACCCCGCGGGCTCTAACCCCTTCCAAAAACCGTCTAGCGTCTAAGTTAGAGTACCATGAGATAGTATATAAAATTTGGTGGTTCTAAATTGAAAAATAGATTTTACCAAAAAGTTTTTATTCGGGATGGGTCTGATCCCCCGGGCTCCAAACCCTTCCAAAAACCGTCTAGCGTCTAAGTTAGAGTACCATGGGATAGTATACCAGATTAGATGGTTCTGAATTGAAAACTGTAGTTTTTAAGAAAAATTTGTATGTGGGGGCTCTGACCCCCCGGGCCTTGACCCGTTCCAAAAACGGTCTGCCGACTAAGTTAGAGTACCATAAGATAGTATACCAAATTTGGTGGTTCTAAGATAAAAACTGTAGATTCTACGAAATTTTTTATGAGGGGAGGGCCGACCCCGCGGGATCCAACCCCTTCCAAAAACTGTCTAGCGTCTAAGTTAGAGTACCATGAGATAGTATACCAGATTAGGTGGTTCTGAATTGAAAACTGTAGTTTTTAAGAAAATGTTGTATGTGGGGGCTCTGACCCCCGGGCCTTGCCCCGTTCCAAAAACGGTCTGCCGTCTAAGTTAGAGTACCATAAGATAGTATAACAAATTTGGTGGTTCTAATATGAAAACTGTTGATTTTACGAAATTTTTATGAGGGGGGGGCCCGACCCCGCGGGCTCCAACCCCTTCCCAAAACCGTCTAGCGTCTAAGTTAGAGTACCATGAGATAGTATACCAAATTTGGTGGTTCTAAATTAAAAACTGTATATTTTACAAAAAAGTGTTTATTCGGGGAGAGGTCTGACCCCCAGGGCTCCAACCCCTTCCAAAAACTGTCTAGCGTCTAAGTTAGAGTACCATGAGATAGCATACCAGATTAGGTGGTTCTGAATTGAAAACTGTAGTTTTTAAGAAAATTTTTATGTGGGGGGCTCTGACCCCCGGGCCTTGACCCGTTCCAAAAACGGTCTGCCAACTAAGTTAGAGTACCATAAAATAGTATACCAAATTTGGTGGTTCTAAGATGAAAACTGTAGATTTTACGAAATTTTTTATAAGGGGGCTCCGAACCCGCGGGCACCAACCCCTAGCAAAAGCCGTCTGTGTCGAGATAACAGAAACGTACGTTTATCTTGGACAGCAGATATCAAGTGAGGGTCACATTGATGAAGAAATTAATCGGCGTACAAAACTTGCCTGGAGAGCTTTTGGAAGAAACAGCATAATTTTCAAGAGCAATATGCCATTATGTCTTAAAAGAAAAGTGTTTGATCAATGCATCCTTCCAGTGCTTACGTATGGTGCAGAGACGTGGACCTTAACTAAAAGAGACATACAAAGGCTGCGGACAACTCAAAGGAGCATGGAGAGGTGCATACTTGGTGTAACCAGGAGAGATAAGAAGAGGAACTCGTGGATCCGAAAAATGACAAGAGTGGAAGAAATCATGATCAGAGTTAAATCCCTGAAATGGCAATGGGCTGGACATACTGCCAGAAGGACAGATCATCGATGAACAGCCAAAATTTTTGATTGGATTCCAAGGGACAGGAAAAGACCCAGAAGAAGACCACGTGGGAGATGGGTGGATGAAATTCGAAAGTATGCAGGGGTGACATGGAGGAGACTGGCACAAGACAGACCGTTGTGGAGGAAACTTGGGGAGACCTTCGTCCCGCAGTGGATTGATAATGGTTGACAATGATGATGATGATGTATAAGAGTAAACGGAAATAAGTACAATAAACGCAAGAATATATCTGAAAGAAATATTTGAATGAACGTTGCCAGTATCTGGTTTGCATAATATGCAGCATGGCAAAAAAATTAGCGAATATATAAAAGTGAAAACTAGCAAGGATACAGAGGGAATATCGAATATAAATGTATATTTATATACACTGGCGAAATGTGAAAAAAGAACACCAAGAAGATATTGGAGGACGATCATGAAATTTACATATGTTAATGGGGTCGAGTTTACGTAGGTGTTATGTTAATTTCAGGACCAATCGGTGAGCACTTACGTTACAGCACGGCATAATATGCAAATTATCGTCGGTGGTATCTAAGGAGAACGGCGAAGTGAATGTAATCAGTCGTCGGCGTACGTACATGTGCAAAGACCCTAAAGAGGCTGCAATGCCTTTATATGGAAGACGTGTACGACTTCAGCAGTTATCAGACTTTAAGCGAGGTAGTCTAGTCAGACTCCGCGAGGCCTGGTGGTCGTATCTTCGTATTGCAAAGCGAATTGGACTGGATGTATCGGCGATGGTACGATGGTAGCGTAGATGGTCCAAGGAACATTCCCACACGAAAAGATGTGGAACCGGGAGTCACAGACGGACTGATGAGCGGACCGATCGACGCATAAGAAGAGCGGCGTTGTCAAGCAGAACATCCACTGCGACGCAAATCCGAGCTGCCGTTGCACCTGAGGTGACTGTGCAAAAATCCCCAACCGTCTACTGGATTCAGGACTACGTGCACGTATGCCTCTGGCATGTGTACCATTGACTCCAGCCCACCGTCAGGAACGGCTGCAGTGGTGTCGCCAACTTCTGCACTTCAGAACGCAATGGCGATCTGTCGTGTTCAGCGATGAAAGCAGATTCTGCTTGGGAGCCTCCGATGGCCGTATGCGTGTTCGCAGATGCACAGGGGAGCGTCTCCACCCTTCTTGCATCCGCCAGCGACCAACAGGGCCTACATCTGGTCTCCTGGTGTGGGGAGCCATCAGCTATCACTTCCATACACAACTAGTGTTTGTACTGGGTACGTTAAACAGCACCTCCTACATCAACAACATCATTCAGCCCGTTGCTGTGCCTTTTGTAAGGCCAGTCCATCGTGGTGTTTTCCAGCAAGATAATGCACGCCCACACACGGCACGTGCAACGAAACATGCACTTTAGGGTGTGAGACAACTTCCATGGTCTTCACGTTCACCTGATTTGTCCCCCATTGAGCACGTGTGGAATATTATGGGACAACCTCTTATCCGGTCTCTACGGCCAGCCACGACCATCCCAGTATTTCCGCGTCTAGGTTGAGGATGCTTGGAACTCAATACCCCAAACTTACATCCAACATCTGTACGACAGACTTCATGCCAGAATTGTACAGTGTGACGCAGTTCACGGCGGTTAACCTCGTACTAACCATGTTACATGGAAATGTTATTTTTCAGTTTACCAGCAAATACAGCTGTATTTTGCCATAGGTTTTGATCACGTTATCCTCTGTATTCCGTTATTATGCTGTATAAATTTCGTTGGTATCAGATGTCTCCTTCTTGTTATTCTTTTTTCACTTTCCGCTACTGTATATGAATGGTGAATTGACGAACGTAGAAAATGTAAATTAGGAAACCAGGCGGCTCAGGAGATGATCAACTATGGAGGAGTGGCTTTTCTGGTATCAGTAAACGACTAGGAAAATGCCAATAGCCGACAGACCGTGCTCCGGATGCCACTGACCCCCCATCTTCCTTAAAAAAAATGAAATACGAAACCTCCCTAAAATTACAAGAACTTTAAGGTTAGGGAACTGTGACTTACCAGATGGCGGGTTGAATCCTACAGCCGCAGCGTAAAAGGCTACTAAAACTCGAGAGAATGAAATACAAACGGGAGATACACGGAATTGTTGTAAATGAAAGTTAAACCAATAAGGAGTGTCTTCTTTGACAGAAAGAGACGAGCCTAGTAATAGATGCAAGACTGTGTATGTAGATGTTCTTCAGACAAAAGGGACCTGCCATGTGGCACTTGGTATTTTTCCTATGGCAATTAAAATTATAACGTCTTGTGTTAGCACAGAGTGTTGATTTGTAAGTTTGACGTTGGGGAAAATAAATCGATTAAATTAGCATCTGGGAAAATGGACTGGAATATTATTAGATTTAAACTTATTGCCTAGAATGCTGGGGTTCTTGATAATATTTTATATGAGAACATATTTTTATTACTATGTGAAACTGAGATATAATGACGTTGCGGTGTATATCAACAGAGACGTTGGAATACCAGTTGGTGATAAACTTGATAGAAAAACAAAAGAGCCAATTCAGGAAATCAGCTCTTTTGCGGAAACCATGCTTTCAAGAAAAGATTAATTTGGAAGTGACCCAGTGGGAGCCTTAGTTTGTTGATTCTTTCTTTCAGAATGAATCGTTAGTGACTGGCACATCACTAGATTCAGGGGCGGATTGAAACCAGCTTGCGTAAAGTGCTAAAATGTCTGTTTATGCACAATCCCGAGCTTTTTGTGCGTATATCTTCTACATTGTACAATTCTTCATCTACATATGAAAGACATACGCTGTAAATTAATAATTCTGTGCGTTGGTCCTAATGACTACGCCAAGAACAAGGCTTTATTTTGCGGGAAATTGAAATAATTGTGTATTGTGATGATTTCGGATTGTTCCAATGATTGAGAGACATTTATTCATATATAACCATAACACTTCATCGTCTTAAATTTTTTTTTTTTTTTTTTTTTTTTTTTTTTTTTTGATTGGAGGTTTAACGACCACCGTGAGCAACTCAAATGGGCCATAAGCAGTCGCCCGTCCCTAATTTAGGGTCACTGGTTCCAGGGAAGGGAGAGAGCCAGTGCCGTAAGACAAACACAACATCCATGCCTGACCGGGATTCGAACCCGGACCCCTTACGGACGAATGATCAGAGGCCAACGCCTTAGACCACTGCGCCACCGGGGCGGCTCTTAAATTTCAAGCGCATATTTTTCTTTTTCAAACGTATAGTCGCAAAAAGGGTCGGGATAGTGGTTTTAATTATAAAAGAGCTCATCATTGGCTCAAACCTGCAGCTTCATGAACACGGCATGGCGCCACTCTTCGTACCGCCCTGAGTAGTTCATAATGGGGGCACACCCACCAAGGTAGTCAACACCCTAAATATATTCAAGAGAGCAGGAGAATACAGCATTTTAGCGGCTAGTATTTATATTTAAATCATGTGTAAATTTCGTTGCTCACGATATGCAGAAATGTATCAATTAAATAAAAATCTGAAGTTCGACACCCTATCTCTTATTTCTTTATTTTGTATTTGATCTCTCTGATCCTTTTTATGTTCTCAAAATAAATATTTTTTTTTTATTTCCAAGCTGGAAGACATGCAGTTCCCTATAAAACCTTAACAAGTTAGGGAGAAAATGAACCCCATTTCAAAAAAAAAAAAAAAAAAAAAATTGAAAAATAGGATTCCGAAAATACCATATCGTCTATAGGTAACTGAATAACACCCTGTAAATTCCACGTTGGAGTTTAAGAACATGTTTCCTTACATTACAAACAGTACTTAATTATAATACATTTGTGGAATTGTAGATCAAATATCAGAAGTCACTGGCCGTAAATTAGAAAAATAATTTATAATTAAAGTTTATGAGTGTATTGGCCAATCCAGAATTATTATTTTAGTCTGTTGAAGGAAGTACTTGTTTTACTTGATGAGTACTGAACAAAACATAAAGCACAAGCCTATTGCGTCCCATGAATAATTTTTAAAATAGTTCCTGCCATGTGATGTTAAAATGCAAGATGGATTCCCGGAAGAGAGTTTGTCTCATCGTTTGTCAGAAAGAATGGACATATGTGACATTCTAAGGAATATTACTTCTATGGATCACAAACACTGCTTGAACTGCAAGCTTTAATTAGGCTAGACGTGCTAATATAACCCATTCGTTTTGCAAAATATAATTTTGTCTTGATCAATGAAATTTGGGATAATGTTTTTCTGTTATTCTTATTAATTTATCCTCAGCTTTTCGATTAGGTCAATCGCCGGTAGATGTAGCTCCGTATGTTCTCACTAACACTAAGTTGGTTGATGTACAGACCAAAAAAAACGAGCGCCCCCCCACCCCCGTCCTTAACTTTGGAACCATTTGCCGCAAATAACCAAATAAGGTACCGTTGGAAAGCACTCGAAGTGAACTTTCACGTGATGTGAAGAAAAAGGTTAATTAGGCAAATTAACATGTTTATTACTGCACTATCTCCGACATTTTCCATGCAAGGGGTATGTTATTTTATGCGCATTCTATTTAGCACAAGGAAAAAATTCCTAAATCTTAAATATCGTCCAAATCGGATAATCATCAGCGAAGACATTTGCAAATAAATTTAGAGGGATATCCATATATCTGCATCTGGAAAACACACCTGGAATATTTCCTTCCCTAAAAGAAGATTAGTGCTAATGCTGGAAAGTCTGCTTCTTGCGTGCATCCCCGACAAATTGAAGCAGAGTACAGACGAGCAAAAGTCCACGGACGGTGTCCAATTGCTCTTGAGGTTTCCTTTATAACAACTTCATTCATTCGTGCTAATGACTTGAATTAATGTTAGAATAAACAGTATTTTGAAGTTTTCTAATAATGGAAACCCGAATCTATGCAAGCTGAAGTTTCTCGAGGCAATCATTGCACTTTCTTGAGGCACTGAGTATTCGCGTATCACTGAAAGGTTGTTTCGTAACAGAAAATTGAAGCAGAACCACGAAATCCGATTTTTCAGAACGTCTTTTGTGAAAAAATATCGTATTTGTGTTATTGGTTTGTCGGTACGTCCGTCTGTGGACACCATATCTTTGCAACTATTAGTCTGATTAGAAATCTTATTTTTGCATTGGAAAGCTTAAAATGTGCGAATGATGATCCTTTATTTCGTTTTTTGTTTGTTTTGTTTTTATGATGTCAATTTCACCGATAGAGAGCGTAAACGCAGATAATATCGAATTCGAAACACAATTTATTGCATATATTTGCTTTTAAACATCCGATTGAAAAAAATATTTTACCTTTCGATTCCATTTATGTCGAAAAGCAATTCAGGTATTTTCATAAGTTGTAGCAGGTATTTAATTAATGTAATTAATAAATAAATGTTGAAAAGCAATTCAGGTGTTTTTATAAATTGTAGCAGGTATTTAAATAACTTAATTAATAAATAAATGTTGAAAAGCAATTCGGGTATTTCTATAAGTTGCAGTAGGGAAATTAATTTTAATTATTTTTCCCCTCTTACTTGTGAAAAATTGGCATCTCATTTTACTTGCCCCAGGGCACTGAATTGTTTACACATGCCTCTGTGCATTTGCCCACTTGATTTCCATAAATATTTGACTCAGTTTTGCAAGTAAAGCTAGTTTGTGTGTTCTTGACATTGTAGAAATTAAAATATTACATTAGATAACCCCTAATTATTAATACAACAAGAGTATATATGTTAGCAAAGCAATCTGCGCGTGCTCTTTATATATGATGTTACATTGCTGCAGCATAATATTTGATTCCAGTCTTGATATGGAATTAATGAATGGGTTCGAAAAGGTAAAGGTTATAATGATGTACAAGGTTCGTACATATTTACAGAACATAAATTCTAGGGAAATTGTGTGGAAGAAATATTCTTCACGTAATACATGGAAAATGCATCATTATTAACACAGCATTAGACATTTCTGAATTGTCTGTGTTACACATGTAAAGTTCATCACATCAGAAAACTTGCAAATTACATCAGCCTGGAACGATAATCGAACCCGCATCTTCCGATATCCATTCAAGTATGCTATTGGTTACACCACCCAGAACGATCAAGTCCCAAGTATCTGAGTGTTGACTATCGGAATATTCTCTGACAACTTACAACTTAAAGCAAGTTCTGCTTTCTCGATGCGTTGTTAAGTAAATTTCCAGTCACATATTTAAATTGTGTGGAAGAAATATTCTTCACATAATAAACAAAGACATTGCTCCTTCCATGTTTATCAACACAGAGCAATCGAAAAAGGGTTATCGGGCCACTGCTCGAATCCTACACAAGATCTCTCGATATCCAGCTAAGTGCGTTCCAAACACGTTCTGCTAGATATTCAGAGATCTGGGGTATGATCCCAGCAGGGCCGGATAAAAATTTTTCGGTTGCTATGTGTTGATACAGGGCCTTTCACAAGGGGAGAGGGGATGTGCAGCGGGTGCAAGGCATCCAGGCACAGGGATTTGCAGGGGCTCCGGAAAATGAAAAGAGGGTGAGGGATTATGTGTAGTATTATGCCGTTATCGCATATTACTACACATGATGCTCTCAATGGTATTATACTGTATGGTTTTACACTGATATACATTTTACAGTCCAAATAATTTTTAAACTTGTGCTTTACCCTTATTCTGTTAATATTCTATTTTGTACTGGACATGGTATTTATGTTTATGGAATCACATACCCAAGAGTAGTACATGCTGCTACAAAACACCGAAAAATTAAAGTTCTCAGTATAATATAAAATAAATACATGTAATATAAATTTATTCATCATTTTGATCTGGCACTTCAAAATCAGGCCTATTTCATCCAAAGTCTGGAGACAGACACAAAAAAAAAAAACTCAGGAAAATCCTCCCCGTGATCTCTTTGGCCAGGAGACAAAACGCAAGCCACCAATTGGCGTGCGTGATGTGTGATGATAGAATCACAGAAGAGCAGTAGTTTGTTTGGCTTTCGTTCGTTCGATGTGGTTTAGTGCTGTTAGTCCTAGCAAATTCTCATGTGTACGTCCGATGGATATGTGGCCGCCGCCGGCAGATGGCGCTTGGATCTGTCCACCTACGTCACCTGCAAGGCTGGTGTAAAGAAACAGCTCTCGCGCTCAGCAGCAGAGAGAAGAGACTTGCACTTTGCACTTTGTAATGTTCAGTTCATGATCTGTCCGCTATTCGAAGAAGTTCGTTACTGTAGACGCACTGATGTGAGATATATATGTCGATTTTGATTCTTCTTATTAAAGAGATATGGAATATGTTTGGGGCTCGTTCTAAATTCATTTAATCACCCCAAAGTCGTAACCCGGACTGCGTACGAAGCACGGAAGTCAACAGGAAGTGATCTCGAACGTCGAACGTTGCTCAGAGTATGTTCGCTTTTATACTTTGACCTGCGAGTTGTTTAGTGGTTCGTTTTTTTTTCAACATGGCTGCTCTCCACTACTTCGCTTCACCTTTCGTTCTGTCGTAATGGCTTCCACCTGTTTCTGAACTGCACACAGCGCAGCGATACACACTGTGAATTCTACTATTTTTCTGGAGAAGGTAGGAAATTAATTATTTCTAAAGCGTTGCATGCCTGATTCAACGGTTTTCGAATCGTTTCATAATGCCGGATTCTGAATATGCAGAGGCCTCAGTGGCGCGTGTGACGTTGAAATCTCCTCTATTTTGGAAGAATAACCCTGCTCTGTGGTTCGCTCAGATTGAGTCACAGTTTTCCACGGCAGGAATTTCCAACGATGATACTAAGTTTCATCATGTAGTAGCATCAATCGAAAGTTATATTCTTGAGCAAATTAGTGACATTATATTGCAACCTCCCACCTGCAGATAAATATATTACTTTGAAAAAGCGTCTTATTGCTCAGTTTGCTGACTCTGAGGATCGGACATTCAGACTTTTATTGCAAGAATTAGAATTGGGTGATTCTAAACCATCGCAGTTATTACATAAAATGAAAGATCTTGCTCATCAACGATTAAATGCAGCGATACTTAAGTCTCTATGGCTTCAGCGTTTGCCTAAGCGAATGCAACAGATCTTAACAGTCAGCGGTGATGATTTAGCACAATTAGCAGTACTAGCTGACAAAATTCATGAAATTGCTGATGTATCTCCTGAAGTGAACGTTGTTGATACCTCACGGCATATTTGTCATTCTCCTATGCTTCAGAAACAAATCGAACACCTCACATCAGAAGTAGCAAAACTTTCTGCACAGTTAGAATCTTCCAATCGAACACGTTCGACATCGCGCGAGAGTCGTAGATATTCTTCCGCAGTTCCAAGACCGAACCATGACAAGTTAATATCTCAAGTTTGCTGGTATCACAGAACCTTTGGGACGCTGCTACCAAGTGTAAATCACCTTGTTCTTTTCAGTCGGGAAACTAGAAGGGCCGCCCCTTATGGCCGCAAGTAGCGAAGGCCTAAAACAGCAGAGACTCATGTTGGCCGATAGATCTACTGGTCTAAAATTTTTGATCCACACTGGGGCAGATGTCTCTGTTATTCCAGTCTCTTCACCCAAACCTAAACAGCCGGAGAAGTTGAAATTATTTTCTGCAAATCGTTCTGTTATTAACACGTATGGCACACGTCTACTGCCCTTAGATCTCAATTTGCGTCGAAAATTTTCCTGGCCATTTGTTATTGCGTCAGTTTCTCTTGCTATTATGGGAGCTGATTTTCTTCGGCACTTTGGTTTGTTGGTGGATATGAAACTTCAATGTCTGATTGATACGTTAACAAAGCTAAAATCTTCAGGCCACGCTACTTCGCAATTCGCTACTGGAATTACCGCGGTCTCTGGCACTTCAGATTTCCACGAATTATTAAAAACTTTTCCACAGCTCGTAAGTACAGACGGTATGCCTAAACATAAAGATCACGGCGTTTTTCCCCACTTCGAGACTACCGGAACACCAGACTTTTCTAAGCCTAGGCGGTTACCTCCTGGAAAATTTGCATGCGCGAAGAAGGAATTTCAATTCTTGCTCTTGCAAGGTATTTGTCGTCCCTCTAAAAGCTGTTGGGCCAGTCCCTTACACATGGTTTCTAAAAATTCCGGAGACTGGAGACCATGTGGAGACTACAGGTGCCTGAATGCATTTACTGTACCAGACAGGTACCCTGTACCGTATATACAAGATGTTACTCAATTTCTAGCATCTAAGACAATATTCTCCAAACTTGATTTAATCAGGGCGTATCATCAGATCCCTGTAAAGAATGAAGATGTTCCGAAGACGGCTGTCATTACGCCATTTGGCTTGTTCGAGTTCTTTTGCATGCCACTGGGACTCAGAAATGCAGGCCAAAACTTTCAACGTTTCATCAACACTTTCCTACAGGATCTGGATTTTTGTACCGCATATCTCGAAGATATTCTTATCGCTTCGACTAATGCAGAAGAACAGCAGCATCATTTGAGCTTAGTTTTCCAAAGACTTGCCCACTACGGTATTTAACTCAATCCCTCCAAATGTGTGTTGGGCCAGTCAACTATAGTATTCCTTTGTCATACTATCTCCCCTGAAGGTATCATGCCTCTTCAAGAGCGAGTGGACACTCTATTAGCTTACACTGAACCTACCACCGTTCATGACCTTCGTCGGTTTCTGGGTATCATGAACTCTTATCGCAGATTTGTTCCGCACGCAGTTCAGGTGCAGGAACCACTGCATGAGTATCATAAAGGTTCAAATAAAAAAAACCAACATATCAATCATCTTTTCTGATGACGCAGGTAATTCCTTCACAAAATGTAAGCAAGCTCTGGCACAGGTGGCTCTTCTAGCACATCCGATGCCTGATGCTAAGCTAGGTCTAATGGTCGACGCCTCGGATACTGCACTTGGTGCTGTTTTACAACAACACGCTCAAGAAGCTTGGCAACCACTTGCATTCTTCTCCAAAAATTTAAATACAGCACAGCAAAATTACAGTGCCTATGATCGTGAACTCTTTGGCGCATACTTGGCAGTGAAGCATTTTCGTCACATGCTGGAAGGCGCACACTTCACCATTTTCACCGATCACAAACCACTAATCTATGCTTTTCAGCAGAAATCGGATAAAACTTCACCTAGACAGATGCGCCATCTGGATTACATTGCACAATTCACCACAGATATTCAGTATGTTCCTGGTTCTGCAAACCTGATTGCTGATTCTTTCTCCAGGATCAAAACGATTAATTTACCATCTCCAGTTAACTTCATCGACATGGCGATAGCACAAAACAGTGATCCTGAACTACAGTCCATACTTTCAGGCAAAATCACATAAAGCTTAGTCCTTAAGCACATGCAGGTAGCGGACTTATCCACTCAGCCTTATTGTGATGCCTCGACAGCTGTAGTTCGCCCTTTTGTGCCGAAGAGTTTTCATCGATTTATCTTTGACAACGTGCATAACCTAGCACATCCCAGCATACGATCAACTATCAAAGCTATCCAGCAACGTTTTGTATGGCCGTCCATGAAATCAGAAAATTTTCTCCTGGGGTAGATCATGCCTGGAATGTCAGAAATCTAAGGTGACACGACATACCTTTTCTCAACCTGGTACTTTCGTTACACCGTCAGCACGCTTTGAACATGTTCACCTTTACATTTTTGGTCCACTACCTGTATCACATGGTTTTACTTACTGTCTCACCATGATCGACAGATTTTCCAAATGGCCTGAAGCCATTCCCATTCCTGACATCACAGCAGACACGGTCGCTAAAGCTTTCTACAGTGGTTGGATTTCTCGCTTTGGCGCTCCGCTTAAAATTACTACAGATCAAGGACGACAATTCGAATCTCAACTTTTTCGCTTATTTTCCAACTTGCTAGGAGCCCAAAGAATTCTTACCACACCGTATAATTCCTCGGCAAATGGCATGGTACAGCGTTTTCATCGTGTTCTTAAAGCTGCCATTAAATGTCATGCTACGCCCCAGTGGGTTGATATTCTTCCGACCGTGCTTCTGGGCTTACGTACTACTTTGAAGCCAGACCTGCAAGCTACCTGTGCTGAACTTTTACATGGCTCTACCCTTCGCTAGCCAGGACAGTTCCTTCAAGAAACCACGGAGTCTATGGATCCTGCAACATTCGTCGGGCAGCTTCGGCAGTCTATGTCCAGTGTCAACACAATGCCTGTTAAGCATCACTGCAAACCACGAATTTTTATTCATCGGGACCTGCACATATTTTCACATATGTTTGTACGCCGTGACGCCGTCAAGAAACCAGTTCAGTTACCGTACGATGGTCCATTTTCAGTGCTTTCCCGCAACGAGAAAACCTTTCGTCTCCTTATTAACAACAAACCAAGGGGGTGATCAATATTGATCAGCTTAAACCAGCATTTATATTCTTTGACGAACACGCGTCAACTGTTCCTCGACAGTCTAAAACCACATCACAAAAATCTCCAATTACAGAAGTGTCTTCACCTTTTGTGTCTCCTCCAGAAGTTTCTTTGAACTCTGCCGATCGAAAACGGACTGTTCCAAATTCAGTGATACCACGATATTCTATGGATTCCAGACTTTCTCTTGTACCCAGCTCTGCAGGCTCCCCCTCACAACACATTATACCATATCGAACTCGATCTGGTCGCCAGGTAAGATTTAACTCACATGTATAAACACCTGGAGTTTTTATTTATATATATCGTTGTCACTGGTGGGGAGTCTTGTGGCCGCCGGCCGGCAGATGGCGCTTGGATCTGTTCACCTACGTCACCTGCAAGGTAGGTGTAAAATGTAAAACAGCTCTCGCGCTCAGCGGCAGAGAGAGAGACTTGCACTTTGTAATGTTTATTTCATGATCTGTTAGCTATTCGAAGAAGTTCGTTACTGTAGACGCACTGATGTGAGATTCATTTAATCACCCCAAAGACCTTTTCGGAATTTCTCTGCTTCCGCGATAAAAGTTGATATATACAATTTATTTTGTAACTTTATATACCGTGTCACATTTTGCTGGTGGATGCCATGAACCATTTTGTATATTTCCAAACCTCCCTTGTGATACTGTAAAGCAAAAATCATCCAATTGATGTTGCACCCTTGCAGCGGAAGCCCATGGCAATTGTTGTGTCATTCGGGTTGTTACCGGCTGCTTTTTCTCTCGAGCTACACGAAATCGATCGAAGGTTCGTTTTATGGTTGTCATATTGTTCCTGTAATCCACCTTATTTTTTAATTTCTTGGTCCCATTTTTTCAGGTCTGCCTTTCGTTGTAAATCAGTACATCGTCGTTGATGTAGAGAGAAATTCACAACTCCATTTTGGATGCCGTTCAGCAAGCTGTACGATTTAATTTTGGTGTCGAGTAAAGCGCAGTCTTTCTTTGATTTTTATAGTTGGGTTCATAGTCGTCCACACTCTCCGGAGTCGAAGAAGATGTGAAAGAGAAACTGCCTTCTTTTATGACGTGTGACGTTGACGCGCCAGAAGTTATTTCCTGTGTCTCTGGGAAAGGTTCCTCACTTCAAAGCAGAACCTCGCTATGCACCACTTCAAAGTTCTTCAACACATAAATGATGGCTTCAGCCATAGATTTGCCCATCAACACTGCTTTTGTCGACACATGCTCCGTTTTGTTCGTTTGCAAAACGGTCATGTCTTTTAAAATTTGCTTGCACATTGTCAGAGCAGTTGCATTATCTTGCTGCTCATATCTGGCTACGAAGTTCGGAATGTCTGCGTCAGGATTGATTCTACTTGTTGACGCAATCAAAGCACTTTTGCTTTCCATATTTATTTCATACAATACATTTGAAAGAATTAGTGATGTTTCTAGGTTTTTTATGTACAGATATTTCCCAAAGCACAACCACATAGTTGGAAACTCGAAGGATACTGACAAAAGTATTTACGACTTCTTTAACCTTCGACAAAGTACGCTATTGTGTCGCATTCGTTTATTGCACAGACATTCGTTGCGGGAAAGGGGGTAAAAGCGAACGCTCATAGGGCCGGATAACTGGTTCTTTTGTACAGCTGCGACGTGCAGTCATTTGGATACCTGTGCGCGCTCAACTTTCAGCCTGTATAGCTTTGGCGAGTGTTAGAATTTTGGAAACCTCCGACAAGAATTTATCCGATTCTGCCTGGGTGCCAGTGATGGCCGCGTGTAGGTTAGAAGGAGGCCAGGTAAGCGCCCGCAACCAACCTCTCTGCGGCAGAAACAAACTGGACCTGCACCTGGAGTTATGGTCTGGGGAGCAATTTCCTATCACAGCAGGAGCACTCTCGTGGTTATCACACGCACCGTGGCGGCATAGTTGTACATCGGTCTGGTTATTGAACCTGTTGTGCTGCCATTCATGAACAGCATTCCAGGGGGTGTTTTCCAACAGGATAACCCTCGCCCGCATACAGCTGTTGTAACCCAACATGCTCTACAGAGTGGCGACATGTTGCCCTGGCATGCTAGATCACCAGATCTTTCACCAATCGAGCACGTATGGGAAATCATTGGAGGACAACTCCAGCTCCACCCCAACCAGCATGAACCGTCCCTGTATTGACCGACCAAGTGCAACAGGCATGGAACTCCACCCCACAAACTGACATCCAGAACCTGTACGTCACAATGCATGAACGTTTGCTTGCTTGCATTTAACATACTGGCGGTTATACCGGTTATTAATGTACCAGCATTTCACATTTAAAATGGCTCTTCTCGCGCTTACAATAAGCTGTGATCTTGAAACCTTAATCGATTAAATATGTTACCTATACAAATGTATTGCCGCCATTTCATTCCTCTACAACTATTTTTTCGTGGTGTTGGGATTTTTTTTTCGTCAGTGTATATTTACTTTTTCATCTCTGTGACAGGGCTCATAAAAATTCAGGATTTATTTCCTATAGCATGAGACCCTCAGTGCATATATGTGTCTGTGCTTTTCGTTTTAGTCTAGACACCCATAAAGTACTTCGGTCCCAAAAATGCATTGCGGTTGCGAACGAAGTCACAAAATTAGAGCCCCGGCCCATTAGGGCGTCTCACACACACATGCTATTGTAAAGGGGAGGGAAGTGTTGGTCTCGTGGGTGCCGCAGACCCTTGCCGGTCCCTGGGCAGATCCTGTCTGTTGAAAGACTGCTGAATCCTGACGGGTTTGTTCGCGCAATGACTTCACTAACATGATTTTTGATAGAGTTCTGCATATCCCTGCAGAGTCCGCATTTGAACGGAGCAGGTCAGATCATCAGATTAGCTTACAAAGTTGGCTGCCTCCTTTCGCTGGCGCCATTCGCTCTAAATTAAGGATAGGCGACTGCTTATAACCCATCGAGTTGCTGACAGTAGTCATTAAATCCCAAGCAAAAAGTAGACGTAGGAATCTGGGAGCAGTTTTTTTCGATGTGAATTTACAGAAGGCAATTCTTTCACGATCAAATGCTTCGAAATTCCCCAGCGTACAACGACTCGAGTGCATACACTGCCTCGGAATTGGTACGTTAGAATTTTGTATCACCAAACACATGAATAAAAGATGTCTCTTAAGGATTATGGTTATAGCAGTATAATTTGGATTTGTCTTTTGAGATTGCACGGCAAATATCTTAATGTCTTTAAACCAAAGCGCAGTATTCCACTGAGTTTCTTATTAAAAACTGTTTGTACTTCAGTGCTCCAATTTTCATAATAGCAATATTGCAGTTCAGTTTACAGGGTCATAGCTAGTCAAACTGCTGTTAATTGTTGATGTCTTTAAGACACGTGGAATCCCAAATCGTAAGGTTTCCAGTTTTAAAAAATGCAGTCGTATTGTACTAAAATATGCTGCAGGAGGAAAAAATTCATCTCATAAGCGTCGGTTATATTCTTCATTAGAATCTTTTTGTTTGCTGATTAATGAACACCAAACAGTTTTTATTTCTAATATGAAAGTTCCTTCAGAAGTTTCAGTACAGTATTCTTAAAAATAAATTCATTAAATTTATAAATTCTGTTTTTTTAGTTGCTTTAGTATTCTAGGTAAAGACAATGAATTTCTGCCGCTGGAATTTTTCTGTTTCTTTTGAAATGTGTTGTTCATGTGCTCATTTCAATCACATGTATATCTAGATCCTCGTAGCGTTGTGACCTTCTTTTCAGCCAAACAGGATAAACAAAGACTCTGGACATATATTTCAAAGACACTGAGTCTACCAAATTCCATTGGTTCCGAATCTTTCCACAGATCCACCGAGGATCTATTTGGGTCCACTTTAAGATCTTTAGGGTCAGAATAAAAGAACATCCATACTCCATAAGGACAGATACAAATATAACAGCTTTGGTCAGAACTGTGATGGAGGAGTGTTACACATCAGACTAGGATAATGCTACCGTCCTTGCAACTGCATCGAACAAGCGTTCCTTGTTATTTACTGAAAGTGTCTTTATTTCTCGATACAACCAGTTATGCTGTAATGACGATCTTCCCAAATACAATCCAACCCCATGGAGATGGTTGATTGCAAATTTGTACCCAGTTCCCGATGATTAATTCATTGTAAGAAAACGGGTGGCACTATTTGGCTGAATGTATATGCAAAAACTAACGATACTTACCTTTCTTAATGAATACTTAACACATCTATGTATATATTATATACGTATTTATTTATTTATTTCTCATATTTATTTTGCAACTGTTGGCAAAACCAGAACTTTTTCGTCGCGTGAATGAGCATTAAACAAAACAAAAAACTTCTGACGTATTCCTTCCGACTGGCAATCGGCCGGATGATGGGGTCAATGTGATCCCGAAATATCTTGCCATTATATGTTTTAATTGTAATTGGAGCATGGTGGTTAAGCAAAATAATTAGCTTACACAGACAGCATTCTTATATATGTCCTTTAGACATGTTATCCTGGTGGTCTGTATGTTCACATAAAAATGAACCTGGCTCTGAATTTCGTCATATGAAAACAATAACATTTAAATTTAAAGCCTAATATATTTTTTCTATACAACCAAGCTGAATGAAATATTCTCGCCGACGACATTCAATTGAAAAACGATATGTATACTTAGTCGGTTCTTGGAAGGCTTTTTTAAGGTAGACAATCATGGGCTATGCAACTTAAAATACCTTCAATATCTTTTTTGCGGATTAATTATGTTTTCCTAAATAATTTCCATCTATGGGATCAATAACATACCTATCAGATAAGAATTTTAATTTCGGACATAAAGGAACACGAAGCAAAAATGTCATTAAGTACTTTTTGAACAGCTTTTTTAACATATCCAGCTGGTTTCGTTCTCTTTATTCCGGCACGTAAGTCCCTCTCTATTTTGTCTTCAGAACATTCTGTCAGGAACTATAGTGATGTGTCCACTTCCTCGGCGGGCTACATTCTTGAATGTTTTCCACGTAGAGAATGTTTTCCATTTCGATTCCAGTCACAGCAGGATTTACCATATATAATCCTCCTGGTAGAGATGGGAAGGTTATGTCCATGAAGATTAAAATGAAACAGTTTTTTGCTGTTAACGGCCTTTCTCTTTTTATGCATGCAAATGTGTCCATTAATATTGGCAAAACGGGAACTCGTCCCACGATTTTAAACTTTCATGTGTACTCAAGGGTACATTTATTGAATACGTCTAAAAGAATTATATTTATTACTTTTATAATTCCACTAATATCTGTTCAAGCATCTTAATGAAAACCATTTTATCTTATATTTGTTTCCAGATATCTGGAAATAAAAAAAATAAAAAATAAACACTTTAGTGTTCTATATGAAAGAATAGTTTTCAGAAAATGATTTCACAACTTTTTTGGTTTAGAAGCATTCTTGCTTTGTAGTCAATTAAAACGGGTTGTCAATTGCTGTATCTAATGAATTTGTAAAGAACATAATTTTCAACGGGTTCAATGATCTAAATTAAGTTCGGAATAAACAGCTATAGCAAAGTAGTTAAGCTCTATAATATTTCTGCATAATGTTGCACTCTCTCTCTCTCATTCTCTCTTTGTCTTTCCTAGATTCCGTTTTCTCTAATACAACAGGAAAGGACTTACTACGCGTTTCTTCATTATGCAGAGTGACACAACTCTTCGTCCCAATCTGCATATTCGATCATCGTGCCTAAATCAAAATTTAAACTTTTTCAAATGCCGCAAGAAGATTAGTTTGCAGAGCTGTTTATAAAAAGGTGGAAACATTAAAAACAAATAGTTTGATATTTTGATAGTAGTTTCGCGAAACACCGCATCATACGATGTGCTAAAGGTACTCTGCGTTGAAATAAAAAATAAATGAAAACACCGAAACCAAATAATCTCATATCGAAAAAAAAACTTGTCAAACTCCTATACTACTGATATGCGTATTTCCTTTATATTATGTTCTTCAAATTTCCTGTCTCCGATATAAATATTCTGAAATAACGAGTAATATTGTACTAAGAGTATTTTCTGCTGCTTTACACAATTCGCTACATTTCTTGTACAAAAATGGAAAATGTTAACGTTCCAATATTTCCGTAGAGATTCTAAGATTCATTCCAAGATTTTCCGTAAAAACCTTCTCTGTTTTGCTCAAATTTTGACGCGTGTACCATTGCTAGAGATCTGCACCTACATGGAATTGAAAGCAACTGGCGTAATATAAAACAACACTATCTGAGAGAAAGAATACCAAATATTTCGAAGTTACACATTTGATTAGTGTTCTGAAAGAGAAATTGAAACTCCCATCTAAATAAAATGAGCCATAATATTAAATAAATTACAGCAATCATGGGTGCAGAACGCTCCTTCCATGCATGTAGGAGAAAATATTCGGTGAACATGAAAAACATATTCCCCATACTAACAATTTACTATCCAAAAATCGCATTTAAAAAGTGACAGAATTCTCCCGCGTGTACTTGTACAGAGTATTTTGAAGGACCCAGTAAATTATATCTGCAGTTCTACTGATTGACTAATACGTATTATGCATGGCAGTTAGTACTAACTAATGAGACAATGGTAATCGCTTCTATTCATTTCTGGGAAAGAATTTTGGAAATAAGGAAAATAATATCGAAACTGGTTATAAATGATAACGTTAATCGAAGATTAACAGCCATTGCAACATGCATTTAAAAGAACAGATTTGAAAAATATAGAAAATATTTTTTTTTTGGCTTTTTGGAATAACCCAATTGTTAAAGATCTTATCGTATTCTGCTTCTGGTATGCTACATTAACTATTTTGTTCTTATAAATATGTACTAAATGTATAAATTTATGAGTTTGCCAACAGGACTCCTACAGGCTCTATCTAATTACAATAAAGCGAACTTCCCCTCGCTAAGCTATTGCACCAGCGGTCAAAAATAGCAGATGAGTATATGATAAATTTTACTCAACTTTGACTAAACGCTGTAGTGAAATACAACTTTGTATTTGACTATAGTATTATTTCTATTTACGTAAAAAAACGGGAATCAAGCCATGTTGAAATGCTTAAAATTAATTTCAGCAAACGAAATTAAATTTGTCAGATTTTATAAAAATTGCTGGTATCAGTGGATTTGGATATCAAATTATCCTAAATGAATTGTTTATCTTTCAAATCAAATGAATATATACTTCGTATTTTCTAGGCATCATCAAATTAATGGAAGACATTTTTAGCTTTTCTTTAATATTATTTTCAGAGGACCAGCCAGACGTCGCACTGGACTTTATTATTATTTTTTTTAATTGAATGTTTAACGACTACCGCTTGCAACTCAATGGACTATAAGCTGTCGCCCGTCCCTAATTTAGGGTCACTGGTTACAGGGAAGGGACAAAGCCAGTGTTGTAAGTCAATCACATCTATGCTGAAGAGGGATTCGAACCCGGAACCTTTCTCGGAAAAATGGTCAAAAAACAGCGTTTAGACCACTGACCGACCGAGGCGGAGCACTGAACTTCCTGTATTCGAATGCCAAATTCAAAAATCTCTATGAGCATATAAATATATACGTACAAAATTCATATTATATCCATAAGATATCATGCGCATGCCAAGCATTGGCAACTTATCGAACATGGAGAAGTCGTGCATTTTATCTTATGTGTGCGTATTAACCTACAGTTAAGCGGGGTATCTTAAGGAATATTGGTGAGCGACATTTTCGAACATTGTTTGATGCCATAACCACGTTAATTTTTTGTATGCTGTTTCTTGGCTTTTGGATCTATTGAAAACAGCTCAAGCTAATTATGGTCCGTAAAAACATTTATATATTATACATTCAGGGAAAAGCTTGAAAATTTGTCAGTGAAAAACCATTTTCTGTCATAATATATTCTACTGTATGAAATGTTCAGTTGTAAGAGGGTGCTTATTCCTAAACATTACGTAGATAAACAGTTTTGGAAAAAGAAAGAATTACAGATAAACATTTTTGGAAAAAGAAAAAAAATTATTTAAAAAGTTAGTAATGAAAAGAATTATCTTGTGTGGTACTTGCTTATAAATTAAAATTATAAATTGCAAACTTCTGAGCATAGGAAATGTTTAAGAAATCCATTATACTTTTTATTGTCCATGTCTTTTAATTTTATTTTTCGACCATTAATCTTATGAACATGAACTATAGTCGACATTTTAAAATCACTTCGAAATATTTTTTCACGCAAGGCACACTGGTTTGGTCCTAGATTTTTTAACTCCGGTCACTGTAGTTGTGCACTGTTTTGTACACCACAGCATCTTAATCTAAAACAACGTTTTCATGAAATCATTTTATTCTTCACGAAATGTCATGACAATCATATTTTCTTTTATTCTTCACCGAATGCCACGACAATCATATTTGTTAAGTAAAACTATAGTGGAGAAATGCCCAAATATACCATACAAGTTGAAATCATGAAAAGTTCTTAATAAAACTTGTTAAAAAAATTCGTACGTATGGAACATGATAAAATTAAAGCCGTGCTGTCTCCGTACGATGTCATCAAACCATCATCCCTAACTGTACAGTAAAAACTTTATTTACAATAAAAGATATGATTTAAAAATATTGAAAAGGGCAAGATCTTTCGGGGCTACAATAGCACCAGTCCTCAGGCCACCCAGCAGTGCCACAGAGTACTCGGAAGCACCGCAATATATAACCAGTTTCCCACGATGACCCACAATGCATTTGTTCAAAAACACAGGTGATGCCAATTGAGGAAAACAGCAAAACAGAAAGTAATACAAATAATATAGTTTATTAATTAAGTAAGATTCTCTTCATCAGTAGGTTGAAGGGGAGAATTATTTATTTTCATCCATTGTCTAGGAACAAAAACAGGTAAGTCCAAGTTGCAACAGATAGTACCATAAGAAATTATATACAGACTCTCTGTAAAAATAACGGTTTGTTTGTTAACAATGGAGGAAAGTACCATTGTATTAGGCCAATCGGGAGAGTAACCTCCCTGGCGAAGAGCTGTAGTAAATGATGTAGAAATGGAGTCAGTTCGAAGTGCATATTTGTGTTCAGACAATCTAATGTTCAGACTTCTAAGGGTAGAACCGATGTAGTATTTAATATCTTCGTTAGGGGCAGAGGGAAGCAATGGAATACGATATATTCCAGCTTTATTCAAAGTTGCGACTGGATCTCTGTCGTTACGTACGGTTGAAAAAATGATTTTGGTGCAAATTCCATATTTAATATTGTATTTATGACATACTTTCCGAAATATGGAAACCACGGGAGGGATGAATTCAACTTTACTAACGTATATAGGAGATACGACCTCCGCTGACAACGTCGTAAATCTTAGTCTTTGAAATTTCTGTAGAAGTTTCCGAAAGAAGCAGGCGGAATATCCAAATGATATGGCCAAGTTCTGTATAAAAGCTAGTTCGTCCTGACGTATCTTACGGGTAGAGGAATGAGTAAACGCACTTTTAATTAAAAAACGTAAGGCTGAAATTTATGTTCCGGGGAGTGGGAAGAAACATAGGGTATAAGACAAGGTATGAAGGTCGGTTTTCTATAGACAGAAAATTTGATAAGATTAGATGTCGAGTCACGAGTCAATAAAATGTCCAGGAAGGGTAATATATCATTTTGTTCAAGTTCTATATTGAAGGTAAGAGTAGGATATTGGTTGGAAAGACAGGTGGTAAATTCGTTCAGAAGTAACATGGAGTGAGGCCAGAAAACCAACATATCATCCACGTATCTTAAGAGGAGTGCCGGTTGATACGTGAATTGGTTCAGTACTTTATCTTCCAATGACTGCAGTAAAAATTTCCGCCAGAACAGGGGAGAGAGGAGACCCCATTGGTGCCCCCTCCATTTGTTGGTAGAATTTGCCATCAAATTTGAAATAAGATGTCAACACTGATGATTGAGAGATCCGGGTTTCGAGAAAGTTGTAATAATTGGTTGCGTTCATAATTATCTTATTAGATCGCAAAGATTACAACAAAATAATGTTCCAAGCTATAGCTTTGATTCCACATCGGGTACTCCGCTCTGACCCGACAAATGCGACTGTCGCTGAGTTAAGCAAACTCAGGAACCGGGGTCTCTTGCCTACGTCCATTTCTACCAAAATGAAGCCTACTGTTGGTACAATAGTCTTTGAGTTGTTCGGGAAATTAAAAACCCACAAACCTGACCGCTCCGTCAGACTGTTGATTTCGGGGTATGCAAGCCTCACCCGTATGTTGGAGAAAGCTTTAGAAACTTACCTAAAACCACTTACTGCAAATTCATCAGTATCCATTAAAATGTTCTACCCAGGCATTAACACGAATAAAATCTTTTTGATCCCAAGGGAAACTCATTTGTTATGGCTTCCCTTGATGTGGTTTCTCTGCTTCCAAGCGTTCCACTTGAAGTAGTCCACTCGATTATTGAAGGGAAATTATTTGCTGATTACTCAATCGGCCCATTGGAGGTCGATGCAATCATTTCTGCTTTGCAATTGGTTGCAAAACGATCTTATTTCAAATTTGATGGCAAATTCTACCAACAAATGCAGGGAGCACCAATGGGGTCTCCTCTCTCCCCTGTTCTGGCGGAAATTTTACTGCAGTCATTGGAAGATAAAGTACTGAGCCAATTCACGTATCAACCGGCACTCCGCTTAAGATACGTGGATGATATGTTGGTTGTCTGGCCTCACTCCATGTTACTTCTGAACGAATTTATCACCTGTCTTTCCAACCAATATCCTACTATAACCTTCACTATGGAACTTGAACAAAATGGTATATTACCCTTCCTGGACATTTTATTGACTCGTGACTTGACATCTAATCTTATCAAATTATCTGTCTATAGAAAACCGACCTTCATACCTTGTCTTATACCTTATGTTTCTTTCCACCCCCGGAACATATAGCTTCAGCCTTACGTTTTTAAATTAAACGTGCGTTTACTCATTCCTCTACCCGTAAGATACGTCAGGACGAACTAGCTTTTATACAGAACTTGGCCATATCATTTGGATATTCCGCTTGTTTCTTTCGGGAACTTCTACAGAAATTTCAAAGACTAAGATTTACGACGTTGTCAACGGAGGTCGTATCTCCTATATACGTTGGTAAAGTTGACTTCATCCCTCCCGTGGTTTCCATATTTCGGAAAGTATGTCATAAATACAATATTAAATATGGAATTTGCACCAAAAACAATTTTCAACCGTACGTAACGACAGAGATCCAGTCGCAACTTTGAATAAAGCTGGAATATATCGTATTCCATTGCTTCCCTCTGCCCCTAACGAAGATATTACATACTACATCGGTTCTTCCCCATAGAAGTCTGAACATTAGATTGTCAGAACACAAATATGCACTTCGAACTGACTCCATATCTACATTATTTACTACAGCTGTTCGCCAGGGAGTTTACTCTACCGATTGGCCTAATACAATGGTACTTTCCTCCATTGTTAACAAACAAACCGTTATTTTTACAGAGAGTCTGTGTATAATTTCTTATGGTACTACCTGTTGCAACTTGTACTTACCTGTTTTTGTTCCTAGACAATGGAGGAAATTAATTACTTCTCCACTTCAACCTACTGAAGAAGAGGATCTTACTTAATTAATCAACTATATTATTTGTATTACTTTCTGTTTTGCTGTTTTCCTCAATTGGCATCACCTGTGTTTTTTAACAAATGCATTTTGTGGGTCTCCGTGGGGGACTTGTTATATATTGCAGCGCTTCCGAGTGCTCTGTGGCACTGCTGGGTGGCCTGAGGACGGTTGCTATTGTAGCCCCGAAAGATCGTGACCTTTTAAATATTTTTAAATCATATCTTTTATTGTAAATAAAGTTTTTATTGTACAGTTAGGGATGGTGGTTTGATGACATCGTACGGAGACAGCACGTCTTTAATTTTATCAAAGTTCTTAGTGTTGTTGACTGTGAAAAATGATCATAATTTCCAACCGTTTGATTTGCTTACACCCATGTAAACATGTACATTCTTGTGAGTTATTGAACTTTAAGGTAAGAGGTTGAATTTGCTTAGTCGTAATAGAAATTTTCAGTATACCCGGAGTTAGGATTTTCTATTCATCAATTTTAGGCGAAATAACAGCATGAATCTCAAAAAAATATATTTTTTCAGCATGTCTTATGTAAAGTAGAAGAAAAATATGCTGTACGATTTTCTTCTTCCGTCTATCCACCCGTCCTTTGGATTGTGGGCAAATTATCTCTGGAACTCTTCGTCTGACTTGATTATTTTTTCTTTGCATTTGAAAGCTTATATTTGAGGACGATCATTCTTCATTTCCGTTTTTTACAATGAATACTTCCCTGCTAAAAGGCGTAAACGTAGCTGCTATTAAATTAAAATATGCTTTCGTCCAAATTGTTGCTAATAAATATGCGATAGAAAATAATCTCTGTTCCATTCAATATAATTTATAACGAAAACTAATCTATACTTTTTTTTCAAGTAATTCATAGATTTTCCGCTAGGAGGGCGTAAAGTCAAATTATGATTTCACCGATATCAATGATTACTAAATCCGATTTAAAAGTTATATTTGCATTGGATAGAGATTCTATCCAATGCAAATATAATTTTATTTGCATTGGATAGAGATTCTATCCAATGCAAATATAATTTTATTTGCATTGGATAGAGATTCTGGTATGAAATATTCTGTACATGATATACCGATTTTTGGTAAAAAAAAATTGCCACCAGATGACGAAAGTATATATATTTGCATCGGAGGTATTTCCAGCAAAATCGCCGCTTCTGAAAATTTTGTGATCAGACATGACGTAGAACGATAGTTATTTGTCGTGTATACCTTCTGAATAATATATTACTGTACATAATTTGTTCTCCAGAGGGCATAGACGTAAATTCTGTTTCTGTAGGTACCTGTGCTTTTGAGGGTCTGATCTGAAAATTCTTTCTTTGTGGCATAGCACTTCTGTTGGAAAATCGTTTTCACAATATTCAAATTTTCCTTCTCACAGAAGTTTTCCACTTGAAGGCGTAAGGGCACGTTTCTATTTGCTGCCCATTTGTAGCAATATCGGCGTGTATAAAAGTCGACTGAAAGATTTCTTTTTGGTGTAGATACTACTAAAAACGAAACAATTTGTGCGTATTTCGAGGTAAAATAATGCGCGATTTCCACAATAGGAGAACCAAATTTTTAATACGTTTCCCCAATTCTTCTAAACAATTTACCTCCTGGAGCACTTTAGCTTTAGTTGTAGAGTTTTCGCTGTTAACAGTTCTGTGGCTAAGTGGTGTTTCATTACTTCCGTTTAAATCTGTATTTCCGCTTCAGAAATCATATTGAATCCTTTCTTTTTTCTTAATGCCTGCTATTCGCTACAACAAACATGGGAGAGGGGGATATATTTCTTGTTGAAATAATGCACAGCTTTCATCATAGGGGCGTTAAAGTAAAACCCATTTTTCTTGCTCTGATTGCTTGAAAACATATTTGAAAAATGTTTTTTGCTTATTATACCTTTGCTAAGTAGAACACATTTCTCGTGATTTCAACTTTTCCTTCGTACAGAATTTTCCATTACGAGGCGTAGAGTTATATCATGGTCACCTCTATATTCTCTTTCTAACTCTTTCATTTGGAAATACATTTGTCTCTGACATCTTCCTTCTGCTATGAGAAATTATTGCGCGCAGTTTCTAAATTTTAATAGCATGCTTCTCGGCCACTAAGATAGTATCTATCTAATTCTTTAATAGCAATACGATTTATTTTTTTAAAGGTTCATTGAGTGTGAATAATTTTGAGAATGTTTCCGTGTTGAAAAGTTTTTAATTTTAATTTATAAATGAAATTTGCTATTATAAATGAAAATTCAATGTTATCTTTCTTATTAACTATTACGTTTACTCTACTGTTTATTTCCCTCGATTGACCTAGCTGAATTTGTCCGTGTGGAATCTTGGTTTTGTAATCTGGATGAGACTTTGCAAAAAGTCATTAGGTGCGTAATATTCATTACCTAAACTCACTACTCCCAGCTGTCGGGCAAGAATAACACGGGTCTAATGGAATTAACAAATAATGCGAGGGCGAAGATGTACTACAGAAATGTTCAATTAAGGACAAAAAGGAGATTTTAGAAACCTACATTAATGCCGTGGGTAAATATCAGCGGTTACACATGTACCTCGCTAAAGAATTCGTCACACTTTAACCTTTGCTTATACTATGTGTAAATGTCACGGAAAGCAAACAGCGGAACAATCAGTTTCGAAATATGCAAGGTTTTTGTACCTTTGACCTATTTCTTTAACAAAGTGGTCGGTCACAAGCTGTCCAGGATTTCATTATTATCAAATGAGCCAGATGATATCCATTTTGCAAAGTTTATGAAGGTGTATCAGTTGCCGAAACGTTGTAATTAACGGTAAGTTATAACGGAAAAAATGTTTTTTAAAGCTGTTTTAGAACACATATTACCTCAACGCATTGAATCGTATAACTGAAATCCACAGGAGACACAGCAAAATCTTCGATGCGTTCACAAAAAGCTTAAATTGGATAGAATTTTCGCCATAAATGTAAGTAAAACAAACCACCGACATGTTTTACCAGTGCTGAATCTGAGTATAACTAACCATCGTAGGAGGAGAACGTATTGAAGAAAAAAATACATGCTGAAAATCTGAGAGTGAAAGGAAAACTGCACAAAACCTATTCGTAAAATTTACAGCAATAGAAGTTATGCCCATCTGATATCCACCTATATATCCCGTTCGGAAACCTGTATGTCATCATGAAATTAACATCAGTTCCACTTTGATTTCGTCAGAAGAGAAAAGTATAGCTGTCATATTATTCCACAGACACGTCCTTCGTCAGGCGGAATATGTAAAACCCATAATACCCCAAAGCATCTTAAAATATACGATTAAGAATGCATGTAAACATTAATTCCTTCTCTATCATTTTGAATTCAAGTAGTTGTTAGCGACTTGGAAATTTAACGGGGAACGTTCGTCCTGCATTCGGTAATGTTAACCTGATTTTTTCAAAAACAACTTTATATTCTAAAGACGCATATTTCGTAATTAAATATGTAATACTGAATATGGACTGGGTCGGTTGAATAAAAAAAACAAAAAAACAGTCCTAACCCTAAAATCTCGTATATTCATTGACGCTTTATCATTTATTTCAAGAGTTTAAAACGTAACCCTTTTTACGTTGTGAGAAATGTGTTGTTATGCTAAGTTCCAAACGTCCGGCTGAAGGAATGTTGAACTAAGGATAAATGTGATGCACTAGTTGCACCGGATAGCTCACTTTAAGTTAGGCATTCTAGGGCCAGACGATAAATATACAGAAAGCAGAATCACTTACGTAAACTCTCTCCTACTGGTCCAATAACTTTACACTTCGAGCAACTTTTGACAAAAGACATAACCTTGTCTGTTTACAAAATCAAAAACACATAACAGCAAGTTACACCTGCAAGCCACACACACACACAGCTGCTGCTCAGTCATACTATACATATAAAAAATTGTATGTATAGTATTACTGAGCTTAACTGTGTCGAAATACTTTAATCATTGGGAGAGTTATGGCTTATTTGTCTCCGAAAATTATGATTTTACTTTATTACACTTTAATTTATCTCTACTTATATTGTATTAATTGAAAGAGCGAGGGAATATGAACTTCCATTGTGCATGGCTTTTATCGATTATGAAAAAGCCTTTGATTCGGTGAAACCATCAGCAGTTACCACGGCTTTGAAATCCTGCGGTATTGAAGATGCATACATTAATATTATTAATAACATCTATGAAAATGCAAGTGCAAAGATTCGGCTGTTTGAAAATACAACACACATAAAAATTGGAAAGGGAGTGAGACAAGGTGACACCATATCTCCGAAGCTCTTTAATGCCACATTGGAAAATGTCTTTCAATCACTGAACTGGGAAAATAAAGGGATAAAGATTAATGGAGATTATCTAACCCACCTTCGTTTTGCTGATGACGTAGTCATTTTTGCAACTACCCCATCAGAGCTGCAGAGTATGATCCAGGAACTTGCTGACAAGAGTAAAGAAGTGGGATTAAAAATGAACTTTCAGAAGACAAAAGTGATGTTCAATGCTTTTACAAGAAATGAAGATTTATCGATTGATGGAGAAAAACTGGAGATAACAGATACGTATGTTTATCTTGGACAGCAGATATCAAGTGAGGGTCACATTGATGAAGAAATTAATCGGCGTACAAAACTTGCCTGGAGAGCTTTTGGAAGAAACAGCATAATTTTCAAGAGCAATATGCCATTATGTCTTAAAAGAAAAGTGTTTGATCAATGCATCCTTCCAGTGCTTACGTATGGTGCAGAGACGTGGACCTTAACTAAAAGAGACATACAAAGGCTGCAGACAACTCAAAGTAGCATGGAGAGGTGCATGCTTGGTATAACCAGGAGAGATAAGAAGAGGAACTCGTGGATCCGAAAAATGACGAGAGTGGAAGACATCATGATCAGAGTTAAATCCCTGAAATGGCAATGGGCTGGACATACTGCCAGAAGGACAGACCATAGATGGACAGCCGAAATTTTAGATTGGATTCCAAGGGACAGGAAAAGACCCAGAAAAAGACCACATGGGAGATGGATGGATGAAATTCGTAAATATGCGGGAGTGACATGGAGGAGACTGGCACAAGACAGACCGTTGTGGAGGAAACTTGGGGAGACCTTCGTCCAGCAGTGGATTGATAATGGTTGACAATGATGATGATGATGATATTGTATTTCGATCTGGGGCTCGATTACCAATTAAAACTCAATAAAACTTCGGAGATTACAAAATAGATTTTTGAGACTGGTGCAATTAAGACTATCAGGTTCCTACTTTTCAAAACTTAATTTTCTCACCAGATTGCAGCCTAATAATGTTCAGTTATTAAATAGTAATCAGGTATACCGTTTTAACTTGGCAAACCTTATTTTTAAAATTATAAAGAATGACTTATTCTCTTCTTTAATTACTTTAACTGTCCCTAACCATTCTAACTCAACTAGACAAAAAACTTCAATCATCCCTTGTTTCCCTTCACATAACGTTCTAGGGCTTTAATGAATTAAGCTGGCCCGCAGATTTGGAATTCGCTCCAACCACAATTGTTGGCTATTAATAATTATAATTTGTTTAAAAGAAAACGAAAACAACATCTACTATCATGAAACCAGTTTTTTGGTTGTTGAAGGTTTAACGACCACCGTGAGCAACTCAATAGGCTATAAGCGGCCGCCCGTCCCTAATTTTGGGTCACGGGTTCCAGAGAAGAGAGAGAGCCAGAGCCGTACGACAAACACAACATCCATGCTTCACCGGGATTTGAACTCGGGCCCCTTTCGGACAAATGATCAGAGGCCATCGCTTAGACCACTGCGCCACCGGGCTTGCAAAATGAGTTTCGTGATACCCTTGATATTATCATCTTCAGCTCCTAAACGGGTTGTATAGTATGTCTGGATTGGTTTGTTCTTGAATATATTTTATGTTTTCAGTCGTCAGGATGCGAGGGCTCGTCAGGCGTCGTGGAGGCCTTTTCCCTCTTATTTCCTGGTTGTTGCTGTATTAATTTGCTTTACTTTTGCTTGTATACTGCATATTGTAACAACCAAAATACGAAAGAAATGAAATGAAATGAAATTAAATATATCTCTGGTCTTGTTCTTATCACAAGCACACGTCACTCTCACAGATCTCAAGTGTTGCCAACGGTATTCATGTGAGAGAGAAGATATCACGTTAAGATTAAAAGGTGCTGAAGGGAAAGAACTGAAATTTACATAGAACGACGAACTAAATCTGAGAGTTAAATTAGAGTATACGCCACATGTTTTAAATCCTGCAATTGTAATAAACATGAATCACAAGTGTTTTGAAATTCGGGGACTGTACCAACATGTGAATAAATCGAAATCCTATTTCATTCAACTGATTTCTTTCTGATATCACAGTAGCTCATCCATTGACCAAAACTTAGATCATGAATTCTGGCTTGCGACATTAATGTGAAAAAGTGTATTATTTAAATATATCCTTTATTAAGTAAAATATGAGGTGCGTACTTTCTAATTTTCTTGAGAATTCAAATAATCTCCTAAATATTTGGGAACAATGGTGTTGTTCGAAGTTGGTAAGATATAGGAAAAACATGACGTTTGAGTAGACTAAATATTAATATTTCTATTTAATGAAACGTAAAGCAACACCTAATGCACAAGGCGTCGCTTTTACATTTTCATTCAAGTTAGGTGAAACAGGAAAACTTACGCTGTCGAGAAGTAGTTTAATTATTTCTTAGAACAAAAGCTCATCAACAGTTGGCCTGTTAGTTTTCCAAACCTTGTTCCTCAGTAGTGGTATTTCAGAACCAGCTTGCTGATCTAGAAAGATTTTTGCTCTTACAAAAAGGCTTTGACAACTGAAATCTGAGTTAATTGAACAAAATTTCTAACATCTTGAGAAATTGTTGATAAAAACTTGAATACAGTAGGAATAGTAATAACAACAGGATATTTTTTCTTAATTTTTTAAATAACAGATAGAACACTATAGTGAACCACATTTCAATGTGACATAACGGGTACCAATGAAGCATGGACATTTTCAAAGAGCATTAAAAGGGAGATAATACAAGTGAGAAACACCAAACTTTCTATTTTTGGTATTTCCCAACTTGGGTACTGCGAATCCACATCCATAGGCTGTAACAAATCTGTTGATCACGCATTGTGGTCGGCACCTGATTTCAGATGAAATATTCACGACTTAAGTCGACCGACAGCATTTCTTAAAATTACATTAATAACATACTATTAGAAAATACACTATATCAGAAATAAACCATTCCTTAAAACATACAATTAATCTGAAATCCACACTTATCTCTGGAAACAAATTTTAAATTGGTGAGTTACACTCACTTAATTGAGAACTTCTTTCCAGAAAAATAAATATTTATTTCAGATTAATGTATGTTTTAAAGAATGTTATTTTGTCTGAAGGCCATACGTATCAGACCACATTTTAGGCGGTCTACAACTGAAGACTATAAATTAGTCATGTATTTGATTTGAGCATATTTACTTACAAAAAATATGCTAATCGGCAAATTTGGATTAAAACAATGAAATTTTCCAGACACCATATTTTCATTTGAGCTTTCGGTGCGGCAAGCCGCATGCTCGTATTTCATCGCCCTTTAATGTCCCATATTTACCAGTGCATTTCCCACTGTAAAGATAAGAGGAATATATGCTCAAAGCTAATTAAATCAAAAAGGTTTTACATATATATAAATGATTTTCTAAAGACGTTACTCACATCAACCTGTGCAATATGTTTTAAGTTATTTAATAGTACATATAAAGACTTTTTCTCAAGATGATACGAAACATTGTAACAAACGTTAAGATAATTATTCACGTGTTATAAATTCTGAAAAACTAACCTCATTGGTAATACCTGTGGAATTAATTACGGAGGTTATTTTTTCACTGCAGACCTGCTGCCGATTAATAAGACTATTTAAATACTGTTCATAATTATGGAACAAGACATTCATCGGACGATTCTCCGTTAAAGAGTACAAAGTAGAATATACTGTTATTGTGTACGTTGTTTAGAGAAAAGCCAGAACTTGAGGAAATAAAAAAGTTATATATATCAACATATGTAGCAAGTTAAAAATCAACCAAACGCTTAATGTGATTAATGCATAAAATAGATTAATGTACAATGTATAGATTGATAGACCATAAATTAATATAGAGATTAATGCATAATATACTTAACTATGCGAGTTCAACGTTACACGTTGTCTCGTCTCAGATACGGTTCACGTCAACATGTAAGACGGCAGGTGAAAATCAAATGCGGTATTCTTCGGACTGAACACCCCATCGAGAATCAGACAGAGTTTGATTGATGATTGGAATAGGCAAAATTAATGATCTGACGTATTTCAAAGTTGAAAGGAAGTTGGCGACTGACTTGGCATTGGGTTAATCTTCCGAACGGCCGCTGTGCTGAAGTCTCTCGCACATCCGTATTATGACTTTGCAGTGATTGAGCCGGTAAGCAAAATACTTAAGGCAATCGCATAACTTGAGGTCGAAAACAAGTAATAGATCAGAGATGTCAACGGAGAATATCTGGAACCGTACAAGCTAAAATACGGGACGCAACTCGCCAAATCAATGGATAAAAAAACAGTGGTGTACCGAGGATAATCTTTGAAATCACCACGAATGGGATCATTCCCAGAACGTGCTATCGAGAACCATACATTCTAAATGACTGGGCGTAACACACTTAATCAGTGGAGAATTAAACAGCGGTGTGCCTTGGTTTTCTTCGAATTCACAACGTATGGGAACTTGCCGAGAACAGGCTCTAAAAAACTATGCAAGCTAAAAGACAGGATGCGATTCTCTAAGTCAAAGTAGGACTGAAGCGAGATGGGCCAAAAAGTTATCTTCGAAAGCATCACGTATAGAACCATGCTATGAAACGGATACAACAGGAGACCACCATGCGCCCAGCTCCTTTAATTGATACAAAAGCAATTCCAATACACCAGCAATATCCGTCAACAGTATCACCGACTGCTAGAAACGTTTTGCGTGCCATACTACTCACAGTTCAAATTAAAACTGTTCCGCCAGGAAATCCCACGATAGCGCACATTTAAGAGGTGCATAAATCAGCAGTTCTGGAATCAACTGTATTATCACCGTGAAAGGAGTTCAGACTCTTCTCTTGGTTCATTTCGACAATCAATCGAAATCTATCAAATCCTCAACAAAAAGGACCAACTGTTTTACAAAGCACACGGCGATCACTGACCATCTTACACATTCCAGTAAGTGTTCTATGCTGTGAAGGCAAAATAATTCATAAAGTGTTTTCTTAGTGTATTTAAAAATAAAAGAATGAATTCTTCCGTTTAAGGGCTACTTTCTCAGCTATCTTCCACTTGATCATATAAGAAATATTCATTTGTTGAGCTGATATGCGTAAAAATATGAAAAAAAATTGGTCCTATAATGTTACCAGTATTCTTAATTATAAAACATGTACCAAAAGTTTTACAATGCATTTAAAATTTATCCACCATCTAATAACAAAATAAATTTCTTGCCATATTCCTTAATCCCAGTTGGACCGTCTAATCAGGTGGTTTTAAATAATTTATGTAAATGCATATGTAAACTAACAAATGCTTCAGGTTCTTGCTTATCGGAGCATGCTAACGAAAGTCTTACACGTGTGACCTGCACTAAAGATTTGCAAAGTATGTGGTAGGTATGCATGAGGAAACATTGCGACATCTGATCGTGTACTTCGTTTAAATAAGATGATGACAAGGGATTCGAAAACGAAAGCACTGTAGAACGTATTCCACACGAAGCAACAACTTTGGTAAAAGGACCAGAATTTAGATAAAAACTTTGACCTCCACGGGATAAGAATAAAACTATTTGGAAAATGATTATGTACAGGATGGTTAGTCGTTTTTGATTTCGTCTGCTGCGTAAGAGAATACAGAAATCTTGAGGTATACGAAATGATGGTATCTTGCATTACCTAATTTTTTTCTAATAGGTAACGACCACAGGAAAGCAAAAGAAACCTTATCGAAACTGTTGATGAGAGAATATTTTTGTGACTATTCATTAAAGAACTTAATTCGTTGTGAGACGTGTTGATCCTTCGTTGAGGGGAGTGAAAATAGTTTTCGAAACCTGGGGATACATAATTAAATTCAGAAATCCATCTACAAAAATTTCAATAGTGTTCCTTTACCAAGACATGTCTCATTAGATCATTACTGTAATATTAGCACAGAGCAATTAGCACTAACAAAAAAAGAAACGATGAGTAATTTTTATTTCCTTTGCATAATCACTGAACAACGGTCTGCCTCCATTACGTCTCAAAATAATAATTTTTCTCATGTTTGAGAGCATCATGAAAGACCTTTTCATTCAGCATTTGAAATATTGCACCACCAAAACTCGGTTCCACAAAGAGACGTCTCTTTTTCCTGCAAGCGTCCGCTAAATACACAGTCGGGTCACATTAATGTTACCACCTCCTACTTTTGAGGTCAACAGCACGTAGCCAGTGAAAGAAGACACGTGTCCTGAGCTGGCATGGAGGGTATATAAGGTGTGCTGTGCGCATTCTGAAAACATATCACTCGTTTCTGCCATGGATAAAAGGAGCGATTAATCAGATTTGCAAAAAGGAATAATTTTCGACTTTCGGGCCAAGGGTGAACCGTTCGCGTGCTGCTGTTTAAAATGTATCGTGATTGAAGGAATGGCACGATTGCGAATAAGCGACGTGAAAACTGTGGAGCACTGCGTGCTATTCGGTTGAGAGGTGAGCGTGGGCTTCGAAGTAGCGTGAAGGCCAATCGACATGCTACAGTGGAGCAGCTCACTGGCGGCGTAAACCAGCGGTCTACCGGAACTGTGTTTAAAACGACAGTTCAACGAACACTGCTGCGTGTGGGGCTCCGATACAGTCGGATAATCACTGAATCTACGCTAACGAAGGTGCATCGGAAGAAAAGGCTTGCATTAGCACGGCTGTATCGGAATTTGACTTCCGCTGATTGGCAAAGGATTGCTTTCTCCGATTAGTAACGTTTTCTGCTTCGTAGAACTGATGGACTTTGGCGTATAAGGAGAGAAACATCGGAGAACAAACAGTTTTCAATCATTGCTGGAAGGACACAAGCTGCTGTGGGCAGCGATATGGTCTAGGGAATAATTTCGTGGCATTCTCTGGGTCCACTCATACCTGTGGAAGGCAATGTGGACCGAATTCCTTATGAATCCATCCTTGCAGAAAACATACACCGATACATACTGATTGTCTTCCCTAGGGCGGATGGGATTCTACAGATGACAATGCGACATGTTGAAATGTCCGATAGTAGTTGGAAGAGCAGGATTAGGACTTCAAATTACTTTCCTGGCTCCCTAATTCCCTAGACTTAAACCCGATCCTGCACCTGTGGGACCACCTCGATCGTGTTTTTGCTCTATGGATCCTCCACCACGCACCCTCCAGTAGATGTCAGATGCACTACAGTCAGCATGGCTGCACATACCTAGGAACACCTTCCAGCACCTTATTGAGTCACACGCAACCCGTCCAGCCCCTGTATGTGCTGCACACCATGTTTACCCTGTGTATTATCTGGTGGCCACAGTAATGTGACACGACCGTGTTTATTGTTTCCAATTTTTCGGCCCATATGTATATTGCGCAAAAAGCTTAACACTGTTATTGAACAACCTAGACGACCAAAATAAAATTTGCAGTAAACTGCTTTTGAATTTAACGCTCTGACAGGTTTGAACACTCTCAGTACATTCATCCTGCTGCTTGTCTAGAATGTCTTGAACGAACGCAAGATTTTATCTTCCAAGTGCTCCAAAGAGGTTTGATGATATGAGACTCGACTCTCATGTCTGCTTCGTAAAACGGTTTGAACGCTCTCAGCGCATTCAGCCTCCAGCCTGTCTAGAACGTCTTGACGGAGCGTAAGTTTTTCTCTCCCAAGTGCTCCAAAGAGGTTTGATGACATGAGGCTCGACTCTCATGTCTGCTTCGTAAAACGGTTTGAACGCTCTCAGTACATTCAGCCTCCTGCCTGTCTAGAACGTCTTGAACGAGCGTAAGTTTTTGTCTCCCAAGTGCTCCAAAGAGGTTTGATGACATGATGCTCGAATCTCGTGTCTGCTTCCTAAAACGGTTTGAACGTTCTCAGTGCATTCAGCCTCCAGCCTGTCTAGAACGTCTTGAAGGAGCGTAAGTTTTCCTCTCCCAAGTGATCCAAAGAGGTTTGATGACATGTGGCTCGACTCTCATGTCTGCTTCGTTTATACGCGTTGTACTCGATAATAATTATCCTGAGACTTAACGCCTTGAATGCGCCCAGTGCGTTTTTAACACAAGAGCCGTGATTTCTACTGCAGGACCCTCCGCAATCCGTCATCCCTGTTTTGTGCTCAAAAGGTTGCTTCCCCAATCGCATTTATTTACGTACTTTCAAATGGAAGTCGCCTTCGCGTATTACATATTTTGTTTTTGTCCAGAGAGCTTCTGTCTCATTGGAAAATCCAAACATTCCCCGGCTCAGGAAAATCACCATTCAGTTTTCCTGCTCACATTAACATTTCTCCCCAGCTTTGGAAGGTTGAGGAGATGCATTTTCAAAAATGTTTTATTTTTGTTTTTAAGAGTTTTATCACATGTTTAGTATGTAATGAATCTTTGGATATGCAATACTTATTCCCTGCAAGTGTGATAAATCGTTATAATATACCTAAACCTTAAATACATTATCTTTTTTTTCCTTTTTAGTCGTAAAGACATGCAGTGGTATTTTGATATTTTTAGCTTTACGCACAGAATATTTAAACAACTTTTCTGATGCGATAGGAGAATTTTCATTTCTTTTTTTACCAGGTTTGATGTTGTATATTTCTCAAAGAACATAGCCCAATAATTAAAAATATTCAGTAGTTGTATGAGCATTTTAAATTATTTACACTATTTTGTAGGAGACATAAATTTTATATATGTAGGTAGGATGAAAGTTTTGGAGCGAAGCGGTTTGTCATACTTAAATATATTGCTCAGGAACAGAGTTCCTAGGCTTGTTTACGTATCATATCATTAGTTGTCAACGGTATGTCATGCTGACAGTTTTTACACTTTATTAGATACTAATCGTCATATGTCGGATAATACATTAGACAGTTTTTATAGAATTAAGGAGAATTATTAAAATTATTTTGGAAATAAAATTTCCCGTGAGCTACTAATTCCAGTAATAGAAGCAACACAAGTTTTTTTCATTCACACATTGTTTTCGTGGTGTGTTGCTCCTAAAATCATAAATAAAATCTAGAAACGAGAAGTAAGATATCTCTGGAAAACATGAATTTTCTAAACTTTGAAATTCAAAGGATCAGAATATTTGTCCGTCGCATTCAATGCTTACATTTCTGTTTTAACATACGATACAACTTAATACAAAAATGGATGCAGCATGGTGTTGTTGTTGTTTTTTTGATAGAAGGTTTGGCGACAACCTTCAGCAGCTCAATGTACTATAAGCAGTCGCCCGTCCCTAATTTAGGGTCACTGGTTACAGGGAAGGAAGAGATCCAGTGCCGTAAGAAAAACAAAACATCCATGCCTCACACGGGATTCGAACCCAGACCTTTCTCGGACGAATGGTCATAAGCCAGCGTTTAGACCGCTGTACCACCGGGATAGCTTGGTGTGATTACTTCCTGGATGATATCATTTTGTCAGCGGGTAGAATCTTCTATCAAAAATTGCTCTGCTTCCAAAATGATATTTCGGCAGTGAGTAGCATCTGCTATCACAAATGGCTCTGCTTCCAGGATGATATCATTTCGTCACCGAGTTGCATCTTCTATCACAAATGGCTCTGCTTGCAGGATGGTATGATTTGATCAGCGAGTAGAATTTTTCATCACAAATGGCTCAACTTTATATTTGAAATTCCATGGCACCGTTACTTAATTCTAACGTAAATGCAAATGGAAGTTAAAATTGAAATGTATGAACGAACTACCTTTATATGGCCACTAACGCGGTCTTTAAGGAAATGTGCAACGAAGTGGAAGAATGGGTGAATGACTTTTGCTTCTTCTTCACTGTCGTTTGTCTCACAAAATAATCGTTCCGACAAAACATAAGTTCTATTATTTGTGTTCATTTGTTTTTTAAAAGAGGTTTTTGACTGATAACAAAATGAGGCATCTTTTACAGTTCTCCATTTCATTTGAAATATTAAATTGCGAATTTAAAATCCGCACCACGAGCTGGGTGCCAAGAGAGAATGAATTATGTGTTGCACACAAAGAAATAAAAATAAAATGTGAACAAAAGTAGTCTTAGTACACATTTACTTGGATTGTTTTACTGATATGTCAAACTTTCAGGATCATTTTAAAAGAACAATATTTTCAGCAATATTCACATTCTTGTTCTGTCAAGCATTTTTTCTTTTCCTGTGGAAAGGCAAACCTTCTAGGCATTTAATGATTTAGTTGCTCTAATATCCGAAGATTTGTTCTTCTATACTCGAATGTTCTTTGTGTAAACAAAGGGAAAAATATTATACTTTAACTCCTTCAGGCATTCACGTTCCACCTCTCTTTTGCATAAATGACAGTAATGGAGTTTGGAGATTGTATCGTTAAGTTCCACAAAAACGCACAAAAATCGGAAGTTAAGATTTTCTCACTGAATTCGTACTGAGTTGCTGATTATGACTGAGTACTATCGACATCTAAAATCAGATTGTTTGGCTTTTTAAGACGGACGTCAAGTGAATCTGCGCCGCTATATTTGCAATGATGAAGATAGAGTTACATAAGTTCACGTAAAACGAAACGCTTTCTGACTTGTGAAAATTGGCGCACGGATGACGACACTGAACTATAGTCAATAGCTTGCAAATTTGAGAAAAAGTAGGGAATATTTTAAAATTAAACTTCCGCGTGTTAAAGTAGTGTTGAATGTCGTTAACAGGTGGCGGTCTACGTACGTCAAGCTCTGAAACATTGCATTTTCTTTCCTTTTTTCTTTAATATTAAACGTTTACTTACAAACAATAATAACTGAGTGGTTATGCCTTTTTCTCAGGACGTCAGTAATTTTTTAAATCAGTTACATTAGAGTTTACTGGCTTTTCTACCCGTAAACTTATGTAATTATAAATGATGTAAATCTTTACGAGAAACTTCCTCAAAGAAACAAAGACCTCAACAAGGAGGAGGCGCAAAAACATCGCGCTTTTCAGCGGCGTCATCTATAAGCAGAAATCTGCATTAGATTTACTTTTATCGTCCGTTTGAGATGTGTTATTCGTACCTTACATAAAGCAGTATTAAAATCAAAGGGTGGACCAACAAAGTACTGAGGTGGTGGTCACCGTAAAGTGGCTACTCATTGTATATAGTGAAAAATGCATATTGTTGAAAATCAACCAAATGCTTAGCATGGATAGATTTATGGACAATATTCCTGTGATGAGAATTCATTCGGTACACCTTGTTTCGTTGCATATATGACACTATGAAACATAAAGTTGGATATTTAGTATATTTCAGATTGAGCGTTCTGTCGAGAATTAGACAGCGTTCGAATAAAAATCGGAATAGGCAAAAAATCATGATCTGAAGGATTTCCAAAGTGGCAAGATAGTTGTCAAAAGAGTTGGCTCTGTGATAATCATTCAAACGATCGTCTTAGTAAGCTGCTCATGCTCAAGTGTAGTGAGGCTCAACTGTAAATGGCGCTATAAGCACAATATGTACAGGAATGGCATAAGGTGTGGTCGGAAAAACGTGATGGTTCAGAGGTCAACAAATATAATCTAGAATTGTGCAAGCTAAAAGATAAGATACCCTTCTCCAAATAAATTTATAATAGAACACAGGTGATGGTCATCTTCGAAAGCACCACATATCGAAAATATATAAACCACTACATTCGGGTAATGAAAGGAACGGACTAAAACACCGGACGGCCATGCGGCGGCCTATAACAGTAGCTCGTTCCTAATTTAAAGCCACTGGTTCCAGGGAGAGGAGACAGCCAGAACCGTGAGATAAAGACAACATCCATGTCTCACCGGGATTCGAATCCGGACCCCTTTTCAGACGAATGGTCAAAAGCAATCGCTTAAACCACTGTGTCACCGGGTCGGCAGCGAGTTATGCTTTACTTCTGAAATACACCAACAAGTTGAGTCCTCAGAAGCGACGACTACTGGAAATTGTGTTCATGCCGCACCACGCAGGCATAACCTAAAAGCGGTTCTTCCAGAAAATCCTTGAATGGAGCACGTTTGTGAGATGCATAAACAATCCCATTTGGAGTCAACAATAGTGTCACGTTCAAAGGAACTCAGATAATTATTTTGGCTTCTTCTGACGATCAGTGGAACGATAACTGAACGATAACAAGGTGTGCCTTATTTACTCCTCACGCTTCAATAACTTACCATTTTATAAATTGGAGTAAGTGTTTCATACGATGAGGGCAAAGGTATGAAATTAACTGTTTTTTCAGTGTATGTACAAAAATCTAGTCTTTCACTAATCTCGTCTCTATATAATGCCAGATTTTCCGCTTTTTATTCCACCTAATTATGCAAGGGTTAATCGTAAACTAATCGGATATGCGAAAACGTATGGACAAAAGTTGCATCTGTAATTTTAACCCTAAAATTTCGTATTTCATCAAATAGACACCTATGTGCAGTATTCTAAATTATTTACTGCCAACCGAAAAATTCTTAGTGCAGATCAAAGTGAGCCACCAGTTAATAACAAAATAATGGTCTTCCATATTCTTTTGTAACAAATCGCAACTTCTAATTCGATTAGTCTAAAAAACGTTGTATGTGCAAGTTTATATTGAAAATATATAACTTTTTTCTGCATTAAAATGGAGTGTACATTTCCTAACAGAAATCTTTACCAAATTAAAAATTTATTTGGTGTTCATTTGATTTAAAAATCTCTTACGATATCTATAACAACATAAGGTACAACTTGTTCATGGGAATCTCTGGGTTTTGAAAGCGATGTCGCTGATATTCCATTATGGTATAAAAGAAATTTACGTTCCTCAAGTAATAATATTTCGGAGAGCGTTAAAATGGTATTGAAAAATCTCACACTGGCTTGTCAGTTGAAAACTACAATTATGCCTTTAACATCAGTGATGCAAGGAGACAGACAGGTGAGTTTCCGTATTACAGACAACTGCAGAAGCGCACACTACAGCAATGATCAGATGGTACTCCCGTATCTCAACGTGAGACCATGTTTCCTGAAAATGATCTCACGTTGAGACGAATTTTCACTGGTGTGTGTTCTCTAGCTCTCTGTTCTTTTATTAATAGATTAATTTAATGAAAAGGTCCAGGCGACACTATTGAATGGCCCTTGATACGGTGCAGTACAAAACACAGAATGAATTAGTGCTGCCCATTTCGAGGAATTAATAGAAAGTGTGATTGCAGCTTACAGCAGTACAGAATGCGGTTTTCTAGGCTGCGAATGAGAGTTTGTGCAATAAGCACCATTTCTCAACCGGGAATCACAGGAGTCCAGGAGAATCTTCGAAGGGACACTCCAGATGCGTTCTATCGTATTCATGTTCGGAGAACTCGCAGACCACTTCATGTTGCGGATATCTTCACCCTCCACACGTTCGTCAACTGCCCAAAAGCACCCCTGAAAAGCCGCACGTTAGAACACTTTGATGTCATCTCTGTATAATACAGCAGTCAGAGTGCCTTCTGGGAACACGAGTAGCGACGTGTTTCCATCCAACAGGATACCAGCCCATAACAGTGGTCGCCAACCATCGTAGTGGTCATTTTTCAAAAGTTTGGAGAACGATATCCTCTTCCGCTTAAGAATCCGTCTTTTGGCTGTTGTCGAAAAACCATATTATGTAAGCTGTATAGTGAATCGTCACTGAAGAGAGCACAGGATTAGGGATCCTGGGAGGATGTAGTAAGGTTAATTCACTTAATTTCCTAGATTTCATAAAAACTTTAAAATGTTATTTGTGAGTCCAGCGCAGAGGTGTAATGACTAAGCCTAAGAATAAAACGTATCCAGCTAAAAATTCGGGCTTGATATTTTAAAACAACAGGAATATAGTCTTTCTTCCAGGAACTGATAATTAGTTGCATCATGACTTGTTACCAAAAGACGGGTAAAAAACGGTGTGTTTCCCTACTGCGGTATTCAAATGTCCACCTAACAACCTGCACACCAAACTATTTGGAGCCTTCATCAGACATCTTCCATCCCTAGACTAGTCCGTCAGACTTCGAAATGGTTGATTTTAAATTCTCACTCCAAACATAACCTTTCTACTACTCCAAAGTCCACTGACAATTCTCAGAATTACATCTCCAATCAAAATTTGACGTTAAACTTCCAGACATAATGCTTGTGTACGGCTAATCGTCAAAACCACGTACTCTCTTCAGCTCTGAGCGAACCGTTTTAGTGCTGGCGATGCTTCCAGCGTAGTATGAACTCGGTAGTGAGTATTGCAGCCTAGGTTAAGGGATTTTGCTGTTTAGCCATCTTCAGCACTCTACACAACCGTTCTGTTATCTTACGTGGCCACTATGTAGAGATAGTGTTCTTGTTGGTGCTAGGCGTTTCAACTTCACAATACAATCACTTGCAGTTAACAAGGATAGTTACAGCATATCAGAAATATCTGGAGCCGTCTTCATTCTAAGACGTGAGCCTGCGATCGCGCATGTTGAAAGACACTGAGCTCTACCATGTGGCCCATTCTACTATAAAGCTCATCTGCGACAGATGCCGAGAAAGAAACGTCATTTTATAGCTGCACTGATCATGTATGTGACACATATCGGGTAAATCTACTTCACAAAATTGGCGCCCGTGTATTTTTAATTAGGATTTCGACTACTTTCAGTTGTTTAAACATTCCATCAATATTTATATGATAACTTCAATGAATCTCAACAATTTTCATATGCTTACATTGTTGTAGATTAGGAGCCTTTATATAAACTTTTATATTTCACATCGCTGAATAAAATTTTAAAAAATTCATTGCAGTACTTTATATAATTTATTTTACAAATATTAAACTGACAGAATCATTTTATATGATAAGATAGTGTACTTGGATGCTATAATGGAAGACAACTTCCTGCAAGGTGAAGTGCATGTGTTATGAAATATATGATGTAAAATATTCTTTTATTTTCGCATTATTTTGACTTGTTGCATTTTAATTTCTTACGCAGTCTGGAAAACCGTAGAGAAAGTGTACTTCTTCTCACAGTCTTCTCCTCTACAGATAGAGATACATTCTGTAAAACAGGTTTTGTCGGAAACAATGCCTGAATGGAAAATAAAGTGGTATATCTTTTACTGCCTCAAATAGGAAACCGTGAAAATGAACTCTAATAATATTGGAAAACGGCAGATTTGAAACCTAGCATTTGTTATCATATTTTAAAAACTATTTTTCTGGAAATCTTCAGGTTTCATTTCCCACAGTTACAAAAAGAGTTAATCATTAGGTATGCATTCTTCATGCTCGGGAAAAGAAAGAAATACTGGTATTTCATGAAAGTAAACCCAACTCGTTGAAAATGAAACCAATTATCAAGTTCATGTAGTCAATGTCATGAATATTTAATACTGTTTCAGTTGTATTTTATCGCATCGGATATATGTTTTATTAACGATATTTTTTTTCTTACCTTTTTTTTGCATTATCAGATTTCGGACATTAAAATCCACATACAGTTCTACAAATGTTCATAATGAGCTAACATGAGATATTCGAAATCAAGTGTAAAAATGGTTTTTCGAAATGATGTAAACTGCATTTATAAAGTTACATACAACAACCATATCTTAAACGACAATAAAAATATCTGAACATCTGAGCAAGGAATACAGGAGCGAATAGGTTTGGTTATCGCTGTTATTGCACTATTAAACAAATGCTCTGAAGGTTACAACTAAGTGCCAGTATATCACGCATAGTTAAAAGTGAAGAACAAATTTTCAATATCGAAGCGCTGTTATGGAACGTCTGCTTTAGTCTAATAATGAAGTATGACAGTTCAGTCTTGTATATCTGTCCTGATATCCACCGAAAAAATATCACCTCTTTCCAAAACAAAACCCTTTGCCTGCTGAAAGGTTTTTGATGGTAGTACGGCTGAAATTAAATTTCAAACTTACTACAGGTAAATTCAGTTAATTATACTAGTTAAGTGATACTTTGAAGATCCAAAGGAACACAATTTATTTTAACTTACTGACGTCCTTTACCATGATACCAGGATCCAGCAAAATCTAAAAGTCCGAAACATACTACAAATTATATCCCATAAAATAATGCCCTAAAAACAGCAAAAAGATACCCAGCTGCTAATTCGGATTTATCTATTCGAACTTCTTAACGCACTTCGGGGAAAGGAAAGCTATATTTTGCTTATTAAATTGGAATTCAGGAAAGTTCTCTAAAGATCCAAGGTAAGAAATATTTTGCTGATGTAGGTTCGTAACTGCTAGCCGCTGATAATTTATTTTCTAAGCACCTAGAACAAAGGAACAGGTTGACCTAACAAATTCAAAGTCAGAAAAAAATGGATCTCCTTACGGACGGTGGTGTAAAATATGATATTTTAGATGATTTTACAACGTTCTTTTTAATGTTTCCACATGGGTTGTTCGTTTCCGTTTCCTCGTGTCAGTATGCAAGACTCGTTTGACTTGGGCAACCTTGAGTGTCCGAATTGAACAAGAAAATTTATATACTTCTTAGTGCCATCACACCTGTCAAAGCACTGTGTTTCTGCTTTCAATATTTCTACGTTTTTTCCAATTACAAAAGGTTCAGCGAGTCGTTGGTCCAAATGTAACTTTGGCTCGAATCGATCTCCGTGAGGATTTTTTTTTCAGTTACATAGGATGGTATCCTATCAAAAGAAACTTTGGATTTGACTCCACGAAAGTAGGAAACAGCTCCGTTAGACAAACATACCACGCACGCCTCATCCGGGACTCGAACCCAGACCCACTAGAGTTTGCGGTCAGAAGCCAACGATTAGAGCACTAGTTTGAACGCACTTATCAGAACGAATCCGAAGCCTACTTGTCAGACCGCTCAATGACCTGCTTTATCATGCAACTTTGGTGTTATCAACGACAACCCAAAGCGACCTTTGCATGTCGCAGCTGTTAGCTCCGGAAAGAGTTCCGCACAGATAGCTTTATACGTCTCTAGAAAATTGCTAAATCTGGGTTACATTCAAATTAGATAAAAAGAAATTGCAAACCAACAAAAGGAAAGAAACACTAAAGGGGTAAGTTCATAATTTTCTATTATATCTGAGTCGCAATTCGGCGGTTAAATGTACAGACTTATCGACGTACCAAGGATGTGTCTACAACCACTCTCCGTTAAGAGAAAACCGTCTCCTCTTTCTTGTGCCATCGTGTTTCCGTTTGACAGAATGCGACCTCTATTTCAACACGTTTATAGAATCAAGAAAGGCATCTGCTTAATTTTTCTTTCGTATCAAGGAATCTTTGCAATAGATCCAAGCAATTGTCAGCTTGAGATGCGAAACACTGTGACATAAATTAAGAGCTCTTTTCTGTAGCGTAGTTATACCAAATTGAATACTTTCCTGGCAAGAACCTACCCTGTTCCTCCAGTAGTATTCCACCGTGAATCGGCTGTAGGAGCGAGTGAGAATGACCGTTTCAGCTAAGCCAAGCAGGACGACATCCTCACGTAGCTGTGTAAGACGTTTTCGTAGCGTTTGCTGACATCGTCTGGTACTTGTAGGTTTTACGTTAAAAATTATTAAAATACATTTAAAAATGATTTTTTTTTCAAAATTTGCTATCAAACTATATAATTTAAAATGTTATTGTCCTTTTTTTTTTCGAAATTTTTAGCCAAAAACTGTTTAGCCTAATTTGTGACGCTAAACTACACATTTCCCTTTTTATTTAAATAATGACTTTTTCTACCAGATAAGAAACAAAAATCATAATAAAACGCAGACACAATTTGTTATTCACGTAATAGGAAAATTTATAGAATCTGCAAAAATCAGGCAGCAAGTTTCCCTCAAAACGTAATTCAAAACTATGCATTTCGCTTGGAATACATTATGCTTTGACATTTGCTGCTTTTCGCATTTTATAATAACAAAAGCAATTTGCAATATCGAAAACTTCCTGTAATTCAAAGAAATTATTTTTCAAAATATAAATTTATAATCTATTATTTTTATAATTTACCGAAAAAAAATATATTTGGTACAACTTTTTCTAAATTACTTCCGATTTTTATATTTAATTTCTGAAAATATGTTTTAGTATAACTCCCTGATACAAACAACTTTGTTAATTTATGATCCAGGACCGAAATGTTTTTAGTGGCATTTCGGACTTGGGTCATATCGTTCCCTTGGTATACCAAATTGACACCAGTCATTTTCTCTTTTTTTAATGAGTCACACATTTCGCGGAGTGTTATGCAGCCCAATTAGCGTGAATAGGAAAAAAAAAGGTAAACTCAGTTTATAAATTTTTTCTTTATAGGTTTTCCCACATTCATACATAAAATATCGGCTTTCCGAAAATACTAAATAGCTCTTAAAGATAAATTTTATGAAATAATTTTCTTCACATTTATGCCTTCAATTTTGTTGCTGTTAAAAATAAAAGAATGAATGCTATTAGGAATAAGATAATTTTTTGTTATTGTAAAATAATTAAAACAGTGCAAAAGAAATTTAATTTTACCGCATGACATTTGCTTTGTTCTTAATATCTTAAGTCGAAAACATAAGTCTGTTGTAGATCGTTTTCCGTTGATCTGATTCAAAATACCCTTGCACCATGATTGAAACTTTTCAAGATAAAATTTCGACTCCAAAATATTTTGAAATTTCGAAATAGCTTTATTTTCAAAAGTGTTATGACCTACATTGCTGGAAATACCATCATTCCAGTCCTGAATTTGTAAAACTATATACACATCTGTTATCAGGGACAACTGACATCCCCTCACCAATGTTCTAATTATTATTAAAAAAATACCCAGTGATGATTCATTTTTCGTTCAGGTGACTTCAATGCTAATCAACTCTTTTGCTTTCATTTCCGGTATCTTACACTGCTGGCCACCCAAAATGCAACACCAAGAATTACACGAGATAGCAAAGCCAGATTTACAGCACACATAACAACAGATACAGAGATGAAACCTTTGAACTTAGAGGTCAGTGAGACTTGCGGAACACGCAGATATCCATAATTCGTGTGGCCCGCATGGCTGGCAATAACGGCGGCTACACGCCGCGGCATCAAACGAAAGAGGCTTTGGATGTGGGCTTGGTGTATGCCGGAAACGACGTAAAGATGTAAACGATGTATACCTGAGAAACGTATATACGGTGCTTTACTGTATAAAGTTTCATTCTCTCATACATTCTTTCTTTTAACCGTTGGATTTGAAAATCTTTTTTTCACTGATACCTTCCTTGTACTACACTGGTGTGGAAAAATTAAGGACGAAGAGAAGAAATTAGCATAACAGCGAAACGAGAAGGCAAAACGGACCAAAAGACCACTCAGGAGATAGACTAGTGTCCAGTAAGGTAGGGCATGCGGATATATGTAGCATGACGTGGGGGGGGGTCAGAAAGGTATAAAGCACAAGGGCGGTGTACGCTCAGCAATACGGTGAAAGCTAATGCACGACGTACATCCTTTTAAACGACGTCGAGTTGCTGCCACCGTGTGATATGGCCAATAGGCAATCCAGTAGATGATATCTAGATGAATTTACCCGAGGTCGCGTAATTGGGAAGTTGGAAGAAATTCGAAGTGTGACTATTGTGGCGGAGGAGTTCGGGATCACTCAGAGCGTCGTTTCACGAGCTTGGAGATCATTTTAAACAACAGGAACAGCTGTCCGAGACTTTAGCAGTTATCGTCCATCAGATACCATGGCGGCGGACGACCGGTGTATTGTTCTACAGGCGAGAAGAGACAGACAGAAGACAGCGGGAGAAATCGAAAGGCACATGCAGCAGACAACTGAACGTTCGTTATCGCGTCTTACCGTGGTCAGGAGGCTGCACAAAAGTGGTCTATTTGCACGACGACAAATACGGTGTGTGCCATTAACGCCTGATGAAGGTTGACGGCGGTTTCTGTGGGCCAGGCACAACAGCAATGGGGTCAAGTTCTCTTTACGGATGAGAGCCGATTTAGTCTGACGAGCGATTCTGGACATATGCACATCTGGAGAGAGCAGGGAACACGCAATCACACCTCCAACATCATCGAAAGGGACCGGTTTGGAGGTGGCGGATTTCTCGTTTGGGGCGGTATCATGCTTGGCAGCTGTACTGACCTCCACATCTTCGAAGGAGGTTCAGTCACTGGTGTCCGCTATTGTAACGAGAACCTCCTGCCTCACGTTCTTCTGTTTAGAGGTGCTGTGGGTCCTAAGTTCGTCTTCATGGACGACAACGCTACACCTCATCAAACAGTGGCTGTCGCAGAGCGGTTGGAGACTGAAGGTATTCAACGCACTGACAGGCCAGCAAGGTTCCCGGAAATAAATCCAATCGAACACGTGTGGGATCTTCTCGGGAGATGCTTGGCAGCACGTCTCCAGCTGCCAGCAACAATTCCGCAGCTGCGATTGGCGCTACAAGAAGAATAGGCCGCGATGCCTCAAAAGCGCCTTGACAACCTCGTCCTTAGAATGAACAGACGTTGTAAATCCTGCAACACAGTCAGTGATGATCACATCCCCTACTAAAGACTGGAGTTTTCTTGGCAGCCGCCTGTCACATGGACGCTTCTGTCTTCTGTCCAGTTGTGCTTTTCAAAAAAGGGCCTTTGTATCCTTTGTATCCTTTCAATTCCTTGTTTGGACTGTTTTGCTCACTTTTCCCATATTCTTACATCTTGGGGATCTTATGGTAAGATTTGAGTTGACGTGGGGCACTTCTGCACGACGTTACATTCGAAAAACCATCTCGTTCTTAATTTTTGCACTCTAGTGCATGTGAAAATATTTCTGAGCCATTTTATGTTACATGTGAAACAAGTAACATGCTTCCGTAACAGGCCTTTTAGCCGATGGTAAAACTAAGCAGCTGTTTCTATTTCTGAATGTTTTCCCGGTTGTTGAAACTGGCTGATTGACTTCCTTACAGGTTCCACTGACTTTGAATAGCTTTGATAAATCTTATTCACGTGAGAAATGATTCAAACGACGTGCTTATTCAGTTTTTGTTTATTATGATCTGGTGATACGGCCTAATCATAAGTTTTGAATGTGGTTTCTGTTTTTGAAGGATTACTCGTTATTGTATCTTATGTAATTTCTCATGATCTGATCGTATTGCCCAGCAGTGAAAAATGAGTATGATTCTGTTTAAATCTGTTGAATCGGAATTTTCATTCGATCTTTGGAAACCTCAACTTCCAGAAACACTTTTAGCATTGGCATTTTTATTAAGTTTAGCAGGTCTGAATGTACCAAATATTCCAACATTCCCTGATTTCTATCATTTCAAATTAAGTCACATCCTGCGTTCGTACTTTGCCATTTCCAAATTTTTTCTTGAAGAAATTTGAATTTTAAAATAGTATTCTAAACCAATCTTTAGCCCTGGAAATACCTTTACTCTGTGGGAAGAAAAAAATTGCAAGGATGCCCAACAGAACGTGCCCCGTGATCGTATCCTGGGAATGACAATTTAAAACGACGTCAAACACCATTGGCTGAACGAATGTGAGTGTGGAATATAAAATATCTAGGCCCTTGTGCAACTCAAGTTCGCCATTTTTTGATGGAATTCGCTAAGATGTTAATAACCAATTTATACCGAAGTGGTTTTCCTGTGACATATTACACTTCACTGAAATCCCTATTCTGAAAGGGTTTTCACAGTACATAGTCCGCGCATAAACCTAGTTACTAAGAGTAACTGTAGTTTCCTACCTACGGGACAGACACCTTTGGAGATATAACTGACACAAAGTAAAACCTAATATTGCGACATACCGATATTGAAAAAGAATATCGTGGTCACCCATGACATAACTCATATCAGTATGGCACACGAGAAAAGCTTCGATGGAAAAAATCTGATAAGTATACTACTTCATATACCTGAAAATCAGTTACGATCTCTTAAAAATTCAAATTTATATCAGAACACTTTATCCATCGCATAAAAATTACTTTTTTTATAAACAGAATCAATACAATTAATTTAAATTCAACAAAAACGTGTAAATGTATGATTTTCGTGATTTGTTTCATTTCACTTAAATAAAAATCTAAAATTAACAGCCAGATGAATACGCAATATCTACCTACTGGTAAATTGCACATTTGGAAATTACATACAGTATATTATTTAAAATATAAAGTACATATATATTTCAAAACACTTACCTTATTTGTCATTGTAAATTCCATACGCATAAACCACTGAGTGGGGTGCGGCAAGCTTGAAAACAGAGGTGGATAACTATCGAAAGTCACAAAATAACTTAAGTAGAAAAGTTACTCAGGGCCGCCCCCGGTTGCGCAGTTGTCTAAGCGATATCTTCTGATCATCCGTCCGAGATGGGTTCGAATCCCGGTGAGGCAAAGAATATAAAGCTTGAAGAATGCCAACTCTCATAGAGATAACGTAAAACAGGCGACAACGGCGCTACCACATCTTAAGAGGTAATATGCTCTGCTGGAAAGTTAACATTCAGGAGCAAAACACGTTAGCGGGACTACGGCAATACAGGTTGTCTTTGATCCACGATGGTATTCTTCGATCTGATGAATATTTGGTTAGAGCAGTGTTTTTTGTTGTTGTTGCTGTTTTCCAATATTCTACCCATCTCTTATTTTGGTGAGAAAAATATGCGATAACATGAATATTACTCATGAAAGAAATACGGGATTACACCACATAATACAAATTTTGAAGATGACAAAAAGATTTTTGGTGTAAACGTGAGAAGGATGGAAAGTCAGATAAGATCCGAAAACTGGAAAATTTTCATAGTCCTGGAGCGGGACTCGAAGCCGCGTCTCCCCGATATCGCCCGGGTATGCTAACCACTACACCACCCAGAACAACCAAGTCTCAAGTTTTCGATTAATTTGAATAAAAGCATCACAGGATTCGCTAGTCGAAGCAGCCGGCATTCATGTTTAGCGAATCCGGAGGTTAAGAATCCTATCCCGTGATTTCCCGGAGAAGCAGATAAATCATGAAACAAATACGGGATTACACCATATAATACAAATTATGAAGATGCAATACGATTTTTGATGTAAATGTGACAAGGATGGAAAGTCAAAAAATATCCGAAAACTTGAACACGTACATCGTCCTGGAGCGTGACTCGAACCCGCGTCTCCCAGACAGCGCACGGGTATGCTAACCACTAAACCACCCGGAACGACCAAGTCTCAAGTTTCCGATTAATTTAAATATAAAAAACCACAGAATTCGCTAGTCGAAGGAACCGCCATTCATGTTTAGCGAATATGGATGTTAAGAATCCTCCAGATTCGCGAAACATGAATCCGTGATTGCCCCGAGGACCAGCTAAATCATTAAAGAAATAAGGGATTACACCATATAGTACAAATTAATGTGAAACGTAGACCTGGTTGTTCTGGATGGTGTAGTGGTTAGCATACGCGGGCGATATCTGGTAGACGCGGGTTCGAGTCCCGCTCCAGGATGATGAAAATTTTCAAGTTTTCGGATATTATCTGACTTTCCATCCTTGTCACATTTACACCAAAAATCGGATTGTCATCTTCAAAATCAGTATTACTATTTAAATTAAATTTTACCAAAAATTATAGTTAGGCCTAACTATCCGTACAAAATGCAGACGTTCTGTAGGATTTGGTAATACTGAAAATGTTTCGGAAAAACTGAAGAACAAACAAAAGCCTTAACTAACTCGTTTGGCGTTACAAAACTAACATATCCGATTTGCGAAGTGATTATGCTACCGAGAAGATAACAGTCACGTGCTGTGAGTACCTCGGCTGACTGTTCTTTATTCAAAGAATTGAAGTCAACAGAAATACGCATGCGCAGTCTGCTTCGGTATCAGCCTGTATGCTGGCTTATGTGCACTGTATTTTAACTCTGAAGGTATGGCTGTGCTAGTTACGTGTCACCGAGCCTTAACGTCTTCTCCGTTTGATATTCTTTGGGTGTTACGTGATGTTGTGTTTCTCTTAGGGCGCTGGACCTTTTCCTTCCTTGGAACCAGAGACAATAATATAGCGACGCGCGACTGCTTATAGCCAGCTGAGTTGCTCACGATGGCCGTTAAACCTACAATACAAAGACAAAGTAACTCAGGAGAAGATTTGTTTTCCAGGATTAAAAATTATGTCTGAAGAGAATTTTTCTTATCTTTCCCCATTGTCAAAAGGCTAAGCTTAGATAAACTCTAGAGCTAACTTTTTTGGGGTTTTAGCGACCACCGTGAGCAACTCAATAGGCTGTAGTGTCGCCTGTTTCTGATTTAGGGCCACTAATTTCAGATAAGGCAGAAGCCTGTGCTGTAAGACAAATAGAACAACATATTGTTCGCTTCACGAGATTGAAATCCGGGCCCGTTTTGGAGGAATTGTCAAAAGCCAGCGCTTAGAACACTGCACCACCAGAGAGGCGAATCTAACGTCTTTACGATATCCTTCCAAAGTGAGGAAATGAGTGAGCAAAAGTCACATAAAAATGTTTTGCATGAAGAACCAGTTAATTCGTAGCTGAGTAATTGTCGTTTTCTGTTTCCCTTGTGTGATTATTGTTTGTTTGTTTATGTTCACAAAATCTAATGAAAAGAATTCTGCAGTTTTGTATGCAAAATAATTGTTTTACAGAGTTTGGCACTATCGCGGTTTTAATTCCTCAGGTACTAAACAAACAAAGCTGTGACTTGGGCGGCTTCTTAGCTTTTTTCTCTGAAAACATTTTCAATGACAGCTGTTGGATGCTGTTGTTTTAAATGATCCTTATTTGTCGTAATGCCAGACGTTTTGAAATTTTTCCCGCAAAGGCTAAATTTTACGTTGACCTTTTACCCACCAAAAGAAAAGTAACGCTGCTCGAAAGGTATTTTACATTTACCCATTATTACGGATTGCTTACTTTCAACAAATAACTGTTTCAATACCTGACTCAAGTTTAACCTTTAAGTACAAAAAAGAGAGCAACGCTTTTGACTTCGTCTCTATCTGACCGAACCGTACACTTTAGCTTTGAGCTTGAATTCATCTTAAGAACAGCAGAGTGCAAAATCCGCATACCCTCACGGCCTCACCGTTAAGTGTACGTACATACTAATATTTTTTTCCAAATGGGGAAGAGCACCTTTCCAACAGACACTGCTTTACTGAGATATCATCATAATTTCACCCTGGGTTATCTCTTGTGCGTCCGTAAAACGTCTGTTCAAATTGTTTTTAACATTTATCTTTAGCTGTTCTATTTTTTTCCTACTTTGATTTTTTATGAGAGGTTTAACGACCACCGTGAGCAACTCAATGGGTAATAAGCAGGCGTCCGTGCCTAATTTAGGGCCACTGACTCCTGGGAAGGGAGAGAGCTAGTGCCGTAAGGCAAAGACAGCATCCTGGTCTCATTTAATTTCTGAAGTTGTACGAAAAGTCAGCATTCCTCTATCCACGGTGTCACGTGTACACCGAGAATACCTCATCGAAGTTTATTACCACCCACGGTGGACAGCACAGTGGCCGACCACTTGTGCTGCATGACCGCGACCAGCGGCGTCAGATGAGGATTATAAATGGTAAACGACAAGTGAAACTGGCTCAAATGACATCCCAATTCAATGCAGAAGGAACCAGAGACATATCCATCAGGTCAGTGCAGCGTATTGTAACGCCTATGGAGTATGGAAGCAGAAAACTGACCATAATGTTTTTGGTAATTCTAAGACATCAGGCACAGCGCTTCACCAGGGCTCGAGACACGGTAATTGTACCTTCAAAGATTGGCAACACATGGCGTGGTCTGATGAGTCACGCTATCTGTTGTTACGTGCTGGTAGTTCGGTTCGGATGTGGCACAGATCCCTTAAGACTATGGACCCTAGCTTTCAAAAAGACACTGGGTAAGTTGGTGGTGGTTCCATACATGTGTGGGGTGTCTTTGCGTGGCACGGTTTGGGTTCTCTAGTCTTGGTAAACACGTCATTAACCGGCAATCGCTTTGTTGCTGTGCTGGATGACCATATGTTGACCTTCATAGGCATCATGTATCCCAAAACGAATGGGATTTACCAAGATGAACAATGCACCATATCATCGGCCCAAGTTGTACAAAAATTGCTTGAGGAGCCTTCTGGACATTTCTGACGGATATCTACACTCTCCGTCAGAAACGCTACAACGTTCGCTTGAAATAAACCTAATGGAGCACCTTTGGGACGTGGTTGAAAGATCCATTCGCACCCGAGATCCTGCACCTGCAAATAGGAGAGAACTGTGGACGGCTATTCCGACGGCATGGCTGAACATCTCTGCAGAAGTCTTCCGGCCACTTGTGGAATCAATGCAAAGTCGAGTTGCTGCACCTCGCTGGGCTACAAGAGGTCCTACACGATACTAATTACGTATTCCATGATTCATGGCACTTCAGTGAATACCATATTTCATCGTTTACGCATGTCAGTTCCAGAATGATATCATGAAATTCAGTATGCAGTACGTAATTGGTCTCATTCTATGGTCATGAGATGTTCCACGCATTTAGTAGAACCTCAAGAAAGAAACACTGGAGTTCCCGAAACAACCAAGCACCACAGCTACACATAGGATGATTTCGACTTTTCGCATTATTAAGTTTCTAGCATACTCGGTATCTGCTGAGGAAGACGAAAATGATATAATTTCGTTTCTCGAGAATAGAATGCATTGTCTTTCAACAAGTATCATAACTCCCTTCACGTTATTCTTCTATTGGTGTACTTAAACGAATGAAATTGAAATAGTACTGACGCCCTGAGCCGTCATCAAGTAATTATAGCAATTCAGGCTTAACTTCCATTTAAAGTACCGTACTTTAATTCCTAACAGTTAGCCTTTTCAAGCGTTCCTGGATATCCATAAGCAACACAACTGAGCCGGTCGTGTTCTAATGTGTAAAGTATTTATCTTTTAATTTTCAGAAGAAATTATGTAAACAAAGAAAATTGGAAGAAACCAATTGTAATTTTGTTATTATATAATCAATCAACGAAATTCAAACTGACAATTACATCGTAAAATATTGCTTACTAAGAAGTACTGCTAATTACCTAGAAAGTGACAGCCAAAAAAAGCTGCTGTGTCTTGCTCTTCATTATATAAAACTTGTTGGAAGTCAACAAAATTTCGACACCGTGTTTTCCCAAATGCTAAGCATTGTAACGTACCGAATTTCCTATTTGATTTATACACTGAAATTAATTTTAGAATTTTTTGTGAAAAAATTAAAGAGATGCGGAAGTAATGTTTTATGCTTTCTTTTAGGTAAAATTTTGCTTCGATTCTGTGCATATGTTCCCTTTATATGACAGATCGTTCGTTATTTAACACTAACCCCAGTCAAAAATGCTTGCATTGTTTCCATTATGTAATTCTTTTTACCAAGAATTATCTGGTGGGAGTATGCTCATCATTCTGTCTGTCGTTGCATAATGTCTGACACGATGTGCTGATTCAAAAAGTATGGCCTTTTAAATATGGTGCATCGAGATGTATATCACTATCTAGCGGAAATGCGACGCAGTTTCAGAAGCAACTGACAGATTCATTTTTACAGTAATTTAGTGCATATTTTTTACACGACTGATACATTTTTGGACCAGGAGTTTCTTAATGCAACGAAAAGCACGTTGAACTCAGTTTTAATTTAGCAGTTGTCAAATAAAGTATTTCAAAATTTCATTATTTGTCTTACATTGGGACTGTATAAATCAACCGATTGGAAAACAGAACAAAAAATAATTTTGTTTTAGTAAAATAAATAATCTCTCTGTGTTCTCCTACATGGTGACGTAATATTACATCTTTATAATGCTCGCTACCGAAATTATGAAAGAAAGAAAACATATCTCCTGTTTACGCTATGTAGAGAGATCAATTCGTATAATCTAGCAAGCATCGCATGAAGCCAGAAAATGGAATCTAAACCAACATACAACCCAAAGCATCATTATCCATTCTCCTGTGCCATGTGACATTTGTTGTTAGAATGTCTTTCCTTTTGGCTGTAATACAGTTAGTCTCAGGAGCTCAGACAATTACAAAGACATTGCAGGTGAATAGGGAGGCAAAGATCATGCTACTTCCGGAGTATACAGAATGCAGCCATTGTAGGGAGTATCTAATGTGTTGACACTTTTGCGCGGGTATTTGATTACTAAATCTGTAAGATTTAAATGTATGTAGGACGACATTTAAATGTTTAATATTTCCTTTTTTTTTATTTCTCTGCTGTGTGTACATGTCCGGCAACGATATAACATGGTATTTTCCCTCTTACTAGTCTGTTTTTGTTGTTTGTTGGATATGAACATTTGCTAATTACAGTTTGATTCAGAAAATTATCGTTTCGTACACGAATATTCTTAATATGTAATTTCTGCAGTACATTTTGAATTGAATCAAGAACTCTTGCTTTCCCATTTTCCTCATCCATAGATGTCTTTGCAAGTTCAATTGATGTCTTCGGTTTCCTAAGTTACAGCATTACGTTTGTCAGTCTATATCTCTGCAGAGTCATTGGACTTTTACATATCCTCCACTTTTTCGGTTGGCAATCGGAAGTTCCATGTTGTCGGTGTTTGTACTGTGAAAAATAACTCTACATGCTATTGAAAATGGCATTTGATGAATCATTGAAATGGGCAGCTCTCAATTTCTGTAATTCGTTCTGACATATTTAAGTGCTCAACGTACGTTCTCCGTTGACTGATATAGTATCGTGAGATCACAAGGAACTGGAAAATATGTGCATTACGAAGAAACTAAATTATATGATGTCCTAAAGTAAATTTACAGCGGTGTTAAATTAAAAACTAAATTCCACTTGAGTTCTCCTTTCTCTTGGAAGAATAATCTACATTAAAAGATATATCTTCTGAAATCTTTAACTGCCGCACAATTTTGAACGACTGACAGTTCTTCTCTCGATGTAAAAGTCCCATTTCAAAAGCTTAATTTCTCTCATTTACTAATTCTTTTTGGCGATTTTTTAGATTACGGAATTTGGCAGCGCTGGTTACATAGTTAAATACTTTTATTTGTGGTTAATTGGCTGATTTTAAAACTGAATTTTGTTTTAGTTCTTTCAATAATTCTGATTATTCCGCACATTACTTTTTCTATATGAAGTTAAATTTTTCCACGGCAAAACATAATTTTTTCCAGTTATTTTCTGTTCCCTCTTTGCTTTCAAATATTGCGTTTTGAAAAATTAATTTCGGATTGAAACAGATTAAGAGGGCGCATTCACTGAACAGAGAGGGACACGGTGTCTTCTATTTTATATTGCAGAAAATGAGCCCGTCTACTAATTCCCACATATTTTTTAACTTACGTCGTGCTGTTTCTTGTTTAACAAAATGATCCGAGAATTACAAAAAGGTATTCCGTTCATATGCATTTTAATGACTATATATTTGTGATAATTTGGTAATATACCGATGCCCATGATTTAAATGCTTCCCTCTGGATTTTTCATGTATATTTGAAACAACGTTGATTAAATATCTGAATAAGAACATATCAATTTAAGTTTCAAATTGATGTTCACAAGTTGTTTCGAAATGAGTGTTATAGAACATATATAATAGTAAAAAAAATATGCATGTGTACTCTATTATTGAAATGTACCCAGTACTGTACACTGCAAATCTATGTACCACTACCGAGTTGGGGAGCCTTTCATGCTGGAAAGCCGCATTCAACTAGATGTAGTATAGAAATGCGTCATTCAAGAGACTTCAATTAGATATACTTCGGAATGCACGTTATTTTGTAAAAATCATACTGAGTACTGACTAACTTTAAAAATAAAAATGAAAATTAATTATAATGTTTAGTAACCTTTTAATGACTTTGTTTTGACTGCCATTTGAATTGTTTGCTTGGAACATGGATGTCCGTACTTTTAGCTGGTCCTCTGGATGTGTATTCATCATATGTGAACGTTAGTGTGCCTTGATTTGGTTTAGGTAGGATAATGTACACTGTTGGCCACCCAAAATACAGCACCAAGAAGGAAGCATTCGATTGGCCTGAAATTTGCAGCATGCGTCGCCCGCGAGATGAAATGCAAACGATTAGCATTGCAAGACCTCGGCAAATCATTTGCGCCCGGCAAGCCACTGATAAGCACTATAAGAAGGGTGCACAGAAGGCTGAGTGTAAGAAGTGGAATTGTGTTGTGCTGCAGGACATGTGCGTGGGAAACTTGTTGAAGCCTCGTCGCATAATACGGCTGTCATTCCAGCACGTTTCGCAGTTTGACAGGGGACGACCCAGCAACAACAGTATTGCTGGCCGAGCACTATGTTGCCGCTGCCGAACTGTCAATAAAATGTCCGGGCGGCCAACAGAAGGGCCAACCGCTGGCCAATAGTTGGTAGGCCATCAGTTGTCATATGCCACAACAGGGCCATCAGTTGTCCATCACAAGAAGCAGCTGCCACAAGTGGCCCTTCAGTGGCCCTGCAAGCACATGCCAGAAATGATGGCTAGCCTAATGTGGTCTGCTAGTATTCCGGTACTGGCAGCCGGCAACCGCGTGACGTAACTGATGGCTTGCCGAATCTTGTCAGCCAATTTCCCAGTAATAGCCATAATGAAAAAAATAATCAAGGATAACCGCAGTTTCCGAAAACTACAATTTTGTTTTTACCCTTACGAAACTTGTGAATTAATGCACTGCGCTGGGGAAATTTTCTCAACAGACCGCAAAAACGCTCGCTTGCATCTGAGTGGATTTGAACCACGGCCGTTGGCGTGGGAGTTGAGATCTCTACCAACCGGCTTAACTTTCCACGCAATTGCGGGTGCTTGAAGCTGTATGCAATGTATAATCGAATGGTTCCCTCTTTCATTTTACAATGTTGCGAGGTATTTTTCATAAATGTCAGTTTCATATAATTCATAAATTTATTTTTTCAACGTATCGATAGTTGTTCTTTTTTTACCTTGAGGGAACTTCACTCATTTTCAATGAGTGAATCAATTTAAAGTCGCTTTCCAAAGTTTTGTACTGTCCTTGTCGTCTTGAAAAGCGATTGTTGAATTAATAGATATTTACCCGGGTTCATGTCACATTCTGCTACATTTTTAACGTTGTATCTTGCCTTTCCGTTGTCCGAAACTACATTTGTTTTAACGAAGAAAGATATTTTATTTTACTTCTCGTTATTTTTAGGAGCGAATTCCTCCCAGTCTTGTGTATTCAACCCATGGATGAGTACATTATATTCACATAGTGTTGCTTTTTTTTCAAATAATTAATAAATTTTGTATTCGAATAATTATTTTTTTTGTTTCAAAACATTTGTTTCAAGCCGTTTCAAATTATTTCTTTTTATTCACCCACTCCATTACATGAACTGTAATTCATGGGAATATTCTATTTCCATGAATAACAATTCGTGTAATGGAGTGGGTGTATTTCATATCTGTAATCTAGTATTTCATGGCTTAATCTGATATCTTCGTCGACGTGGAACTTATTAGGAAATTAATTCGCCTCTTTACATATGGCTTTTTCTTCTTAACATCCACTAAAATAACACGATGGAGTTAGCGTCGTCTTCAACTAACTTGTACCATGAAGGTCACTGATTCTGCGCAGTCCCGTTGCTTTGACCTGCTATCCTGTCTAGTTCTGTGAAGTAAGATGATGTGTGAAAGAGAGAGTGTATGAGTTGTATATTTACAGAGTTCGACTCTCAAGATTTTCAAATTTGTCCAGCGGCTGAGGGAGTTTTACCGTTGTTTCTGGGTATTAATCTCTGTGACACAATCGCCTCCCAGTCTTGTGTATTCAACCCATGGATGAGTACATTATATTCACATAGTGTTGCTTTTTTTTCAAATAATTAATAAATTTTGTATTCGAATAATTATTTTTTTTTGTTTCAAAACATTTGTTTCAAGCGGTTTCAAATTATTTCTTTTTATTCACCCACTCCATTACATGAACTGTAATTCATGGGAATATTCTATTTCCATGAATAACAATTCGTGTAATGGAGTGGGTGTATTTCATATCTGTAATCTAGTATTTCATGGCTTAATCTGATATCTTCGTCGACGTGGAACTTATTAGGAAATTAATTCGACTCTTTACATATGGCTTTTTCTTCTTAACATCCACTAAAATAACACGATGGAGTTAGCGTCGTCTTCAACTAACTTGTACCATGAAGGTCACTGATTCTGCGCAGTCCCGTTGCTTTGACCTGCTATCCTGTCTAGTTCTGTGAAGTAAGATGATGTGTGAAAGAGAGAGTGTATGAGTTGTATATTTACAGAGTTCGACTCTCAAGATTTTCAAATTTGTCCAGCGGCTGAGGGAGTTTTACCGTTGTTTCTGGGTATTAATCTCTGTGACACAATCGCCTTCGGGTGTGAGTGAAACAGGGGCTTCAGGGATCCCCATTGGGGAACGCTCTGTAATGTGTTCTTGGGGATGTCTTAATCTTTGAAGACAAGGTTCACATTATAAACAAACAAATACAAATATCGCGCACATTGTAAACATGTAATAGTAGTAAGAGACAATGAATTATTTCTACTAAGGACAAATATCACTGAAATTTCAAAATTAATGTAAATAAAAAACTAAAAGAATTCGAAATCCTGGAATTTATCAGGAAAAAGTTACATTATACGTATGATCAAAGATATCCGAGGACGGATTTTGCGTAATAGATTTACCGATATACGTGACATACTCGTACATGTCTCAAACGGGAATAAAATGACAAATATGATCTAGAAACCATCACAGAGGAGCGTGGAAAGTAGAATGAGCAGCAAGGACTTTTAATGTGCTCAATGACTTCCAACGTGGCACAATTATTGGACGCCATTTTAGCAACAACTTATTTTCTGAAAATTTCCGCTCTGCTGCACCTACCACTATGAACTGCAAGTGGTGGTAGTGTGAAGTGAAAAGTCCTTGCCCTAAAAAGAACCAAATTGCGTAAGCCTGGTCAAATGACACAGAAATGTTACCTAGTGCTGAAGAGGGTAGTGCGACAAAATCGATTGTCCTCAGTTAAAACACCCAACACTCAGTTCCAAAATTCCGGTGGAGGCGCCAGCACAAGAGCGGTTTGTTGAAAGCTGAAGATAACAGGTTTTAATGGCCGTGAAGCCACATACAGTCATCATATCTATAAAATCAACTTTAAGACTTGATTGAAGTGGTGTGAATTTATTCCCCAGCGTATTATAGATAGTTGTAACGCCTCTTCTGGAATAAGAAATCAAGTTTCACCATATGGAAGACAGAAAGACTAATCTAGGGGTGGAAGATGTCGGAGGAGGGCTACAAATACACGCAGGTGTGGAAGTTGTTATATGAAAATTCGAGTAATGTAGAGAAATACTACACCTCTTTTTTTGTAATAAAGTATAATGGAACTGCGTACTTTTCGGTTGCTGTGAAAATAAGGTAGTTTCAGCACTTCAGTTTTCTTAAAACTTCTATGTACGAATTCAGCAGGGCAGACTTTATTTTTAGGCTTACTCATAAGGCTTCGATCCCCAGAGGAAATTCAATCATTCAAGCCTCTCCTGGACCACTGAAAGTAAGAAAATGGTTTTGACATTTATGATATATTTATATTATTACGATCATTTGCCGAAAGCTGTGCGTTTTTAGGACAGATAATGTACCCCATCTTAACTGTAAAACTGCAACCAATACCACACAAGGAAAATAATTTTATTTTCAAAATACCTTGTTGCGGGTATACTTTTCTTAAAAGAATCACATAAACACCAAATAATAAGCAACATAATCCTTAAGTAAGGAAAACCAACTATTGCTGGCAAAGTATTCCACATGAAAAAGTGCATCCCATTTTAAAATACATTTTTAATCGGACTTTTACAGTCAAATATATTCGCAAAAACACACAGAACTTTTGCGCTCCTTGCGGAATAATTGTTCATTGATTTTGGAAGGTAATGCATGCAAAATGTTTTGGTAGTTAACAACGTCACACAGAAAAAAGAATTTGGGGTGGATTTTTTCGCCTGTAGACATTAATGTTTAAATGCTACAAACTCAAACTTGGATTGCGAAGAAGAGGCACGCCTGTGAGTTAAAAGTGGTTTAAAATTATCTGAACAATATTTCGCTCCAGAAACGCTCTCCGACAAAGACAGATCTTTCAGATCAGACTTTTCAAAACAGAGATATTGACAAGAATAAGATATATGTTGATGTTCCCTCGCGGACAAACATGCACTGCTTTAATTTGAGGATATACTTAATTTCGTTTTTTCGTGGTCAGAGGCATATGATCACGAAATAGTTTTTAAATCGGTTTATCTTAAGCAAGTATGGTTTTAATTATATTAGAAACAGAAATATACCCTTACGCGTCGTTTGCCAATGCGTCCGTTATTATAAATTAGAAATGTATGCAACACATTCCCTACTGGAAGCTATATACAATGCAAAATGAATATTGTTTTTTCCGTCAGACATGTGAAAATGATTTCGGGTGAAAGCGCATTTTAGCTTTACACCCCTCAGTATAGCCACTGAAACTGAACTCATACGCAAAGCGTTCCAAAAGTAAATAATGTTGATGATTACTTGAACATAAAGCAAAGATGTGGATATTAAGATTATAATAGTCGAAAAGCTATTTAATATAACACAATTAACCGAGCTTCTCATTATCATTATAAATACATATTAATGAAGTTTGTCAATATATTATTCACAGAATAATCGAGCTTTCTAAAATAGATTGACAATATGGTAATCACAAATTAATCGAGCTTCCCAATACAGATTGTCAAAATGATAATAAATACATATTCATCGATTTTGTCAATATATTATTCACAAATTAACTAAGATTCCCAAAATAGATTGTGAATATGGTCATCACAAATTAATCAAGCTTCCCAATACAGATTGTCTATATGTTAATCACAAATTAATCGAGATTGTCAATATATTGTGAGCCATCTTTTCCAATGGATTAGAATAAAATATAGGAAGTAGTTTGAAGAAATTTGCAGTATTTCCTTAAAAAAAATAAAGTTAATAAACTGTTGCATTATTTCCTTTTCACTAATGGTGCTTCTGTTTCTTTTAATGGAAAAGGATTGTTCCTGTCATGTTTAAAAGATAAGTTAATGATTTCGCTATTGAAAGTTGGTAACAACTATTGCATAATTTTAAAATTTGGAATTAGGAAAGAATACTTATTCAGTTATTTAAGATATTTTTCGACGTCAGTGCATTTTAAGAAGTTAGGATGATAGTAAAATAAATTGTCCATCAGGGAATATATGAGAATTTTCATAGATTTATTCTGTAATTTTCTTAAAATTTCGGCCTTGTATAAATTAAATGCTGATACCTTATCTGTGTACAGTTTTACAGTTAAAGTAGAAAATGGGTTCAAATGAGTGGGACAGAGGTGTCGCTCCGTGGCGTGTGATACACGTGCCCCAGAAAGTTTTGTATGAATGAGAGTCTCACAGTATTGAAATCGTTCTAGTTTCAAACCAGTAGAACTATGTAATTAATATGAATTTCTTGACGTAGAAAAGAATTCGAATTTTCGAAGCTTTCGCACATCAACCAGATGGCTTTTTCAAAGAATGGATATATTCCATCTTTTATTATTTTTATTTTTTAACCATATCAGTTTGTTAAATGGTGGAGAGAATTCGGTCTGCAGTACTCTGCACGTAATCCTTGGAAGACATTCTTTCCTAGGAGTAGGGAACAGAGGCTTCTATGATAGCAAAAAGGGTATAATGCAGTGCATCCATGGTGTGCCTTATCTTAGAAGATATGGATAAAAAATGAAGAAGTTTGTTTAAAATTTAGTTGATACTTACACAGAAAGCTCAAAAGGTAGTCGAGATGAAAACGGAAGCGCAGGCGCCAGTTTGGCACCATCAAATGAATGTTGGACACCTACAGGATTATATTTATGTTCAGAACTCACTACTACAAGTGAGCAATTACCAATTTCTTAGACGTGGTAACATAATTGTGCCTTTGGTAATGGGGAAGATAAAGAAGACAGTCTTGTTTTAACGCTTTCCAAGAAACACAACATATCCCCTCTTTTATATTTTTATTTTTTTTGTTTCACTTTAACACACACCATGCGCAATTATAAGATTTGCCACACTTCCCTAATTTTGAGTTACTATTTTATATTTATTTCAGGGTTCAACGTCAACGGATAGCATTTTTAACTTTAACCACTCGTCCGTTCTTAATTTAGAGATACTTGTGTCAGTAATGGAGAAAGACAGTTCTGTAAGAATAAAATACTACCCAAGCTACATTGGACCACTGCTTTGAACGAAACTAAAACCTTCACACAACATCACTCGTTCACCGGATTGGCCGCATAGTTTTACGATGGCAACTCTAAGCGAACCCTTGCTTTTTGAGTAGTAAGCTCTAGAAAAGGATTCTGCAGATGTCACCCTGTTATGTTTCTAGTGAAGTACACTGGGGTGCAAAATTGAAGGACGAGATTATTTTCCGAATCTAACGTCGTGTAGAAATGCTCCACATCGACTCAAATCATACCATGAGATCCCCATGATGTAAGAATATGGGACAAGTGAGCACAACCGTCCAAACAAGAAATCCAAAGGATACAAAGGCACCTTATTGAAAAGGTAGCTTCGAGCACAACTGGACAGAAGACAGAAACGTCCATGTGACAGGCAGACGAAAAGAAAAATCCAATCTTTAGTAGGGGATATGATAACCAGTGACTGCGTTGCAGGATTTACAACGTCTGTCCATGCTGAGGAAGAGGTTGTCACGGAGCTGTTGAGGCATTGCTGCCCATTGCTCCTGTAGCGCCAATCGCAACTGCGGAATCGTTGCTGGCGGCTGATGAGGTGCTGCCAAGCGTCTCCCGAGAAGGTCCCACACGTGTTCGATTGGATTTAAGTCCGGGAACATTACGGTACAATCCATGCGTTGAGTATCTTCACTCTCCAACAGCTCTGCGACAGCCACTGTACGATGATATGTAGCGTTGTTGTCCATGAAGAGGAACTCAGGACCCACAGCAACTCTAAACAGACGCACGTGAGGCAAGATAATCTCGGTACAATAGCGGACACCAATAACTGAACCACCTTGAAAAATGTAGAGGTCAGTACGGCTATCAAGCATGATACCGCCCCAAACGAGAACTCCGCCACCTCCAAACCGGTCCCTTTCGATGATGTTAGAGGTGTGATTGCGTCTTCCCTGCTCTCTCCATATGTGTAACCGTCCAGAGTCGCTCGTCAGACTAAATCGGCTCTCATCCATAAAGAGAACTGGACCCCATTGCTGATGTGTCCAATTCTTTTGTTCCTTGCACCACAGAAACCACCGTCTCCGATGAGTAAGCGTTAATGGCTCACACCGTACTGGTCGTCGTGCAAATAGACCACCTTTGTTCAGCCTCCTGGCCACGGTAAAACGCGATTCCTGAAGTCCAGTTGCCAGTTGCATGTGCCTTGCGATTTCTCCCGCTGTTTGCCGTCTGTCACTTCTCGGCTGTAGGACAATATACCGGGCGACTGCCGCTGCAGTTGCTCGTGGACGACCAATGCTAAACTGTCGGACAGCTGTTCCTGTCGTTTGAAATGCTCTCCAAGCTTGTGAAACGATGATGTGAGCGATCCCGAAATCCTCGAAGGTCGAAGTGTGACACTAGTCACACTTCAAGTTTCTTCCAACTTCCCAATGACGCGAACTCGGGTAAAGGCATCCAGATATCGTCTACTGGATTGCCTGTTGGCCATATCAAACGGTGGCAGCAACTCGAAGTCGTTCAAACCGATGTACACCGTGTAATTGCTTTCACCGAATTGCTGATGGTACATAGCCCGTGTGTTTTATACCCTTACGACAGTCCTCCCCTACGTCATGCTGCATATATGCGCATGCCCTACCGTACCGGACCCTAGTCTATCTCTCGAGTGGTCTTTCGGTCCGTTCTGCCTGCTCGTTCCGCTGTTATTCTAATTTCTCCTCTTCGTTCTTAATTTTGCACACCAGTGTATTAAACAGTGTCGAAAGAATTTAGAAATTGTTAGGATGAATACCGTCTTAACACGATTTTTTTATCTTAAAAGGTGATATATATATATATACAAATAAGATACTCTAAAACACACTAGCACTTTCGGAGCGACAGTCGCCCCCCCCCCCCCCATCAGGTGTGATCGAATCTCCGAAACCATTCAGTATAAATATCTGTAGTGCGCCATAAGAGTAATTGACATAACAGAATCTTGCGATATACACGCCATCTGTCCCGGCGGTTAAAAAAAAATCAGAGCGACACCACATCACAAATCGAAAACATGATTATAACTGCAATATTATGTATTAAAGTCTAAAAAACGAAGATAGTTCTCCTCAGAACAAAAAGAAGGTCATAGTTTTTCTGCCAAACGAACAAAAGGTATAAAACTATAGTAACGCTTTAGAATTTCTGACTTGACGGATTTTGTTGAAGAAGGTTGGGAAGTAAACATAGAAATTTGCACTCTTTTTTTAGCTTTATGAGCAACACAAATATTGTTATTAAGGGATGACTATTCATCTACTTTCTTCTTTCCATGTCACAGTTAATCTAAGGAAACTGAACTCATATAGATCTAGAAATAAAATTAAGTTATCTCATTTGCGAGAAAATCAAAGCTTTCGCTTATTACAAAAGAGACCCAAAAGGCTGTTCCTTTGTTACAACTTTAAATGTCACGAGCAGTAACAAGTTATGCATTTTTGTATCGTTATTGTTAATTTCGTGCTGGAATTTTAAATAGATTTGTCATGTAGGATCACAAGAATTATTTCAAACCTAGCGTACCTATGAAAGAGGGATGTTGTTCACTCCCAATTATGGACAACACAAAAATTATGGCGCCCATCATTTATTAAGCTCTGAGACCCGAAAGACACGTACACATTTCTACGGGATTTTCTCGCAAACTTTGCATAAGCACAGATCTGAGGAGCAGTTTTCCAAAATGACGGTCAGGTCAGCAAAACGATGGTGTGTGAATCAATCACCCTCGCTTTATATCCTTTGAACTCACTTACTTAAACAATATCTCCAATGACACATTGAAGTGCTGAGCAGATATGATGTGACTGTGTCTAACTGGATTATTAAATTTTGAACGTGCTGTTTCCTCGAACATTACAACATTTGCATTCTCATTGATGTTTACAAAATATTGAGGTATGCTTTATCAACACCGCGGGATTTGATGAACTTATGGATTTGTAGCGGCTGATGGTTTCACCGAATCGATAACGTTTTCAAAATAACTAAATGTCATACAGTGTGGAGACCTCTAATGCCCAAATATATTTTAAAGTAGTGCACGAAAATATGTTACAGTTCTAGGAACCACGTGAAACTAAGTGAAATTTCAAACAATAATGCATTAATAAAAACATGTCTAGTGATGATGCCAGAGCAAAAGGTGAAAAACTATATTTGTTGTCAATATTAGTCCTTTTACGCAAACCACATGTAAAATAAATTTCCAATTTGCTTCATATTTTTTCCCTTCCTTTCTGCAGCTGATAATAAAAACTTTAAATTCAGATTTTGGTTTTCTTAAAGCATTATGTGCGAGGGAAATTCATATTTTGCATTTATTAATTCAAAGCATCGTATTTTTTCTTTCTTATAATCCTCAGACCATAAAATTCAAAGAAGAAATGCTTCCTAAGATCCGCTGCGGCATAAAACCAGCACACCCTGGGGAAAAAATCCAACGTATTATCTGTAGTATCTGCGATCTCAGAGCGTGAAATTCTGCAAACAAAATTTTTTTCGCATAATCTAAAGCGGCGTGTCGCACAACATGATTTTCCGGAGAAAAAAGATCGTCGAATAATCCGCATCGATCCTGCTAATCGTGAAACGAAATTTCCAACAACAAAAAACCGTGAACCACAGATGAATGACTCAGAAGTCCATAGATGAAAGGAGGAACAATCGTCTTAATAAGAAACTACTGCCATTTTAAAATACTTTGTGTTATTTTTAGGTATACAAAAAGCTAAAATGCTTAGCTTTTGTAGCCATACCGTAGTTCACTAGTTAGTCGTAAAGCATCGGTGGAAATACAGACAATCCGCAGTATTCGTCTCTATTCTGAATATGTTCCAACTGAATAGTACAAAGAAGAACATGAGCAATGTGATTAGCGCGGCAAAATTCGCGAATGGGATTAGCTCAGCAAAACTTGGGAACGCAGTTCGCAAAATGGATATGTGCCATTGAATAGTTCTAAGGGTTCCTCACAGCACGTAGGCTTTCGCGCACGCAAATAGTAAAAACATCGTTGCATCATATTTTCTTTCAAATGCTCCTAAGTTATGAAATAATAGGTACTTATAATATCTTTCAAGTCCTCTATCTCCGTGTTGCGCTACAAGTTTTCAGTTACAGCAATTTTGGTACTTTCCTGAATAATACGACTTCAGCTTTAAAAAATTACCACGCGGATTTTTTTAAACGCCGTACATTTTTTTTCTTTTTTTAAACCGTTATCCTCCGCACCAAAATTTATTACATTTCAAACCCAAAAGAAGTTTCAGTATTTACTTCAAATTACGAATTGGGATGTTAAAAGAATGGGCGCCTCCGCGAACTGGCGCCAGGAATTCGTCGAGCAGTGTTGTAAAAACATAATTTCAATTCTACACGTAGCTAACCCAGGTGTTTTATTTTAATTAATTAATTTCATTCTAAAATTACTGACAGCATATTGAGAAAGGTAAATATACACATCTAAATCGGTTTTCTGTATTACCCTTTTCTGCTTATAGTTTCCCTTACGTTAGGAAAGTGAAAATAATATTTTTCCCCAGTTTTGTTCTTTTATTGCTTCACACTGAAATGTTTCGTTAAAATATAGAGAAGTGTACTTCAATAAAAAAATGAACAAACATCCTCGATGCAAAGAAATAGGGTTCCATACCAGAACACTGAATAAAGAATAGTACTTAATTCCTCATTGCATGTTGCAGACAGTAATAGCTTATGGCATTCCCTCATATCAAACAGATATTGACGCCTGTGCGATGTGCAGGAACGTATCGATTTCAGGTTTGCACATCATGATGATGTGGCACAACACTTTCCCTGGTCACCTCAATCTTCTGATCTCTCAATATTATTGAACACTTGTGGGAATATCCTGACCGAACTGTCAGATCCTACATTCAACCTCCAGTATCACTAAAACAGTTGTGATATATTTTGCAGGAAGTATGATCACAAATGCCTTTTCTTTGTGTGCATGAATCAGGTTGTGAAATTAGTAGGCAAGTGAATGCTACATTGAAAATCATAGCTATGTTAGGAGGTTTTCACAGGGATGAAGGGTTCTCAGGAGAGTCCCGTGTGACTGTGTATGAGAGTGTAATAGTTCCTACTTTAATGTATGGCACTGAAACTTGGGTACTTGAAAAAACCCATAAAATTCGTTTGTGTACTGGAGAAATGCGTTACTTACTGGGGGTTTGTGGCAAGGCACGTTCAGATAACGTGAAGAACGAAGATGAGTTGCAGTTGGGTAATTTGTAGTAAAATGTTGTTAGCAACGTGGAGACTAATATTCTTCGGTGCTTTGGCCATGTTGAAAGAATGAGTGATGAGATGCTTACTAAGAAATATTTTTTGCCCAAGTGGCAGGTAAGAAAGACATTTTAAGGCAAAGGATATCATGGGAGGATCAGGTTCAGGAGTGTCCGCAGGAGAAAATTTTATTAAGTATGCCGTACGGAAGGTCTCGTGTACGTCGAGTGATGGATCTCAGTGAAGTCTGCGTTATGTGTCAAGATTGATGTAAATAAAGACGTTTGATACGGCAAGAACAAATAAATAATAAGTTTGAAATGTATGTGGTAGTCCGTATTTCTTTGTAGAGGTAACCTCTGAACTTCAGAGAACAGGTTAGTGATGTGTATATATTATTTGTACAAGTTTATTCTAAGTCGAATTGATTGTCGTCTGAGAACTCGTGGTGGGCCGTCAGCTTATTTGTAAACAGTTTACCAAAAACAATTATTAGCTCCATTATTGTGTGTAAACCCATTTAGAGAGCAATTGCTTTACAGATATAAAGTTAGGCGAGCTTGAACTTTTACAGAGCTGTAGCATAACTATTGTTTTCGTAGTTGCTTAACTAAAGGCGAGTTTTAGTTAGTCCATAGTCAAAAGAGCAGACCCACTGATTTTAAGTAAGTTTAATTAATATATTTTTCTAATGAAAAAGTGAGAGCTCTGAATTTTCTTGAAATATTAGACATACATAAATTTGAGTTATTATATATCAAAAATGTGATAAATATCACGATTATATACCAAGTTGTGAAAGGAAGTGATCCAATAATTTAACCAAATTTGAGTCTGATCCATTAATCATTAACCTTCCTGAGAGATTTTACTAAGGTTCGACGAGATAACTTGTGTTTATTACACAACGTTTCAATAGCTGATGGTTTCTGCACAGAAACATTGTGCGTTTCTTCGCATTTACCATGTTTTAAGTTAATATTCACACGAAATTTACTTTTGCAATCAAATGTTTATTTATTTTGCTTACCGTGAGATAAACTGAAAATACATAATAATATTACTGATAATTCATTGATCTACGATTTCCGCTCTTGTAGCATTGATGAAAAGTGGGTATAAAACTTTTTAAGGATGGAGAATCTGACATGAGGTCCAAAGCTTCGATTATAAATAGGAAACTGAGAGATTTGTCCAAGTGCTCTAGATTAGTAACCAAAATACGAGGAACTTATACATACAAAAGACTTTGTGACCGGAGATTTACCTACAAGGAATAGGGAAAGGGCAGATTTAAATGCTCTCCTAACCTGCAGATGTAGCAGTCATCATTTGTTAATCTACTGTTATACGATCATTCTTGCTGTCTTAAGCACAAAAAATAAAACGTAACCAATTTCATCACAAAATAACCAAGCCGAATCATCGCAAGCTGCGAAACACCTTTACTTACGAAAATAAAACTTGTTTAAGAGGTTAAAAATGATTAAAACCAACGTGCGAGATTTTCCGGGTCCGTCTCTACAGACCCATCTTCAGGCACAACGAGAACTCATAAGGTGCACACTGGCTTATATACATACTTATATACATCGGCGAGATACAACGAATGCGCCGCACTAAAAGATAATAATCTTTTAGGTGCGGCGTATGCGTTGTATCTTGCCGATGTATATAGGTGTTTATCTAAGCCAGCGTGCCCCGTGTGAGTTCTCGCCGTGCCTGAAGATGGGTCTGTAGAGACGGACCCCGAAAACCTCGCATGTTGGTTTTAATATTTTTTAACCTCCTAAACAAGTTTTAGTTTCGTAAGTAAAGGTTTTTCGCAGCTTGCGATGATTTGGCTTATTTATTTTGCGTTGAATTTGGTTACGTCTTGTTTTTCGAGTTTAAGACAGCAAAAATTATCGTATACCAGTAAATCTCAATAGCAGGACAAAAATCTTCTACTCATCATCATTTGCTAAACTGGTTGTACAGTCGTAAAACGTAATATAAAGATTTTGACTATAGAAAAGCAGATTTTATTGCAGCAGTTTGCTACGGACCACCAAATGCAAACCATCAATTTCTATTAACCACTCTAAATGAACTTTTAAACTTTGCAATACCATCTTATGCTTCTATTAAAAGTATGATGTCGTAAATTAAATGATCAATCTTGTGTGACATAGAAAGGTCGTCAAATGATGATCAATCTTTTGTGAAATGTAGTGTTAATACGTGGCTGTGACACGAAAACCTGACACTGAAACGTAAAGAAAAAAAGGTAGTGTCCGCGATATGATTCCTGCAGAACAAAGCAAATTTAACCCTTTGAGCAACCGAAGTGCGAGAGCCATGTAGTACTACATCTCAGTTGTACGGACCATAAACCTGTAATTTTACCGGCTGGAAAGTGCAGAAAATTTTGGTTTTCCGCACTTTCTAGACATCAATATTTACAAAGTGGCCGTTTGTTACGAAATCTACAGGAAAATTATTCCTTTCCTCGCATAACTCGTAAGTGCGGAAAATTAATCTGTTAACTTGAGGAGATCATTCCTGTAGTCCAATATGTTTTGCTCCATGATCGAAAGCTTGATGGCTCTGACACTGACATCATGCCACTGGGCAGAAAGAAGAGACTGAAACATCTTCCTCTTTTTGTTTGTTGGACGCCATTGTCATGGCACATTTGTTTGGTTATGAGTCAGAAAGGATAAGCGTCAGTTATATCCGTAGATTACCATTTTCTTTGAACAGAAAGCTAAGCGCAAAGCAGCGTTTTCTGATTCACAGATTTACTTGTTTCAGTGAATTTGGACATAGCAAACATATTCGTTGGTGCTGAGTCCCATCCATTTCTGCTACCCCTGAGTTAATTCGTTCCAGCCGGTTAAATAGTTTATAAGAGAATTATGAAAAACATTCTTGTCTAAAAAAGTGATACAGTGCCGAACATAAAAAAATATGGACTTGTAGCCTTAAATTCATAATTATTCTAATTAAAAGCGTACATATAGCTTAGACACATCTTCAAATTCGAGGAAAGCTCGAATTTGAAGTTGTGTCTAAGCTATATGTACGATTTAACCCTTTTATGATGTTCTATGTCTCTGCTACTAGCTTTATATCAAGAATATGTTCTTCGTAATGCCAATATTATGCAGTAATAATTTTCGAAATTTTAAATAAAAGGCTACCAAACCGCGCTATCGTTAACGACTCTTTAAAATAAATATGCTTTCTGGAAAACAAAGATCCCCAATAGTATTTATCTAGCACTCACTTTATAGATTACTGTATTAGGCTTATTTAGTTTTCTCGAAGTTTTGTGGAATATGAAAGCCCCATTGAGAGAAATATTAAGCAAGCAGAAAACACCTGTAGAGCAGAGCCGCGAGTAGCTTGGTAGTTACTGATTTCAGTTCTGACAGACGTGGAATCGACTACATGTAAATGGACTTTCCCCTAGCTACAATACTCGCCGTACTTTGGTTCGTCATATTACGAAACCTTGCTCCCTATAAACAAAGTGGTTTTGGACCCCATTTTCTCATGTTCCAAGGACCGTAATTTGGTACACAAAACTATGTTGGTGCGCACTTAACTTCTAGCATGCCTAATTCTCACAAAGGTTTACTATTTGTGCTATCAGAGCCTGTAGTACGACGTAATATATCTTCCTTTCCGACACGCAGCACCGAAGTCCGCATGTGGTGCGAATAACATTCTCTGTGGGCTTAAAACCTATAATACGTAGGATAAAGATTAGGAAAAAAGAAAGAGCACCATAAGGTATAAATACCTTTAACTATTTCTAAGGTTTATCCGTGTAAACGATAAAAACATGTATAACCAAAATCACTTTCTTAAATTATTTTCAGTATTTAAAGTTTTATATGAAAATGAAATTCTGGATAGCATCGATTTACATAAATTACTAAAATTGCTTAAATTACTGACATTGTTTTTATTTATTTCCTTGAAAAAGTATTTTTTTAAAATCATTTCCACTGTAAATCTTTAAGTCTTACTGTTCATTATTGGTTCGCGAATTTTCATTCGCCCGACTTCAAATACCCAGTGTTCCGTAAATGAAGAATAGTTCAGGAACTCTCCTTTACCTCAGCTGTTTATAGTTTAAACCATTCATACAGGTTTCGTGAATTAATTATATTACATTCTACGGATACGTGTAATCTAAGGAGTAAGATATATTGTATCTGTAGTTTGTTCAACAGAGAATCCTACTCTGTCAACAACTACATTGATGGCCACACAAAATGCAACACCAAGAAGGACACGAGATAGCAAAGCCAGATTGACTGGACACATCACAACAGATACAAAGATGAAATGATTGAGCTAACAGGCCCGTGCGACTTGCGGAACACCTTCGTATAGTGATTCTCGGTGGCGCGCCGGGCGCATGTGATTTGCATATGCCCTGCAATGTTAATCGTTTGCATGTCCTCTCGCGGGCAACGCATGCTGCGAATTTCAGGCCAATCGGATGTTTCCGTCTTGGTGTTGCATTTTCGGTCCCCAACAGTGTATTTTGAGTTGCGGTATTTACGACTCAACGCGCCCAGTTTTATCTGCAGTGCTTGAGCGGCAGGACTAGGACAAGACCGTAGAACACACACACACACACACACACACTACAGTTAGCGCGTTCCGTGTTTCATTGAAGACAAGTTTATTTTGTTTAAGCCCCAAACTCTGGCCACTGGGTATTCGAAGACATCCCACAGTGGTTCATGACATTCGATAAAGGGATTTTTCCAAATTAATCGGAGAGAAATTTCTTTTGTACAACGCCTACAAAGCATTCTTACATTTCACTTAAATAGGTGCTTCCAAGAGAAAGTAATGTTTGGCCACAGCACTCAAAATATATTTTGAAATGTATTCCTTCACAAAAATGAGAGCACAAATTCATTGTAAACACATTTCTTAAATTACCTGTATTTGCATCTCAATAAGAGTGACACTTATTGCTGTATTGAATTAGACATGTCGGTACTTTATTTTGTCAGGTTTATATCTTAAAAGAAACGTGTTTGAACAATACATCCTTCCAGTACTTACGTATGGGGCAGAGACGTGGACCTTAACTAAAAGAAACATACAAAGGCTGCAAACAACTCAAAGAACATGGAGAGGTGTATGCTTGGTGGGACCAGGGGAGATAAGAAGAGCAACTCGCGGATAAGAAAAATGAATGGCAAGAGTGGAAGACATCATGATCAGAGTAAAATCCCTGAGTGTCAATTAGCTGGAAATACTGCCAGAAGGACAGACCATCGATGGACATTCGAAATTTTAGATTGGATTCCAAGGGACAACAAGAGACCCAGAAGACCACATGAAAGATGGGTGGATGAAATTCCAAAGTATGCGGTATTAACATGGACGCGACTGGCACAAGAGAGACCGTTGTGGAAGAGGCTTGGAGAGACTTTCGTCCATTAGGGGATTGCTTATGCTTAACATTGATGATGATGATGATCATGATGGTAGTGCTGTATTAGACTATATTTTGACACGTACATGATATTGTATTAGACATGTCGGTGCTTTATTTTGCCAAGACATGTTTCATATTTAAATTGTTTTTCTAAATGAAAAAGAAAGCAATTTTTTGAAAGCGCACATGTAATTTCGAAGAAACAGGAGGCCTGTTTTATAGAACACCACTTAACCGAATTCAAATGTGGAATGCAAGGACATTTGCAACATTATGCTGTATCGTAATTTATAATTTCCGCAGCATGGTGTAGCGTTCTTTTTACTTATTTTGCATGGTACGATAGAGTTCCTACGAGTGACTTACGGACTCCAAAATAAATTTATTTCCTGGTCAAAGAATTTTAAAAATAATTTTCAGGTACGAATGTCCCAATTTTATATATTTTTTCCAATTACCAGTGATTTCAAAAAATCGGCTTCTAAATTTTACATGATTCTTTAAACAGCAGCTGCAATCACTTGAGTGGAAGTTTGTATCAACAGAGAAATGTTGGATTTTTTACATGGATGTATCCTGCGAAAGATTAAAGGAAATAATTTTACCTCAATCAGTGGAAACACTGTTGTTGGACTGCTATATCACATGTTCGCATGTCAAATATAGTAATATAGAAAAAAAGAAAGCAAAATAAATTCAAAAATTGCAGGTGTTTTTTTTTCTGGATCGAAATAGTGCAAAAAAAAAATGTTTTTAACATGTGACGACTCGACCCAGAAAGTGTGGTTCACGTCGTAACCGGCACTTCCGTTGGAAAAGGAGGCAACACGATGTGCGTTGTATTCATCCGTCAACAAGCGGAGAATCCACTTCGCAGCAACTCTTAGGCATTCCAAACGGTTTCTCTCAATGTCACCACTGGAACCAACGGATATCTGCATCACATTAGCAACCTCCTCAATGGTCATTTGGCGGTCTTTTCACATGAATTACTCGATGTTATGGACATTAACCACCGTAATCGATGCAGAAGCCTTACCGAAGCGTAACGTGTATTCCACTCTCCACCATTCACAAATTTCTTGGGACACTCTAGAACTCTTTCACGGCGCAAAGCATCTTCTTTATAGGCTGTGTTAATCATTTCGCTCGTTACTGTTTTGATTTAAATCTAATCCCTGCAAAATTTGGTTGCTGCTCCGTGCTCCAGATTTCAATTCATATTTGGCTAGAGAAACATCTGAACTCCACGCCGTCTACTACAAGAATGTACTAGCTGAGAGCTGTAATGACGTGAAGTCCCGCGACTGAGCATGCAAAGGTTCTGGCACATATAGCAGCATTTTCCTGTGTGGGTATTGTTTGGCACTATGATATACTCTATAACTCGTTACTTTTTAAACGACCTAGGTAATTTGCATTTTCGCATCAGAATTTAAACCTTTTGAGTAACAGTGCTAAATTTCATTTATTCAGTGGACGGGATACCAATGCTGCTACAGCAAGTTATGCATAAAATCAGAGAAACAGTGCTTCAACAAATTCATCTTGTGCGGGTGAACCCCCCCCCCCCTCTCTCTCTCTCTCTCTCTCTTTCTCTGTGCGTTTCCCTCCAAACGCAATTTTTTTTTAGAAAACATGTTTCATTTCAACCGTCAATAACATTGTCTTTGTGCCTAGACGAGTGATCAATCAACACGTCAGTTTCCGTCGACCAAGCGCTCGGGAGTGACAGCCGCCACGCCTCAGGGAGGGGAGACATGAAGGTCACCAAACACAGAGCACTTCCACGTGCCAGGTCCCTTCTACTATAATTCCATTCAAAATTACTTTAAAATTATATAAATGCAATTCCTTCAAAAAAAGGGCAGACTCATCATTCGGGCACTCTGTATATTCGTCTGACTTGAGAAATTAGCTCTACGCTGCTTGTGCTTCAGGGTTTGTTTCTTCAGCTCGACGGAGATGTGGATTAAAAGAATAAAAGGTATCGATATTCTGTGCTTTACCTTCTGTAATGTAGAGATATTTTTCTTCGCTCTAGCTGAACAGGAAATTTTGTTTCTGCAGAAAGACAGGAAAGAAATTATCAAAAGGTGGAAAGAAGTAGGTAAGTCTGAAATACACAAAACGTTTTTGCGTGAACGCTGAGAAATAAGATTTAAAATCTTAGATTTCGAAGCACAAATTTTGTTTCGTCTCATGGACCGCCAGACTAAAGAACGATAGATACGACACTGCAAATATTTTGTGCATTCGTTCTCTATAATTCATGGAAAACATATATTAGAAAAGAAAAGCCAATTCGGCAGACTGGCAGACGGACCGGACCTACTTATCATCGGAAAATGAAGGAAAATATATATGATATCTCATACATGTATTTCCGTCCATATCAAACATATGTAATACAATTCTAGCTAATGAATATTTTAATGCAAATGTATCATTCTTGAAGGAGAGAAATGCGAACTGAATAGCAAACTCTAATGCATTCCTGTAAACGGTTCTAATCCAACTGCACATATGGAACGCACTGTACTGGCCTAGATGAAGACTTGTTTCGTAATAATTTTTTGAAGACCTTCACAACACATTTTTAAGAATCTCACTCATCAAGGTACACAACTCAACGAGATGTTTAGAGTTTCCACGGAATGAATACGTTTCTTGAATATCATGCTCCTACTTTGAATATTATTCGGGTACTTTTAAACGGGTCGGCCAGTGCTCTGGATTTGAAAGTCTGAAATACGTTAAAAATAAGAATATTATTTTCTTTTCATAAAGCTCAATTGTCTAATTTTGTTAAATAACAAAAGAAATTGTATTCCATTTATTGGCCTTGCATTGCTGCTATCCTGCAATAACGAGTACCTCAATGTCGGAGAAATTTTCGGCAACAAAAATGTATCTATGAGTTTTGAAACAAGGCGGGCAATCACCAGATTTTGATTTCCTGATCTTTCAACTTTAGAATTTGTGATGTTAAAAGCATCAAAGAGCACGAAACTACTTGTTACAAGAATAACAGCAGCAGACCAGGACTGTTTATTGCTCCGCCTGGACGTGCACAACGGAATTGGAATTCCGTCAACCAAGTACTGACAGTACATTATTAGATGTTCCAAAGCAAACGTTTACCCTTCAATCAGGCAGATAAGTTCATGATTTGTCATGAGGGGTATTGGAAACTGAAGCATTTGATTAGGAAATAAAATATTAAAACGAAATTTTTCCTCAATGAAATTTGCACACTATATTTTCTTATAAACCTCTAACGGGATTCAACCCAATTCAACTCCATGGCAAATGAGATCGACCCCGTTTATATTCCATTTACAATTTTCACTCATTAACCAAAGGTAAAACTCAAAGGGTTTTGCGACACTATAAGGTCCCTCACTACGGTCCTCGAGTACCAAAAACATCGTTGCTGCTTTTGTTACCGCTTTTACAAATAATTCAAAATCGGGAGAGTGGAAAAATTATTTTTCCGAGACAAGTACATAATCCCAATGCTACGACTGTCGATTTTGGTATTATTTTAGCTGTTACAGAATTTTTCATAGAAAAAGTTGTGGAATTCAAAAAGTATTTGTGCAATATATACATCATCTCTTTCATTTCCCATAGATATGATTTTTTTTAATTGTTATAAATAGCTTTTTTGAAATAATGGTAACTACGTGCATTTGGCATAACTATTAAATTTAAATATTTACCAAAAATTTATTTGCAACCACATTCATGAATATTACTTTCAGTATAATTTAATAAAATTAAATTATATATAAAAAGTCTTATTTGTTGGATCCTTTCAGACTTTTGATAATGTAAAAAAATTAAGCCTTTAGGTAGGCCACAGTTTTAAAGATTCTTACAAATTATATGTGTGATTCCATGTAGTTGTATTTATTATTCCGAACTTTTTTCGGGATGAATACTCCTTGGCTGGCACCTGTTCCTTAATGCTAGTAGTGACACTGAGGTGAAGGCATATTCTCTAGTGCTGCATGTAGCACGTACGGTAAAGAGAGGTTAGTTAGAATTTGGGAGGTTACAAGTTACAGCCTTTATCGAATTAAATGAAATTTTTTACAAATAACAGAAAACTGTCAAATTATGAGTTTAAAACATTAGTATTCAAACACAAGAACATATAATAAAAGCAGAGCAAGATTTAAACCAATTTTTTTAATTAATGGGTATATTCTTTTTAAAACAAAAATAGAGCTTATACGAATGACTGTGCTATGTGTACTTCTTTCGTTTCACTGCAAGCCCGTAAACCATTAAATATGTTCGCTTAGTATGCAATCTATGTGGGCAAATATTATTAGAAGCGCACATGACCAACGATGCTTTCTTGGCTCAGAAAGATCAATCGGCGGCAAGCATCTTCTTAAGTTGCATACATACTTGCAATTGCTGGAAAACATTTTATAAGCCAAATACTAGATTTTGCACACTTACTAGCTGTTACTATGATTATGATATACAGTGCAATCCCGTTATAAGAAACTCGGATTTACGAAATGTACTGTTAAAAGAAAGAAATTTATAACTTTGGGTGGCCCAATGTTTAAGTATAGAAAAAATTCATGTTTATGAAAAAGGAAAAGACCATACTTCTGCTTATAAAAAAGTGCCAAAAATTTATTTCCAAAATAAAAATTTTCGTTCGACCTGTATTGCAAGTATTGCAATAGTTCCTATCTTTATGATTCAAGCAATTTCAAGGTCATTTTCGGAGCGACTTCCACTAGATAATGTCCATACTTTTTCTTCACTTAGCCGGTCTCCACAATGCACGATAAACGTTTTCTTGGAAAGGATAAATACCCTTATCCTACCTCTTCCAAGAATTCTAGGTCATCACCCACGCGTTCCAAGATGAAGATCGGTTCATTGCTACAAACAGTACGTATGTATTTTTTGTTCTCATCTTTTCATTTTGCACTGTTTTGAGTTCCAATTCTTCCTGTTTGCATTAGCAAGCGAATTTGCGATCTGACTGTTTGAAATGAAAGAATACGTCTAAAATTAATCTCCAAAGATTGGAACGACCTTCGAAGCCATGTTTGTATGACGTAGTTATAGAGAGTGTAAGCGGCGCGAGAGAGAGCTCGATGGGGCCATATTCCGGTAAGCAGTTGCAGGTTTGGTGGGCAAGAAGAAATCGGTGTGCAGTTAACGGGGTCCCATATTTCCATGTTGTCCGACCGATCAGATATCACATTAGGCGCTAGAGCTTTATTTAACATTTATGAGTTGTTAGATTTTAGCTGTTGCTCGTGTACAAAGGCGCCAAAGAGAAAAACTTTGTCAACCGAGCAAACGGTAACGGTCATCAAAGCTATTGATAGCGCAGGAAGAAGATGGATATTGTCGCTGAATTCGGAATTCCAGCCTCCACACTATCCGTTATCCTAAGCGCGCTGGAAAGAAAGTCTGCCTGGCAGCGTAAAGCAAGATCGGAAACGAATTCAAGCTCCCACATGCTATGACGTCGAAGGTACACTACTGTCGTGGTTCAAAGACATGAGATGCCGCAAACTACATAGTAGCGGTGCTATTTTGGAAGAGAAGGATTTGGACGTACCTATTTCAATGCCTGCACATGTGGGATCAGCAGTTTCAAAGATCGTATCGATCTTTGAATTACTTTAATTCTTATCGATATGATATTGTTTACCAACAGGTGTGTGATGGGTCCGCCTCAGTTTCCAAAACCACAACTGAGAAATGGATGACCACGTTAACACCGATCATTGCTAAATATGATGAATGAGATGTCTAAAATACAGATGACACCGGATAAGTTTTCAGAATGATGCCGGATAAAAGTTTTGCATTCAAGAGGGAAAAATGTCATGGTGGTAAAAAAAGTAAGTAGCGCTTGGCACTTCTTCTTGAGTGCAATATGGATAGTTCAGACAACAGAAAAATCGTTGTAATTGGTAAATCGAAGACGCCTCGGTGTTTTTGCAGAGATACCATATTTATCAGTGAAATATCTGTGTAATATGAAAGCTTGGGTGACTTCTTCTATGTTCGAAGGATGGTTCAAGAAATGAGACAATGAAATGAAGACACACAGAAGAACAATTCTGCTTGTTTTTAGACAACTGTTCCGCCAATAGATGTTAAATAAAGCTGGATTAAATTCAGGTGTTGTATCTCCCTCCAAACAACACTTCTCAACTGCAGTCCCTTGATCACAGAATAATCCGATGTCTAAAAGCGCATTATCAGAAAAGACTAGAAAGGTTGATGGTTTTAAACATGCAGGAAAGAAAAGAGACGAAAATTCATGTGAAAATTGCCATTTATTTTGTACACGCCGCTTGGAATTCAGTGGACTCTATAGTAATTAAGAACTGCTTTCAGAAAGCTGGATTTTATTATCAAGAAACTTCTGAGCTGGAACAGGACTTTGAGGCTGAAGTTCTAATTGATGAGTGGGTTCAATTGGATATGGAAAGCGTTTCGTTTGAGGATTTTGTCAGCGGAGATAACGGTGTACAAAGATTGCCTGAGCTGACAGAAGCCGAAATTTTGGCCCAAGTGAATCCTCTTGAGGAAACTGGAATCAGTAGTGAAGAAGAAAATGACAATTTTTCTGAGCCGCAGCTACCGATGCGGGTGAAACTCATGGATATGTTTCAGGAGGTGAGGGTCTATGTGAGTAGGATTCCAAGTGCTCATAAAGCCGAGAAAGAAAAACAACTGATTGGATAACATAAACAACTAATTGGATTGAAATGGTAAATGCAAAAAATTAGACTTCTATAACATACTTTTTAAAATAAAAGGTATGTATTGATGTACACTTGTTTATTCATAAAATACATGTACTGTACGTTATGTATCTGTTTTAATTTCCAAGATTTAACCATTTTAATCCAAATTCGGTTATAAGAAACTGATTTTAAATCACTTTATACTTTCTTATAACTAGCTATTTACTGTTTCTTCAAATCTGCGTTAGTTCAGTTGAAAAAATCAATTGCAGTAAAATAAGAAAGGAAACATTCAGCAAAAGAGGTCCGTGCTCAACCGGGTCCCACGACATCCTGATACATTTGTTTACAATTATCTGTTATCTAATTGGTCTCCGCCATTTCAGTGCGGCCAAATCAGAGGAGGACAAAAGGGATCTCAAGGCTCTATCGAGACGCTAGTCTTCTGATCCAAAATTTGCCATTTTGTCTTATTTTTTTAAATAATTTTCTTTGCAAATGTTGATAGAAAAAAACTGTTATGATTAAAGGCTCCTGGTAATTTTGTTTACGTTCTTCAGCATCCCACTATTTTATTATTAAGGCTTCTGGGTTTACAATCTAACTTTCCTATTCTAATGCAGAAACGGACTTCACTAGTACCAAACTTTTCAGTACGTTTTCACTAAATGTATTGATTCAATTAATTTTCCTAATATTTCTAGATTTCTTTTCGAGTGGCTGTTGTGTACAGTAATTTATTTAAATATTCTTCTATTTCTAAATGATCGAATAAATAAAACGTTTTGTATTTACGTAGTATACGCATGATGTTTCATGTTTCCTAGGTCGAAAGTGATAGAAAATATTTGCTTCTGCTATTTTTTACCTCATACGGTTGCAGCCACAAAGAATTTATTCGCACCTTTATCAGCGTATTCCTACATCTCCCAATATTCATTCTTCTCCTATGAAGTACTTTGGAATCAGGTGATCCTATCTGAACCTACTCCTACGTCTTTCATATTATACAACTGAATATGAGATGAGATTTAAACCTAAATAAATTATGGTATCGTATATCAGACGTCGTATATCGTCTACTCCTGAAACATGTATACTCATGTTGAGTTACCAGCCTTCCAAAATTATATGGTACCATATCAGCAACCTCGCCGTGCGTGCGGATGCAGAACAAGTGCAACACACACACTCAACTGTTCGAGACGTTATTAGTAAATGGAAACGTCAGGAACTTACGATTGTCTGGAAACGTTCAGGAAGGACCAGTAAACTGACGGAAACGGATAAGAAAACACCGAAAGGTTTGTCCTTGGGTACTGTCATCCTTTTGTACAAATGATCAAATAATTTCAACATGGGACAGTTCGTAAAAAATTGCACAAGTTAAATTTCCACGACCCAGCTGCAGCATACAAGCCGTTAAAAACTCTAAAGAATGCCAGAAAAGGATTTTCTTGGTGGAAAGCACATCGTCCATGTCCATGGACCCTAAATCAGTGGAAACGAGTGTTATGGGTGACGAATCATGGTACGCCGTTTTTAAGAACGCGAGTAAGCGACTTTCTTGGTGCCAAGCACTTCGTCCATTGACCATACAGCAGGGTAAACGAGTGCTATGGGTGACGAATCACGCTACGCCGTTTTTAAGAATGTGAGTAAACGACTTTCTTGGTGCCAAGGATATCGTCCATGGATCCTAAATTAGTAGAAACGAGTGTTATGCGTAACGAATCACGCTAAGCCGTTTTTACGAATGCGATTATGTGATTTCCTTAGCCAAGCACATCGTCCGTGTACCTTAAATCAGTGAAAACCAATGTTATGGGTGACGAATCATGCTACGCCGTTTTGAAGAATGCGGGTAAACCACTTACTCGGTGAAAACCACATCGTCCGTTACCCTAAATCAGCTGAAACGAGTGTTATGGGTGACGAATCACGCTGCGCCGTTTGTAAATCTGATTGTCGTATCTAGATATGGCGTATTCCAGGTGAACAACATTTATCAGAATGTGTCATCCCAATTTTTAAGTTTTGGTGGCGGTGGTGTCATGGTTTGCGGATGTTACCGGTTGTATGGACGTTGGATTGTTGGTGGTTTTTGAAGGAAACATGAATTCTACGAAGGTTCGGGTCATTCTAGCTAATGCCGCACTGCCTACAAATTACCAGTTTTACGGAGACCGGTCATTCTTCATTCAGCAAGACAAAGCGCGGTGTTGTAAAACACGCTCAATTTTGACATGATTTGAAAACATATGCGCACCGAATATGGAGTGCCCGGCTCAAATTCTCGACCTCTACCCAACAGAGGACTTTTGAGATGAACTTGATCGTCGCATTGGGGTTAAAATGACACGTCCAAATCCTGTGTCCTAAGTGACCTATGCTTTGTGGGACGAAAGGAAAAATATACCGGCTGCTAATAACCAAATAATAATTGAGAGTGTGCTTGGGAGAGTTCAGAAATTAATAAGGCCAAAATGTTGCAAAATCATTATTAATTTTGCCATAAACCCAGCATTAACTGTTTCCGAAAAAATAAGTTATGTATTTGTGCATTTTTCAGGTATTACAACTGCCCATCAGAGTAAAATTCCTGAATTGGGAATTAACTAGACATATAGCCAGAAGAACGGGCCACAGATCGACCACCGAAATTTTAGACCGGATACCAAGGGACAGGAAAAACCCCAAAAAAAGGCCTTGTGTGAGATTTTGTGGTTAAAATATGAATACCGGACTAATATGAATGAAACCGGGTAAAAACCGACTGTTGTGGGAGAAACTCATCGACCGTTGAGGCTGAAAGTAAAGATAGAAAGGGAGCACAGAAAAATTACTTTAGCAAAGGTTTTATTTTGAATTGTTCTGCATAATGTATAAGATAATTTTGCAGTTTGCCTTAGTGGAGGCTTAAATCTGTTAAGAATTACAAAGAATCTCCATGAAATTTGGTAGTCATGATTATATATAATTATTTGTACAAGTATATTACTGTGCAGCACAGTTTCTAACATTAAGACAAAATTGCTGGTTACAAAAGCCTAGAATTCTATCCTTCTTATTATTTCTGTCATTTTAGAATACAACAAAAAAATTAATTCCTGTCATTTGAGATATAGGTGAATTAAAAAAATCAATTTGTCCAAAACAATTTATTATATGCAAAAAGCGTTGAGGAGAGCTTAATTCATGAAAGAAATACGGCATTACGCCATATAATACAAATTTTGAAGATGACAATCCGATTTTTTTTAAATTTACCTTTTTTTAAATTCCGTACATAAAAGTAAAATAATTATTAATAATTAAATATGACATAATCATAAAGGGTATTAGTACATTTACGTATGTACACGGTGTGGCATATTGACAACATAAAATAACATTTAAATCAGTTATCAATCCCTGAACTAATGAAATCTTGTAGCAAATTGTTGTTTCCTCAGGCAAACACCATTAAATAAATTTGTGGCAATTTTAATTGACATATCCCATTCTGATCACCAAAAATTTATAATACTATTCAGTGTAAAATTGATTATTGTACTATTGAATTGTTTTTAATGATGCTGGTTTGAAAAAAAAAGGGTAGTGAGAAAAATATTTATTCATTTGAACTCACCATTGAAATCAGATGAGCAGGGAAAGCAGAACAAGGATGTTGACTTCTCGGCGAAACGTTTATCATATGCACACGCCAAATATTTATATATGCAAATTACGTAGTTTAATTAATAAAAAGGTATGAATCTCCCAATACTAAACACTAGTTCCAATATTAATTAATATTTTGAACTTAAAAAGGCATCACCTTAGCACAGCAATTATAAGTTATTGAAAAACCTAAACTTAGTTTGATTTATCAAAACTCGGTGTTTGAAAGTTGACAGTTCAGCTAGTGAGACTTTTGTTGCTGTTTTCTGTTCGTTAGCTTATTAAATCTGTGATGATTTGAACTGATAGCCAAACGGAAACAGTCAGAAAGTTGCAAGCGGTTCCTTTGTTTTGTTTTAAGCACAGTCGTGGTAGAAAATGCACTTTCACCAAGGTATGTGATGGAAAAACAGAGAAAACTTTCATTGCTATTTCATGGTAATTTGGATATTCATTTTTCATTCTTATTCAGAATTTCAAATTACTGATAGAATTAAAAGTACCTTCCAGTAGTTTGTCCGAAGATAATTCAATTAGTTGAAGGGTTTCTTCTGAGGAAGAAGTTGTCTCTTCGTGTTCAACCAAGCGAATCACAATTCACATATGTTGCCTTTGGGGATCCTCGTGTTCGGCAAAATACTTTTCAAACGACAACAACAACAACTTCATATGGGATGAAATAATATCTAAAACTGAATTCTGTGAATAAAAATCCTCGGCTTCCATAATATAACCTGAGTGCGACTGAAACATTTCATTATTTCTTTCTGCAATCATATTAAGCCATCGTTTGAGTTTCTATTTAAGTGATTCGATCTTGTTCTAAGCATTAAATATTGTTGTATCTGGACCATGAAGTTTTAAATTCAACTCGTTTATTTAAGAAAATATGTCGCTGAGAAGTGCCAGTCTGGTTACCCGTTCGTTATCCTGGAAATAATGGGACAGGTCACTTTTCTTATCAATTAGAAACAGCTCAAGAACATTTTCTGCTTTCAAAACTGAAGGATCACAAACCTGTTGTACCGCAAATCACCCTTGAAAGGAAACAAAAATTTCATATGATTCCCAATGGATTACAACCCGTATCTGAAAAATTTCTCTCCGTGATTATTGAGATGTTATTGTTTTTAGCAATACACATTTGTAAGTACGTGCAAGTGGCGATCAAATTTTTCTGGATGACATATTCAAAAATGTAACTTGGTTTACAGTTTTATATACGCAAAATGTGTTATATAAATAATATTGATTTAGTGGAATTTCACAGCTAATAATTATTGGAAATTTGTTCTTTGCTTTTAAGTAGGCTTTTATTTCCAAGTATCCATTCCATTACACTGTTCCATTACCATTCCATTGCACTGAAGATTTATCTTCAGTGCTTATTTCAAGAAATTGTAATTGTAATACATTTCGTAGCATACGTTTTCCATCGTTCTGCTAGTAGTCACCTAAATTCTAAATTGTGCGCCTTATTACAGGCGTATTTGAGATTTCTGGAATCTACAGTACTTAAACAAACAATTGTAATAGATTACATATATATAATAATTTTATGAAGAAAAAACCGTTTATTAGAAACAGAATACAAATTTATTCTGTCAGAACATTACAAGTATTGTCGTCATGAAAATATTACACCGCATAATCTTTTAGATATTTAATTCACCTGACGATGGTTAAGTTGATGAAAATTCTCGCTTGGAATAAAATCGGATTTACATTTTCCAAAAGAGAAGAATAGTCAATCATGACATTTTTATGAGATCTGTTACGAGACCTCATAGAATTCTTGCAAGAAATAATTTAAGATCATCCTGATTTATATAGAGAGGTGAAAAACTTTCGGTAGTTTATAGTGTACTTCACATAAGATGCAGTTTCCCAAGGTTCGCGAAATATTAGAGAATGCCATAAATATGATATTTTATTTTCAAATTTTATACAACACGCTAGACCACTAGTTTAACGTCTTAAGCAACCTGTAATTAAAGTTAAGTGGCAAATCCTTATCGCTTGACTCCGTACAATGAATGCGGCATCCGAAAATGTATTCGCGTCAATGGGGGAGATAATTTAAGTTAAACCATAGGAAGCGAAAACACACTCTAATTTAGTATGAGAGAATTGTAGTGCTTGCGATTGTACAAATCACTGTGTTTTGCATTTCAAGGCGACACATAAATATTATGCCACATTATTAATCCCTTAGATTGTCTTTAAGATTGAAAAATAGATTGGTTTAGTCCATGCAAAACAGTAAGAAATGCATACTTATTGCTGATTCATAGACAAAGTCGAATACAAAATAGTGGCAGAAATATGTCTGGTAGAATAACTTTCGCCGTGATTGGACACAGCATGTGAAGAAAAAAGAATTAGATCCTTCAGTGGTGTCTAAGTAGTAACTCATATTCAGGCGAACAAGAAAGAGAAAAGGGGACCACTAAGTGAGACCGCGAACAAATGCTAGGCAAACTACTTTGAAAGTAACGTGGTAAAAAATTAGTTTCAATTTTCCATCCTCCTTCTCCTCTCTATATCTAATCTGAAATTGGAAGTCCTTGCATTTGGACTCCATTACTTGTTTTTTCTTGCTTTCAAAAACGAAATGGATCTGACCAACAGTTTTCGAAGATGAATATAAGAATTGTTCATTTTTCGATCAAAATTATTTATCGAAAGTGTGCATTCTTATAGAAATTTCACGCACAAAAAATCACATCCAATTAAATAAACATCTGTTCATGTGCTTTAAACTGAAGCATTGTTACTTAAGACCTAAATCATAAAGAAACACATGGGGAAAACTATGCGGACAGCAAATTATTTTTAATCTCAACCCTTGAGTTTCTTATCGAACTCTAAATCCAAGCAGGTTCATTAATATGCATTGACCATTATTCATTTAAATATGCAACTGTAATGAGAAACCGTTATCTTTTATCACACCGAACATATTTTCATCAATTTGATATCAGTAATGATTTTTTTAAATAACTTTAATAACCTAGTTGTATGAAGTTAAAATCTTTTAAGTAGCTTATAGAAACGCTAATCAACATGTCTTCCCTTCTTATTTGAAAACATTTTACTCTCTTTTAAAAAATTTCCTCTAAATAAAATAAACAAAATCAGAACATTTCTAACAGTGTACATAATTTGAAGAGTGAACAGTGTACATAAACTTATCGTTCAGAGCGAGATATGATAATCTGTGTTGCGAATACACTGCATAATGTTTCATTGTTTTCCTACTATCTTCCAATAAATCTATTGCTAGAACTACTCTGCAAGCAATGTCTGTTAAGTTTTCACTTAGGAAATGAATGATCCTCTGTTCACATTCCAAGTGTATGGTCGTTTGCAGAACACATGCGACCTCTTGACCAATGGGGAATATGGGGCTAAAGGTTACTAATAATACACAGATTTTAGAGATGTTATTTTTAATTCTGATCTCCAAAACAAAAACTATACAAATTACGCCACCTTACAATGTCAAAAATTTTACTACCGTCTGTTCAAGTAATTACCATTTATACATGGACGGATTGCGATCATTTCATGGAAAGTGATCGCCAAATTTAAATATCTCTCTGCTTATTATTATGGATTTCCGGACCTAGGTGAATTAAAGTGTAAAGGTAACAGAAGGAAATTTTGGAAAAAAAATAAAATAAAAATAAAAAAATAATTTGCTTGTGTCAGCTTTCCATGCATTACACAGTGGTGTCATTCTTCGTGAGTGAAAGATATCAGATTTTCTTTTTATCATCTTCAAAATGTAAGTACCTAAGAAAAATGAATATACATTCCATTAGAGACCAGATAGAAAATGGTGGCTTACTTTTAACGCAAAACACAAAACACTTTCCATAACTTCACAAAACATAAAAAAAAATCACAAAGGTGAAGCAAGTATCAAACTACTAATGTAAATGTAATATCGGAATCTTCGCCAACGAAGTCGAGTAAATAGGGCAACACTGCCAACTAAAGATATATGTGATGCTGATTTGTAGAATTCTACACAATTCTAAGAGTGTTTGAAAATTCTTCTCAGATCAACGTTTTAGTTGAACCCAGAAGGATGAAATGCCAGAATCAAAAGATTATTATTGATAACAAACCACTCTGTACTCCAACAACGACCCCCTTTTGAAAAGGGAAGGACGTACATGAACATTTTTACAGATGGACATGGGCAAACGTGGAAATTACAGAAATGATTCCAAATATAAGCCTTGTATCATGTATGTACGATGTTGCATTTTAAAATTGAAATGTAATGAATTCCCGAATTCAACAGAAGGGGCATTAAGCGCACTTCCTTTTGTGATGTGAAAAACGCTTCGGGTGATCCCGTAAAGAAAACATCATGCATGACGCATATGCTTGTGGATGGCCCGTTCGACGGTACACATGAATGCAGAACATCAAAATAAATGTACTTCCTCACCTTACATAATTTTTATCTGAAAACATAAAAAAAAAAAAAAACTCTTTGTAATGCCTCCGATTTTAAATCTTACTCTATGAAGAGTAAGAGACATTGGTTATAGTGAGTTTTTTTTTAAAAACCTCACCGTACCTCCTTTTTTTGCTTGTATTGTGCACTCCGCTTATATTATATCTGTATGCCTGTATGTCTAAGCTATACCAGAAAATTTTTGATTCAGCTTAATGACAGAAGAAGAAAAGAGGCATATCAGTGCGTTTCAGCAAATGAGTATAATGATTGTCTTCAATGTATTATGAAAAACATTGAATTCAAGAAAGGGTGGAAATCTACCCATAGCCAGCCATCAATGTTTCATTTAAAATGTTCAGAGAAACATGTGTTATCCCAAAGTGTTAGCAATGCCGACTCATTTCTGGTTAACATTACTAACATTATTTTATAAAACTCCAAATTCAGAGGACTTTATCCCAGTTCTTTAGGCTAACATAGCAGGCCGTATGGAACTAGTTAGCCATCCCAAGTTAGCGTATGCTCTACGGTGGACACGCACAGAACAATATTCTGAGCTGCCAATATATGCTAGTGAAATTTCGATTTTAATATATTTCCAAGTAATGCTCTTCATTTTCAAGGCAGTGGAGTACTTCAATACCTAAACGTTTCCTGTACGTGGGAGACGTGAGATTGAAATTATAATATTATCAGATTTTTTGTAACATAAGAGGAAATTTTTATTTTATTATACAAGAAATTTCCGTATTAAAAGCGTTTATTCAGTGCTAGTGTTCTAATTATGATCGCAGACAACAAACGTATCCGATATAATTTGTGCGGCATTACAATAAAACGCCGATAGTAGATATCTCATGTTTGGTTAAGTACAAAACAAACTTCCATTATTCAACATCATCAAAACAGCAGAAAACATTTTCACATATCTACACGTTCCAATTCGAGAAAGACCACTTGTTTCATATATAGATAACTTAGCAAACAGGAGGACATTTTTTAAGACATGAATTAACTTTTTATTTGACATCATAATTTTGATTTTTCGTATTAAACGCCTATCAATGCTGCTTGCCTTAAATGGCGTTTCGCTTATTAAAGGATATCTATACAGAAAGCAGGCAGCGAATGCTGGCTAAAATTTATGTACGTAATTCGGAAAAGTATTCTGTAAGTCAATCTCTGCACTTAGTTAACACATACACATCCCCAGCGCAACCGAAAGGAATCAACTTTCAAGATGATACACCTCGTGCATAGTTTTTTAAGAAACATATCTTAAATATTTGCAATGTCTCAGTTTTAGTATTACTTATATATTTGCCGGTGGCACTAGCTACTTAATATTTTATTTCTTACACATGAATGGTCCTACTGGCTCTTCTGCTTATTCACGATAGTTTCAAGTTATTCTTAAACGAATGAAAGAAAAATAATTTTTGTTATCTCTGGAATTGTAATCTTCTTGTCGGTCTTTCTCAAATTACCTTGGAAAATGGAATAGAAAATGGTACTCCCCAAAAGCAGATTCAGTAAATTCCTTTTTGTTAAAAATTAGACTCCGAAATTGATTTAACAACATTTTCTTCGTCAAAACTATGCGATATATGTGTCCGTAGAGATATACATTTTAGACGAAAGCGCAGTGCGGGCAGAATAAGTTTTCCCTTAAATTCCCGTGAAAACAAATATTATTTTTAAAAGAACATAATGCTTAAAAAATGTGTCATGATTGTATATTATGCAAATACCTCAGTATAGATTCAGGAAAGAAAAAATGTTTTGTTCTTCTCTTCTTCTCATTAGATAGATAAACTTTTTGCCATTAGCCTGGCTAATAGGAAATACATTAAAGATATTCATATGCTTGAAAATATCTATTGCAGTGTGTAACAATGCTACCGCTCTTGCGTACCTTCCTTATCTAATATTGAGGAAAAACATATCTGGTGCAAATGATTCATGATTATTTTACATATCTCATTTTCGAGGGATGTTCTGCTCTCTACTTAATCGTTTCTACGTGTTTAACGAAATTTTCGTTTCCTTAGCGAAGAAACCACCACATACTCAAAACGCTAAGCTAATTTAAGCTATTTGTTTGAAGTTACCTCATCGCTGTTTTAAGGTCAACCAGTATCTGGTGGACTAAGACAAAAACATGCCTCAGTGATGTGAAGCAATACAAAGAGGAAGTGGTGAGGGATCAGCAAATTGAAAATTGTTTGTAATGCCATCAATAAATAGTGATGCAACAATTCTTGTACAATATTTTTAAATTTAAGTAAATTGTCCAAACCTTATTGTCCAGTATATTCATCTAATAATGGTGAAAAAAGGAACTTTTTTTAAAAACTTCAGAGCTTAAGCAGCAGAATCCCAAAAAATTATTGTAAGGCGAATTATCTTTCACTGGATATGTACTTCGTATGTTTCTGCTGTAGAAAGAGCATACCACTCACTCCTTATCTGCCTGAAATCTGTAGCTAGGGTGATCATGGTAATGTAGAATAGGAGATTCGTAACGTGCCACTTTGTTTGTTGTATCTTAAACTAATAATTCAAGCAAGCTCTTTCTACTGATAGATGTGAACTCAGGATTGCTCGTGATAAGATATATAAACCTCAGGGTTAACGAGCTTGATATGCAATTCATGTTATTTAGAGCACAGGAAAAATCTGTTTACTAATTTTTAAAGCTATTTTTATTAATAGGGAAATAAATCAATAATAGGTATCACAGAATTATTAGTGCTAGAGACATTTGATTTATTGTGCTTAATTTCCAATTAAGGTGATTATGAAAACAGGAAAAATCTGACTGATTCAATCTCTTTTTATTCATAGAAGTACTCACATAATTATTGGTGATAATATAGTATGATACATTTCCGAGTCAACGTGTTTGATTTTCAGTTCAGTTCAATAACAACACAAGAAAAATCTGGTCCCTATGTACAGAAATCTCGCAACATAAATTTTAAGTTTCCGGGAGCCTTAAACAGGTGCTCGAAAAATGTATTTTGATATTTTGATCACATATAAACTAAAAATAAGTATCTTTGCAAATGTATCTAAACGAAATATATAGATGTTGAGTTTCTTTCACAAACAGGCGAATGCAGACGGTACATTACAAAGAACATTTGGCATTATCATTCCCAGTTGGTGTGGGAAAATGTTAAATCTATATTACTTTTGTACAAGCTTACACCAGTAACGACCGTTAATACGCTTATAAAAATTTTGATTACATCAAATAAAAAATTACTGTCTATTTGAAATGCCACACATGTATATTTCTTTCTTCATTTATCCTATTATTTTTTTCTATTTTTTTATCGCGCCTGTATAATGAGCTACCCGTATGTAATAAAACGTGCATGCAATTCCACAGAGGAGAGTATTTTGAATTAAACAAATAACATTATTTTCCAACAAGTGGTACTGAGAACCAAAACATTTTAAAATTTAAGAAGTAAACAATTAGTCAATTAAAAATGAAGAGAAAGGGAAATTTAAGGATAATACGCATTACCCAAATTTGGTAGTTACAAATTATTTTTTGTAAAATACGTGTGCATATCCACAACTGAATTATACAATATAATCCATCTGTGCTAGAAATACACAAGACGGTGATAGTCATATTTCATCCGATACTTTGGTTTCTTTGCGTATAAAATTAAAGCAGCTGCTTTCTGTCCACGTCATTCATATTTCTTTTATGGATTAAATCTCAAAAATTTACTCTCAAACTAGTCAAAAAATTTTTATTGTGAAACAGCGATTTTACGCCACAAATGTTGAAAACTGTGCTTTTAAAATATTATAAGCATCATCTTAAGCGCCAATAGGAATATGGCGATTCAATCGGGAATTCTATATTATATTTCGAAAGAAAAATACGTGAAGACGGTCTAGCTTACACGTTTATGTTATCCACGTTGAATCGCTTAATATTTGGAAAATATTTCATCTTAATGCGTTTGGCATCAGAAGTGCTTTTCATAAAAATACCTATGGTCTCTGCGAAATATTATCGCTTAATGCTACGATACTAACGTGCATATGCTATACAATTTGTCTAATACAAATCGCAAAAATTCTACTCGCTTTACATCGTTGATATAAAAATGGTATGAAAGTCAATGTCAGGGGCTCAAACCTAATAACTGATATCCTGTGAACTACAGTATATATGAATTTCAGTGTACATTTCTTTTCACTTCCTTGTTGACAAGCTCAATACAGTGCTCCTTTAAAATAACCTAAACCTCTAGTGCTGGGAGATTGTTCTGAGTAAGTAATTTTGATTCAATAACTTCCTGGGCAAGTTTCACTGGGACACTTGGGAACAGCGATGCGACATCCAGTAAAGCACAAACAAACGGAGAGCTGGTCTGTGCACAGTTCCGAATCCTATTTAATACTTCAGTGGTTACTGAGTTAGTCGTTGATTTCGTTAAAGGTGTCAGAAAAGTTTCCAGTGCATTTTCGACAGGTCGTAAAGGATTTGCGTATCCGGAAACAAGAAGACGAATAGATAACCCCGCTTTATGAAAGTTTATCTACCCCTTTCACGTTTCTTTAAACGAGGAACACACATACCTTTATGGGATAAATCCCATGTCTTATCCAGTCATGATACCAAAAACTCAACTTTATTTGCAAAAGGTTTGTACATCTTTAACAACTCTTCAGTGTGCTGTACCAAAATTATTCACTCTCCTTGGAAATTAATTTTTAAAGAAAATACAAAAACCACAAAATAACTCCTATATCATTAACTACATAACTGTCTCTACTCACTACCACCACCACCCACTGGTATCATTCTTTCAAAATTCCCAGTGAGTTGCATCAGTATGAAGGCGCATGCCCACTACGTATATGACTGATTGGTGATGTACACTGACTGACAATGAAACTGAGGAACCTAGAAGAAAACATGATACAACTGCGAAACCTTACAGATTGCTAAAGCGCGTGATGGTATGAAAATGATCCACGTTTGGCGAGATTCTGCATGACCGCATACCCTGTGGTAGCGCTCCAAGCACGAACCGGCATCCTTATAAACTGGAGTGTGAGCGCTGCTCCATGAAGGCGAAAAGCAAGGGCCGTCGCAAGCACGAGTATAGAGTAACAAGAATACTACTTCCATTTTTACTACTTCCATTTTTTTAATTAAAAAAGTGGAAGTAGTATATGAAGGATCTCAAAATAATGCCAATCCTGTTCATTATTTCGCTCCAAGGGACGTGGAGGAATCATTTTTTGAAATGATTCAAACCAAATATGAGATCTGAATTTCTGTTAAAAATGTTAACGTACGTTATCTTTTCAGATCAACAGAAATATCATTGGCTACAGAAAAGTTCGAAAACTCAATGTGATTAATCTTGAAAAGAAATAATCCACTTATGGAAATACAGGAGGAAAAACATTTTGTCATATTTAACTAATTATTTATTTGCAATTTCCTAATGCAATTTATGGACCAGAACTACTGATATCACTGTAATTCTATATGTCTTAAAAGAAACATAGTGCTTTGTTGCTTAAGTGTTTAATTTGTGATGAGATTCTTCTTAAATGTGCGAATGTCAAATGACTGAATTTAAAATCCCATTCAGAGCACCGGAGTATAGTTTGCTTAACTGCGAAAAAATTAATTTGCTTTTATTCCTCTGAATACATTCATGCGAACGAATGTTTTCAAGAATATGACGTAAAGGAAATGACTGATTCCGTTTGTGTGACATACAGTTGGATCAGAGAAATTTCCTCCTCGTTGACGCTGTACTGCATGCTCTAAGAAATTTGTGACTTCCCTTTTATCTTACTTATTTCATGAATAGTATTTTAATGTTTTATATAAAGTGCATACTTTTTGGAATCGAATTTCGCCCCATGGCCAGATTCAACTGTGCTACAAGGTATTATTGTGAAGTAGCAGTATGTAAGGAAAATTTCATTTTTAGTCATAAAAATTTCAAACTACCAACCGCTTAGAATATTTCCTTCATTTCCTGTATTCCACTTTTTAAACTTTTTATTGCGAAACGTGAAGGCGAGTATCATGTCCTCTAGTAAAATATTTACAAATTAATTTTTCCCTTCAACAAAGAAGCGAACTCAAGAAATTAGATTCACACTGTTATTATTTAAATGAGTGCTTTCAACTGCCGTTAAAGGTAGGTTTCTTGAAAGTAATGTAAGAATAGTCTTCATAAGATAATTTGGTATAACATAACTTTATATAAACAACCAGTAGCGTTAGAACTGCGAAATAGATGGGGAAATGGATACAACCCGAAATCAGTAAATAAATAAGTAAGTATGGGAACATAAATGCACACTAAATTATAGTTGTAGCTTTGCCGGCAAATCTAACTAGAAAAAATCAAATGGTCACAAATCTTAAAAGTTTAACACATCCGGGATACTTAATTGCACTAAAAACTCCTCTGATTCCGGCGAAGAGGAAGCCAATTCAACACAGTTCAAAACTAACAAAAATGTTCAGATTATTTCTCTTGCTGTTAAATATTCACATATATATGTGATTATATCATTCGTTTTTCATTATAAATATTACAAAACTTTGAATTCAGTTGTAATAGATAAATACATAATCATACCGCATGCATTGATTTTCCTTTTCTTTAAAGTAAAAAGAATCAAACCAATTGAGACTGTGTGTTCAAATTTGAGGTGGTTTAAAAACTTCTCTTGCGGCCCAATTATAATTTTGAGCAGCAGATTATCACTCATTTTTCGCCAATGCACTTTAAAAAAAATAATAATTCAAGATGAGCAAAGCCAATGCCAAGCGTTTATATCTATTATTATCAGCAATCCCTAAACTGCCTCTACAGTTTTCATAATGCCGTATACGATATCACATATTTTCGAAATTATACATCTGTCATCAAGTCGCCGTGGTAATAAACACTTTTCAAAGCTCTCCACAGTGCTTAAAACTTGTGCATGTCTATTTTCCTGCCGGTCCGGTCTCCTTTCCGTCCGGTACGGTCTCTTTCATTCCCGGTCGGGATAGAGTGGTGACGGGTGTTGTACCGTTGTCATGAATCCCAAGCTCTTCGCTTGTCAGGAAATATCCCGTCAAAATCTGTCAATGAAAAATACTTTTGCAATTTTTCTCAAACGAACTCAGACAACTGTCATCCTTTCGCTCTGTGGTTGAAAGACCTCCTTTGTGGCAGTTCTATCCAAGGGCGTATTACGCTAATACATCATCTTCCTCTCCTTTATTTTAAATGTGTTATTTATCTCTGAATTTCAAAACCGGAATATATATCAAAGTAACAGCTGCTTCAATGCATTAATGATAATTATAATATATTTTTATTATAAGTATGTTTTGACGAATCAAGTGCTGCCACTGCACCCCCGTGCTAACAAAATGTTGATTGATGCGTGAGATTTTCTCCAATCGTGCTCTACGTTATCACACAATTTAATTTGAGGTACCGGATTTCGAAAACATTAATATTTACAAATATTTGTTCTATTCCGGAAACAATGTAACCGGATATTTTTTTACGCTTCCGTGATCAGAAGTATAGTCACCTAGCGGGTGGATATAAGAAAGCTAATGAAAAGGAATTCAATTCCGTTTCTTTTTCCCGCAGAACTGAAAATAAACTATTGCAGGTGTTAGCAACGTCATTCTAGTAACTTATTCTGTGTTCCATAACCAAAGGTTTGATAGGGAAGGGTAGTCCCCACAGTACGCTCATCACGCCCCTGGTTAGAAAAAGTGACTCAAACATGTATCTCCATCACTACGTTCGTGGACATTTTATAACCCTTTTAGGAAGCAGTCAATCAGAAGGCATTAGTATAAGTCTTCCCTTCATGAATATTTTGAAAAACAAAGCTGAAAAAAGCAACGCTTTTTAGTATGCTGATTTAGTCGTACCTGACATGTTCTTCCTCTGTTTTTACAGCGAATATATTCGTTACAGCTGCTATCAGCCTATTTCTCTACACGTGTTAATTCGTTCCATCACGTTATTGGGTAAATTGACCTGCACATGTGTAAATTGACTTGTAGAGGCTCTGTCCTAAAGTAACTTGAAACATTTGAAGTACATACATTTTGCCTGTAAAGCATATTTACTGATTTGACGCTGTCCAGAAGTTACCAAACAGAAGAAATTACTTTAAAGCAAAATGCCTTATTTTTAAAAATTCTTAAAAACAGTTTAAAACAAAATATCTTAAATCACTCAAGGCCAAGAAATGACAATTAAAAAACATGAAAAACATACAGTACTTACAAAATAAATAAATAAATGAAATAATCAATTAAACAACTTATAAGTGAACATTCCTCGAATCACAAACAGAAACAGAAAAAAATCCAAACTAAAATAATTATTCAGTTTGTGTTACAAAGTTTAGCAAGTTAGTTTTTAGCCAAATGCAATACATATACTGTAACTCTAACTTTTCATTACTTTTCTTTAAACATTACTATCTGAGCACCTGTTCAAAATTCTCTTTTCAGGGCTGCTGGACCTACTGCATAACGATTTCCCCTTCTGTCAAGATCCGTAGGGATTAGATACTTTCGAATAACGTTTTTGAGGGAATTAGTAACCAGAAAGAGTTCTTCAAAATTATTGAAGTGTATGCTTCAAAATATTGAACCTTTAGTTCTTGAGACGAATCTTATCTGGAAAAATTCATATAAAAATTCTAATGTGAAATATAATATTTCGCTGCAGTAGAGTGTCCTAACATTCTCAGCTTTACTTCAGTACTAAAAAATAAGGTAAAAAGCTGAACATTAGCTATTTTTAAGGCTAATAAAAAAAGTGTATTTAAAGAAAAATCCAGAATATTTTGTATCATGTCAGGAATAGCATTTCGTTTACACATGAGAACGATACATTAATATCTGCAACTTTTTCTAATGTAAAAATCATACACTTTCATTTTGGAGATGCATTGTGTCAATGTAACAGAAAGAAACACTGCAGGTATTTTGCAAAGATAAGCAACTTTAGCACGTAGAGTAAAATTTAAATTTCTGGGATCAGCCTGCTTAAGCATCATTTACACTGTACATTTTTTGTTCTCTGAAATATGTAACACTCATAACCACTAATAACATCGCCTTTATCAGAGATTTTCGCTTTTGCAAACATTTCTGAAAACACCCAAAAGAGTTTATAATAGGCACTTTCAAAAAAAACAATGCTTATTTATAATATTTATTTTGAACGAAATACTGTAAACCAACTGAGGAACATTTGTTTTGTTACTTTAAAACATATAAATAAAACCAAAATTACACATTAGATCGTTATAAATATTGTCTTTTGGAAGACATGCTGATAATTCCACGGAACGAGATAACGAAAGCCAATGTTCTTTCATGGCATAACCTTATGAAGAGGCAATTCGAAATGTCAGTTTATAAGGGATGACACTCATATCTTTATTGTGAATGTGGGATCGAAGTTTCTGCCATATTTAACAATATATTTAACCTAGTTCCCTAATGCATTTAAATCAAGTTTTTACATTTTTGTGTAAGTCATTTAAGGAGATCAATATGTCATGCTTCGAAATTTCTCTAAAGTGAAACTTTACTTTCATTTCACGAAATATAAGATTCATATCTCAGAATAATTTTATTATTTAAAACCACATATTATAAAAATTCAATGTTACTGTATTTCTTCTTTTTAAAAACTTTTTTGTGCAAAGTAACACGCAGTATATCTATCGATATGCCCCTTTCGCTTTTTCATAAGACTGAATTTTTTTATTATATTTAAAGCTATTTACGTTTAGGAAACATTGCATTTAAAAACACATATATAAACATCTGGTAAACATGTCTCTACGTGGTGCAGCTGAAGAAGGCTGTTGGAAGAAACTAATTTTTCCACAATTTTCTATATACAAGAGATGTAAACTTTATGCTTTTATGTGCGACCTTAAGGGAAGTCCATGTATAGCTAGGATTTTATTTTCAATTATAGAAAATATATAACTATGTGCCCCAAAATTCAAATTTTTTACATCACAATGAAATTGCATCTAAACGTTTGATTTAAGAAATTGCCTGTGCGACATATGCGCTGTATAACTCAGAGTATTTTAATGTTATAAATCAAATACTTAAAAATTCTATTATCCTAAAAAATACGATCCCTACAGCGCAAATTAATTAAATGACTTTCGACCACACCTTTTATTCCATACTTTCTCTTTCTTTTAACATGAATTTTGCAAAACATAACACGTGACATGCTGCGTTCTGTCCGTCGCTGGTAAATGACTGAAATTAGTTGTCTTATTTTAAATGATTTTTGATTTCGAACTACTAAACTACGTTAAAATCATTTTATTAATTTTGTAATATTGATTTAGAAAAATTTTACATCTATGTTTCTCCTCCTTATGTGGTACAGGAGTAAAAGGCTATTGTAATATAATTATATTTTATTAAATACAGTTTTCCGACTGTATCAAGGGAAGCGAATGTCGGGCACAGTTCGCACTTTAATTCATTCAGAATTATCATTCCATGAGCCACAAATATGAGTTTTACATAACAAAGGAATAAACTCCTTTTATTATATATAGTTTTTTATAACATTAGAGGAAGCGGATCTCGAACAGAGTTTGTATTCCAATGTACGCGCAATTATCTATGTGCATGGCACAAAACTGAGTTTTTAAATGCCATCGCTTCTTCGTCTAAACATCAGATTTGGAAAACAATGCTGAACATATCGCAGTTCAAGAAAAGTATTTCGCGATGAGAAAATATCCCGCAAGGCAATTTACGCTCCTATATTGAAAATGTTACTAAAATGTAGTTATTTTCTGTGGATGACATTTATTTACTACGGTAAAAATTACAAAAACAACCTAGAGATTTCCCGCTGGAAACCTAAAAATACAGTTGTTGTTTTTTATGTTGCATCAATTTTCAACAGTACCCGTTGAAAGATTACTTTCAGTGGCGTAGCTTCCTAAGAAAACTCTGCCCTAGCTTCCACTGAGCTCTCTTCTAGCAGTGGCGTAGCTACCTAAGTAAATTCTGTCCAAGCTTCCTATGAACTCTTCCCTAGCGGTAGCGTAGCTTCCTATAAAATCTGATCTAGCTAGCCTTACTCGCAGTGGGGCCCTTTATCCGGCATGGAAAGCGAAAAGTATTCTATTGAGTTAAATGTATCCTTTTCACTCATTTAGATTTGTCTGTTATTCTTTTCACAGAGAGCTTTTTTATCTACTGCCAGTTACAAGTCTGTTGTAATTATTATTGCCTAGTGAAATACCACAACCGTGGAAATTTTTATTTTCAGGAGAGTGTCCGTATCAGACGGAATAACCCTGTAAGTTTATAATTTTTTTTGAATTTATGTAATAACTCTCTTATGTGTATCATGTCGATTCAATTTGTATTGTTGACGAACTCCATCTTGTAACCTGATTTCCGCTGGAGTTGGGGGTGGCCGCTCTTCAAAATCGGACCTACGTCATTGTAGTTCTTAGACAATGAATATATACAGCACACTAGCAAATGCTATTGCAGTCTGAGGATGGGACATAGTGATCCCGAAAGATCTAACTTTTTTATATGTAAATATTTTAACTTTTAGTAAAGTTTTACCTGACTTGAAAATTGTTTACATGTTACATAGAACACCATTACAAATTATTTACTAAAAATCTTGTCAAGGGGCCCTTTCATGAGGTTGTATCGTGTATTGACGGTGTTGTCTTTAAATTTCGTGCACATTACACATACTTTCGTTTTTTCAAGATGCAGATTTCTGCATTAAGCAAAGGCCATCTTATCTTCTTTTTTGAAGCGTAGCAGATATCCCAAGTCTGCCAATCAGACTGAAAATGTTTTCAATCTTTCGGTTTTATTATAAAGAAAATCTGGAGCACATATGTTTCTTTCTAAAGCGTGCATTTTTCTCTGAAATACTTTCCAAATAGTTACTTTTGAAACCTTTTGTTAAAAGTTTCAGTTTATTTTTATAAAACCCTGAAATTTATCATTCCAGTGAAGGATACTTGCTTTATTGTTTAACCCTCCGAGCGGTTTAAACGTGCTGTGCGCGTTCAAGGTCAACCCTTTTTAAGACGGCTCGACCGCGTGAGACTCGTTCTGTCTCTACTTATCCGAAAGCGGTTTGGCCGCACCAGGCGCGATTCCCCTGACTACTTCCTAAATCGGTTAGCAGGCGTGGAATGCGTTCAATACTGTCTTGGGGATTATCAGCTTGGACACACTGGGTGCGTTTCTAACGTAGGGGCAGTGATTTTTACGGCAGGGTACTTCGAAGTCTGTTATCCCTATTTTGTGCTCGAAGTCTGTTATCCCTATTTTGTGCTCAAAGGCTGTGTCCCCAGTCACAATAATGTACATCCTTTCAAATGAAAGTCACTTTTGCGCAGGTGTGGATTCTGGATTGTAGTATAAAAATTTTGTGTTTAGGGAGCACAGTTTTATAGGTAATGCCAACATTGCTTGCACATAAGAAAAACACCATTTCGTTTTCGCTAGCAAAAATAACATTTCTGCCCATAACTAACAGCTTCGAGAGGTGAAATTAGTTTCATTTACAACATTTTGATTTCCGTCTTTTGCAAAAATTAGCACAGTTTCTGCATGTGTTGAATACATTCGATTACGAAAGTGGGCTATTGATGCATCTGATACTATTAATACAATCCTTAAATACAGTACGAAACTAGTCTTTTGACATATCATGATATATCTGTATTCCTTTTATTTTTCTCAGTTGCGTTATGCCATTTGGTGTACTGTAAGTGTTAACTCGATTAACAAAATTTTAAGATAATTACCAGTATTTTATAGTAGGCTATAAACTTTAAATACATGTAAAGTTACTTAGAGGCATTTTAGAATTGTGACAACAAAATACTAAAATATTTCTATCATAAATACGTTTTAGGTGTTTCAGTTATTTCAGAAAACAGGATTTTAAGACTATGATTTGAGCTGTAACTACACTCCCGTATGTATGTTTGGCGGTGCGTAAAATTTTAATATACTGTAACTTTACAAAATGAATGATGAAATTTCTCTTAGACATGTCCTCTTGCAGAAATATGTGATTCGGTTCCTAAGCATCGACCTTTTCAAATGTCAGAGCATGCTCAAAGAACAAAAATGCGCAGTACCTCTTGTGCAATAATTATTCCATAATTAAATAAATAAATATGTGCTATTATTAACTGTTATCCAGTAGAAAATGTTTGAATAAGTTTGATACTATTTGTTTTTCTGTGTCCTCCTGCTTGTGAGTAAATTTGAACATATTGCGGGCCTAAAAAAAAGAAAGTTTTTGTTTTATTTTTGTTTGGGAATTTAAAGAGCACAGTGTCATCCGTCCCTAATTTGAGACTGCTAATTTGAGACCCTGTCACCCGTCCCTAATTTGGGACTGCTGATTCCAGAGAAGGCCAAGCTAATGATATATGCTTCACGCTTCCCCAGCATTCAAAAATCATGACCCATCTCGGAAGACTGATTTGTAGGCAACGCCTCATACCAATAGGAAACTGAGGATTCTTGGGTTCCTTCCTATTTTTCTTAGCAACTGTTTCATTTCTCAATAGATTTGAAAACTGTTCGTTTGCTAAATTGATACGAAATTATGTAATATATTTCAGAATTATTTATATTAAAATAAAATATTCAGCATGCACAATTTCAATGTTGAGTTAATTAATTTTAATTTTTTTAATTTCTTACTGACATTAACTGAAAGAAACATCTTATTCCACAAGTTCTAATTATAATATACAAATTTTTAACAAAAGTTTATTCTAAGAGGCCATGCTGAAGAAATCAAGAGTGCTCTTTGTCAGCGCATATAATTCTGCTTCTCGCAAGTTACCAAATCACCAATTCAGTGTCGTGCAGTGAAGCCGACCTTAGAAACGTGTGAGACAGTTTCACGGTGAAAAACCGGTCATTGCGTTGGCGGAACTCTGCTTTCACTCGTGAAGTGGCAGCCGTTTTGAAGCGGCTTTTATGTATCCCAGTAGCGTTTTCAAAGCGGCGGAATCAGATTTCATTAGCCGGTTGGAGGGTTAAGATATTTTTTCCGAATGTTTAACTTTTCAAACATATTTGAAAGTTATGCCATTTTCAGAAGAAAATCCGTGTTGCAGTTGAGTTTTGCCATTGCATGATTTTCTTGAGCAAATGTAGAATACCTCATGTCTCGGCTCAACCATTGTTTTCGTCATTTTGCCTCTTGACAACCATCCGGTTTAATGGTAAGGAAATGTGCTCCGAACCCAGATTTCTACTAAAAAGCTGAATATTCCGATATTTTAGTGCATAAGTTTTGATAAAATTTTCAATCTTGACAACTGCCTGTGACATTTTATTTAGAAGAGAGCTTCAGATGCCAGTGGCTTTCGATGTGACATGTAGTGTGCCCACTTGATTCCGAGAGCTACAGTTTGAATCCTTGCTTTAAGTCCAGTGATCCATACATAGGTAGTACTCCCTCTGTTAAGTTCCCAACGTATTTCTCCCATGAGATACAATTTTTGTTTAAGAAAATATCAATCATATTAAAAATGCACTCCGCAGTCATATTGTTAAGAAAAGGTTCACAAAAAAGCATTTCTCTTAGTTTATCGCCATCAATGAAACGGATATATACAATTAGATGGCCATCTCTATGCACATACATTATTTCATTAACTTGAAGTGCATAGTAACATAGTAAGTTCACTTTAGGCGCATATCTCTCAGATGAACTTATCCCTTAAGTACTCGGGAATTTTTAACGTTTGCCGGGATGACAATTTTTAATGGGCGACATTTTTAATTGCTCAAATGGGAAATATTTGTTAATTGCTCCGCCATACATTCATCAAGCATAACAGACACAATATAAAATGATGAGAGTAATACAGGACTTTTACCTATTGGTTGTGTTTCCTTGCACTTGGTAATTCCGTGGAAAACCTGATAGGAAGCCCGAAGAGCTTTTGACGGTAGGCTTTTTTTAGTAGAGTTTCGCTTGGTAGACTGGAATTTAATAAGTTTTTTTTTAAAAAAAGATCATTTGGTTGGTTGGCAAGCTCTACATGTCTTGTTTTCAAGAGATGCCATTTTCATTAATTTGGCGTCATACTATTCAAAGCTAAAACATTTAAACATATCACACACACTGCGGACGTTCTTCACAGTAAGCTTCGATTTTGTAAAACACATGTAATGATAATTGCTTTTCTATATATGTTTTTGTAGTGGTAGTGGTCGTAGTATTTTTCTCACTCCTGCCAAACCTGGTAGAATGATCATTTTCAACTTTTTCATGAGCGCTGATTAAAAACGGTTTCATTTCAAAACAAAAACTGTTCGTTATTAAATAATACTTCTACTTTCTCTGAACAGAAACACACAGACACAAACTCTAATTCGCACAGCATATAAACATACACAAACGTGGATTACGTCACGCAAAATGTGCAATTTAGATGCGATGGCGAGACGTCTCTTCATACTTTACGACTTCAGTAAGCCAATAATAATGGTCAGATCATCATAAATGGCCTCACAATGTGTGATGTGTCAAGGCAGCCGAAACAACAACGAATGATGTTCGGTAAGAAACTGCCATCAGGAGTTACGCATTACTTTTAGTCGAGTTAAAGATATATTTTAGGATTTGAAATATTTCTTATTAACCGCTTGATCAATTGCTACCCTACACGAAGGTGCACACCACAGAGTAAGAACCGCTAAGGTAAACTGATTTCCGTTCAATTAAATTGTAATGATGTAACAGCATTTCTTCTATAATTCTATCTTTGCTGTTTCAAATAGTCCTTCATTTTTTGACATCCCTTGTTTTGTTTTTTTAAGTAATTTATGTAAAGCAAAAGAATATAATACTGTTACCTATGATAATATTAAATTGTATTTTTAATATTTTGTTTTGGTAGCTAAATACGCAAAAATTGTAAAATGTACATTGTATGATACAAGAAAATGACAGATATCATTCTTTTTTTTTGGAAGCTCAGGCATTTTATGGGTTTTCATGTTATAAATAAATTGAATGAAGAAAACTTCTTTTGAGACCGATAGGCAAAATCTATCAAAGGATAAACAGTTTTTACTGTTCCACGGTACAGTAAGATTCCTTATAACGGTGCGTGCGAAATATACTGCCTTTAAATCCAAAGTCAGAGTTATTGCCACATTTGAACTTTGTTTTAAATTTTTCCCATTTCCCAGAGTATTATTATACATGAGTGACCGTTCGTCGGGAAAATATCAAAACTTTAGCAGTTCAGGCGATATAACCAAGACATTCCTTGCCACTTCTATCTGGCGATGATCAAACGGAGTTATGTCGCTGCTTTTATACATGAATATTTTTCCATAACTGATATCCAGTGTACAAAAGCCTACTCTTGTTACAGCAATGTCTAATTTCAGAGTACCAACGCGACAACACATAACTACTGACTCACAAGGAAGTAGTGCCTCCCTTGTGTTAGAGAATCATGTTCCTCATTCAGTTTCTTTCAAAACACAAGCATTGTGTACTATTCGAAGTTACGTGATGATGACCAAAATCACCATTACGGTTAAACTTTATTTAAAATTTGAGAGACAGAAAATATTTTAATTGGAAACTTGCAGGGGCGAATGCAATAAAAATGATTGGATGTAAGTGTGAGATACAGAAGAAAAGGGCAAGAGTTTCTTTCATCAAATCATAAAATATAACATTTCACAACATCACGTATCACTCACATAAATGAGAAAACTGGAACGAATATTTTAATACAAATAATGCCAAACCTTCGAGGGAAATCGTTGCACGATCATAAGTATGTGATGCGAAAAGAAGTTAGAAACATTCATCTCAGTTTGCTTACAGTAAAAAATCAAAATGAAGAACACTTATAAATCACTTATTTCTCTAGACCTGATTTTCAATAATTTGCTCGCGTATGAACTCTTAAAGAAAGTTGCAATTAAAATAACGGAGCAGTAAATAAAATGATATATGTTTCTTAGAGATACGACCAAAGGTTTCGGATAATCCTCATGTTTTGTAAGGACTTATGGTGTATGAGGCTATAATATTCCTTATTTAGATCTTAGACGAAATTTTTGTATACTTACTGTGAAACTGCTTCTTTTTTATTTTACGGAACTTACGTAATATATTGGCATGCGATTATTTTGAAGAATTTCTTAAATGAATATCGTTGCTTACCATTGCGCTTTTAATGAGAAATAATTATTCCGAAAGAGTTCACCATAACTTTGCACACAACTAAGTAATTATGTTTTGTAACTTAAAAATCACAAAATGTTTTCAAAATTAGATGCAGTAGAATGGGTGTAAATTAGGATCCTTAAAATGTAAAAATTATTTTCACTTTTTTTCACTATTAATAGTATGTTTGCAATGTCGTTTTCCTTTACGAAAGCAACAATAATATATCTAATCGTAATGTGATCTAAATAACATTGACAGGCAACTAATACAAATTCTGCAAAACGAAAACTGATTTTGGAAATATTAATACATCGAGTGGCCAAATTTCACCTGGGTAGTACGCTGTTAGGCCACATTTTGCCTTTAATACTGCTTGAATTATAGATATGGACTTTATTAAATGCCAGTAATTGGCTTTGGGTATATACATATATTAGCCCAACTGCATCCTTCTGCTCTTGAAGATTTGATGGCAGCGGATATAGCTGTCTGATGCCCTTTCGACTTCGTCCCACAAATGCTTCATCGCATTTGGCTCCGTTGATTGGAGAGATTAATGTACCAGTACAGACTACCCCCTCCTCAAACCACTCCCGTACAATGTGAATACTAATGACATGGAGCATTGTTCTTTTGGAAGTATCTATCTCCAATGGGATAACCATCGTCATAACTGAATGGACTTGGTCGGCAACGATATTTAAAGAACGTTTGGCCGCCCAAAGTTCCTCAACACGATCCAAACTGCCCAAGTACTCCTTTGAAAACATACCGCAGGATATAACATTGCATTTGTAGGAGAAAAACACAATTTAGAAACACGTTTGCTTTGTCACTGAAATGAATTATTTGTTAATTTTCAGAATTGTAATTCAAGCATTATAAAATGTACCGTAATTTTTCAAATAGTAATATCGATCTACACCTCGGTTACCATCTTCTGACGTCTTTTTGAACCTGAGCTCATTTACTTTATCTAGCACTCAGGAAAAGGCACTACAAAAAGGTTTTTAATTTAACTACCCTCCATTGCCAGTGCATCCAGTTAGGACTATCTTTCCGGTTGAGAAAGTTGTTAAGTCACTCCCACCTACAGAACAAGATTTAGTGCGTCTATCTCTGGCTAAATCCCTTAAATTATAACAAAAGAGACCTATTGAACCCAAAGTACGGATACTTCAATATGAAAGAGAACAACTAATGCCATTAAAAAGAATACAGAATTGTCCATTGTGAGTGCAGATGAGACACATCAAATTGTAATTCTGGACAAGACCGAGTATATTGGTAAGATGAAGTATGCCTTTAAAGTTATTCTACACAAAGTTTTTAAAAAAGATCCGACCGCTGCTGCAATCTCCCGTTTGAATGACCTGAGAAAAGAAGGTTTTCTGCCTACCACTATCTCTTTACAAATGCATCCCCCAAATGGACCAAAATTGCCACTAGCATTTGGAAAGCTAAAATTACATAAACCAGATAATCCTGTTCGACCACTGGTCTAAGGACTTCATAATCGCACTATAACATTAGAAAAAGTTCTTGCCTCTTACCTGGCACCTCACTTTCAATACTCAAAGCATTCAATTCAAAGTGCTTCACTAGCCTAACATGAAATTCGTCACTTTGGCGCTCGTGGCCAGAAGTTCATAATGGCATCCTTGGACGTAACAGCACTCTTTCCAAATGTCCCTGTTCATGAGGTTCATATTATTATAGAAGAGAAACTGACTTCAATACCTGATGCCCAACACCCTGATGTTTCGGCTATAGTCAAAGCATTACAGCTCATTGCACGGCGAACTTTTTCAACTTTTGACAATATTATCTACCAACAGTTAGATGGAACCCCTATGGGATCACCCCTCTCTCCACTTTTGGCAGAGGTGGTCATGCAGAAAGCAGAGAAAACAGTACTTGATCAATGAATGCACAAACCTCTGTTATATATGAGATATGTCGACGACGTTCTGGTCTTCTGTCCGCACTCCATTGAATTACTTCGATCTTTTACCTTGGAATTGTCATCAGTATTCACAACCATTAAGTTTACAATAGAATTTGAAGAACATTTTTAACTAACTTTTCTGGATGTCCTTCTGTCTATTCACTCAAAAACCAAGATATTTCATTTGAAGTTTATCGTAAACCTACGCGTATTCCGACTTATATTCCTTTTGCATCCAACCACCCATTACAAAACAAACTAGAAAGAAAGCGGTCACATATCGCAAGAGCGTTTACACATTCCTCATTAATACAGTAAAGACAAAAAGAACTTAAATATATCCTGCTGACCACGAAAGAGTTCGGGTGCCCAGAAACATATATCTCGCAACTGATCCATACTACTGTGACAAGAGAAATAGTAAATAAAACATTTGTTGGATCGTTAGATTATAACCCTAACATTAAAAATGCTCTGCAGCGTTTCTGTAATAAACACCAGGTACAATTTGGACTACCAACAACAAATATTTTCAATATGGTTCGTTGTGCTCGTGATCAAGTAAAAAATAAATGACAAATATTGAATATACTGTATACCGCTTCAGTATCTTAAACATGAAATTCAACCTTGTTATTATATAAGCTCCACCCTCAGGACGTTGGGTTTGAGAACATCTGAACTTAAATACGATATTTCTAGAAAGGTTATATCGACCTCCTTGGCCAGGAAAGTTAAAGTGGAACATTTTGTTCCAGCTTGGGAACAAATGAGACATTTGGCATATACTGGAAACAAGACTTATACCTTTTTCAATGAAGCCTTATTTATTCTATGGTACGATAATTCATGCTGTAACGTAGATTTACCATGTTATGTACCAAATCCATGGCGACAATACATTCGAACACTTAGACCACCTAAGAACACATAACTTAACCTAAAGACTTTAAGATATAAAAAACTATATAAGATATACTACGTTTTTATTGCTACTTTGCGTTGCTATGGTAGCTAACTACACGTGAGGTACCCTGTATGTATTATAGTCCAACTCACATGAAATCTGATCTCCCTTGTTGGCTTGATAATGGCCCCTTGGGGGGACCGAAAGTGCTCTCCTTTTAACTTTTAACTTTTTAATATGCTCTTAGCTGTACATAGATGTTTTTAATTTCGAATAAAAGTGTTTGTTCATTGGGGACGGGTATGTACATTTGTAGAGTATCTTTGTAATCGTGCTTAAGACTGATATTATTGCTTCCTAGAAACTTACTTAGTTGTTTGCAGAAGCCTCTACAAATGGTTACTAGATGGTGCTCTTCAATAATGTTAGAAGCGTGAGGTTCCCCTTACCCCGCACGACTGCCACCCGACGGGCGCACGTGTGTGTTCCGCGCGCCCGCTACCGGAAGTAGCCTGAGCTTTTGCACCAGCCCCCGTGCTTCGGATAAACATTCCTCCCTCGTTCTACGAGCGACTAGAAATCATTCTCAGTCCAGATATTTCGAGAAGTTCACCAGATCCTTTAAATATCTCCTCCGCTGTCATTTTGACTCATTGCGGTGATCAACAATCTCATCCCTCCCACTAATTATAATTAGTTGAATTTTTTCATTACATTTTTTTTATCTTCAATACGTGCTTTATTTATTTTTACCTAACTGTACTTGTTAGAATTTTACATAGGCAAAGCGTACTTGTCAGAATTTGACAAAGGCAAAGCCAAAGCGTACTTGTTAGAATTTGACATAGGGCGCCTTGGGGAAACCTGGATTCAGCAAGTGCGCCTAGAAACGAAAAAGTTTGGGAACAACTGTCTTAGAACGTAAAAGCCTTTAATTAGGCTGAGATATAAAGTATGGTTAGCCATCCTTGAATGGGATCTTAGCAGGGATGGTAAAATCCATTTTGTTGCAGTAACAGCGAACGACAGTTATTATACTTGTTATGTTCAGTTACAGTTATTCAATATTCAATCTAATTAATAATTTTGTACAAGATTATAGTATTAATTCCCCAAAATATTATATTTTATTGTGGAAGGTCATGATGAGCCCACCTTTCCATCTGACTAAAGACAGAGCAGGAATCTATGTTAACCGGTTGGAATTCTTAATAGTAGGATGCTCTTTATTCTTAGACACGCAAAAAAGGCTGATTCCAGGTGCTAATTATTATTTCCAATTTTGAGTAATTATTAGTTCCCAAGAGCACAAAGATTTCTTCGGTGCATAGGGAAATTAATAATTACCGTTCGACGAATGATCAGTAACGATGGAATCTCCTCAGAGTAATACTGAGGGGGGGGGGTCTTGCCTATCTTCAGTGTGGAACTATCATTACACACTGCTTAACAAACTGATAACTACGAAAATAATTTTAAGACAGTATATTTGATTATTGGAAATAATAATAATCTAATAAATATTCAGACAATAAGCAAATAAATGCCCTTAAATATTATTATTTACTTCAAAAATAGTACAAAATCAGTCGAGCAGAATGCCAAAACGAAAACTGGTTTTGCTGTTTAGAAACACAATTTCACCTTATCGGCAGGCAGGCGAGATATTCTTTCATTTAAAATTTTTCCAGCTATTGAGAAACTGCGCTTGCAAGGAACGGAAATGATAGTCACCGAAAATGTCTGTTTTACCAACGAAACTGAATGTGGATACATGTGACCATTTACTTTCCACCACTCCATAAGATTATTATCTCTTGGCAGTAAGTCATCTTTTAAGTATCGTTGGACTTCTACAATGGCTTTCAACTATTTCGTTCCCGATAGCTGGATATCTAAATATTTTTACCAAATATTTGCCATACTGATAACTGATAAGTTAACTGGGTTTTTACTGAGGAAGACGCTTTGGCTTTTGCCCCCGAATTTATGTTTTCAGCAACCATATTAACATTCATGCGTTTAACGATGGCTGTCAGGGTGGGATCAAACATAATATCTTTGAAAGGTGAATCGAGAAACGTTGATGTTAAGAGTGCGTTGCTGCTGCATGCATTTTCAAATCTTACTTTGATATTTTCATTGAATTTCAGTAAAATAGCTATCGTTGTGTCACAGAATTCTCGCTTCAAAGTTCGGTGTAAACGTTCTGTAACACATTTGTTAAAATTAAGACTAAAGAAGATGTTGCATAATTTTCCCTACTCATAGGTTTTGAAATTTCTACAATTTCTGAGCAATTTTTTCATTTCTTAAGTGTCAGAAACGAAAGGCACGAACTGTCTATGTCTAGCAAAGCAACCAAAGTTTTCAGAGCATTCCCCAATTCGTTGAACCTGCTGAGCTCATAAAAAGTCGCATTTCATTGATTTGGAACACTTTGAATCAATTTCCTTGGAGTGACAAGTTTCTGCTTGGCTTCCTTTAATGTTAGAGATGCAATCGTGCTTCTTTCGAAAAACGGCACAATGTTTTTGACATTTTCCGGCAACGAAACAATTTTCTTGAGTCCATATAGACCTATCGGATTCACGGTGTGAAGCACACAACTAAAATGCTTCCATTTCAAGATATTCAAGATATTTTATTGTATTTTTTAGGTTTGCGCCTTTATCGGACACTTCTAATATAATTTTTCTCTTGATATACAATTGTCGTGCGACATGCTATAATATATAGCCTACGTTCTCACTCCTGTGACGACCGCTAAAATACCTGACGTCTAACAAAACAGTTTTCACTGCAAAATTATCTTCTATGTAGTATGCTGTAACACTTTTAAAGCCTTCGTTATTTTTATTGATATCCAACAATCTGTCGTCACTTTTAGTGTTCACAACCTTCAAAGCAGTTTCGAAACACGTTTCTAATTTCTCATACATTAACGGCAGCATTGATTCGATGTAAATTTCCTGTCTTGCAGGGTATATTGAGAATTCAGTGCTTTAAAAAATGCCCGAAGTCCGGCAGCCTCAACAGTGGGAAATGGCTGAAAATCTTTGGTGAACATTTTCATTAAGCAGTTATCAATTTGTTTGTTTGCATTTACTGTCATTTTCTTTGGCACCAAAGGATGGAGTTTGTGTGTTGCCCGTTTTTTCGTTTGCAGATCTGGTTATTCTGCAAGACTCATATTCATTGCTTTGAATATCAGTTTCACTGTTATTACCATGATCTGTACTGCAATCTGCTTCTGTGATATTCGATATGTTTCCTTGGAGGCCTGCATCATACTGAACAGTATTTTTGGTCTGCCTTTGCATAATTGTTACATCTGGTACACGAGTGTCTAAAGAAGGTTTTAACTTTACAATCGGATGTTTACTGTGCATATATTTTTCAAGTTCCAAATCGAAGTTTTGAAGGAAATGTTTGTTTGCAAATAACACACAATGCCTTACATTAAGAGAAATCCGGAATATCTCAAAATTGTCACGTATATAAAGATTTTCTATCCATTTCGTTAACTAATACCGAAGAGAACTCACTATTTGCAAATTAAATTCAAGGGTAAACTTCTTGGCTTCCACGGATTACTCGACAAATTCAGAATGCACTACCAGAAAACGTATTAACAAAATCACTGGACGAACAGAGTAACAACACCATCTCACAGTCACAGTGATCAACGAGCTGCTCTGCTAGTGACGGAATCGCAGTAACAGGGTTTCACAAACACCATGATCTACAAATGGGCAGAGAATTGAATCACAGGGTCTGTTTACTGGTTACTGAATCACAGAGGAAACTTGCAGCTTGTCGCGTAACTGGTATAGGAAATAACCGTTTACACACACCCTCAATAACAGGCAGTGACTGCTACTGTACTATAACAGCGACAAAATAACAAGTTCTTATCGCGTTACCCATCCCTACAAAGTATGTAAATGGAAGAAAACACAGCCCAGCGGATTTCCAGCGTTCGCTTATTAATCGCAAATTGTACAAAAACTCTATAATAAAATTGAAAACAACTTTATGCATCAACATACAATAGTTTTATGTCAGTTTTATGAATCCTTCATCGAATATATATGTAATATGAAAGTGAAATGTGTTTTTCCTTTATTAGACATGTAGAATGTTTCAGGTTAATATGATTTTTCAGTAAAAGTTCTAAAAAAAAGCTATTTACAAGTATTTCGAATAATTTTCAATGTCAGAAAAAGATATGTTTAATTTTTTTCCCTTAGCATCTTACTGATGTTTCACGCCATAGCCCATTGGAAAAAGGAGGCTTTAACACGTGCCGTTATGTTTTGACCGAAATGGCCTCAATTTTGTGAAATTTCTCAAAGTTTTTACCGCAAGTGAATACAGTTGTTATTCTTTTTTTTTTTTTTTTTTTTTTTTTATTTATTTTTAAGGTTTAGGTCCAATTCACATTAAGTTGTATGGAGCGAAGAAGAAGTAGATAGATTTGGGGTAGGGTCCCCTGATTGGAAAGGTTGAAAGAAGAATAGGAAAATAGAGTTGTAGATTTATACTGCTAAAAGTGAGCGCAAGAGAATTGCACTTTTAACAGTTAAGAGAAAAGTAACGTCTTGCTCTTTTGCAGTTGTTATTCTTGTGATTAAAGTCTCTTATAAACCCTTATTGCATTACGTTTTACTGTCAAAACTGCTTTATTCTTGTGCAAGTTTTGTGAAAAAGATGTACGTGGGTGTAATATTAAATGTTGTCTAGGGTTTAGATTACTATATCTGTGGCACTTATAAACTTTAATTCCTTGCAGGGATAAACAATAATTAATAATTACAAATAATAAACTGAAAATTCGGACTACGTTGGTCACATGACCGTTCGTTTCAGGGCCTGTTCTTTCTAGTGGGCTATGGTTTCACGCTCTGTGGTGTTTAACGTTGAGGTGGAGAACTATCGGTAGTTATGATGATCGATAATCAAAAAATAACAATCGATAATTATCGATAGTCAAAAATTAACAATCGATAACTATAGATAGTCAAAAATGACAATCGATATTCAAAAAATTTCAATCGATAGTTTGTCGGGAAAATTTCCCGGGAGAAAATTTGTTTTCTGGGATGTAAAATTATATTTGACAATAATTTTTCTTTTCCACACTGTCAGGAAGCTAAGCTCCGATAAACTTTGAAACCAACCAATTTTTTTCGGTTAGGTGTTTAACGACCACCGTGAGCAACACTAAGTGCTGTATACAGTCAGCCGTCTCTGATTTCGGGCCATTGGTTTCAAGAACGGGAGAAGCCGGTGCTGTAAGACAAACACAACCACATCAGTTCCTCACGGGAATGAAATCCGGACCCATTTCGTACGAATGGTCAGAAGCCAGCACTTAGACCAGTGCGCCACTGGGGCGGGGATCTACGTTTTGACGATATGTTCCCAGGGGTGTGAGCAAAAGTCACGAAAAAAAGGTTTTGCCATAAAATCGAGCTAAATCGTGGCTCCTTAATTCTCATTTTCTGTTTGTGTTGTACGATTTTTTTGTTTCTATTCACAAAAGCTAAATAAAAAATTTCTGCAGTTTGTATGCAAAAATAATGTTTCTATAATGTTTAGCAAGTTCGTGGTAATAATTCGAGAGAAATTAAATAATTAAATATTTGAGTGTGGTGGCTGTTACTCAATTGTTTTTTTCTGGCATCATTTAAAAGGACAGCAGCTGGATCCAGTCGTTTTAAATTACCCCAAGATTTGACATATAGCCCGACATTTTGTAGTTCTTTCCGCAAAGGCTACATTCTTCGTAGACCTTATTCTTACCAAAAGAAAAATAATGTTGCACAAAAGATATTTTACTGTAACCCTTTATTACTGATAACTTACCTTCAACAAAAACTGTTTCAGCGCCTGACGCACCTTTAAACTTCCAATACAAAAAACAAGAGCAACGCTTTTTGACTTGGTCTTTATCTGACTGAAACGTGCACTTTCGCTTAGAGCTTGACTAAAGAACAACAGAGTACAAAAACAACATGCCCTCATCGTTTCTTCTTTTGATTACAATTAACTTTAGTTTCGCATTGTCATCATGTATCAATATGGTTGGGCTCAATGTTTTCGACACCAGTATAATTGAGGTGAAAATGAGCGTTCCACTCATCAAGGCCATCGATGGAAACTGAATAGTTTACACCATCGTAATTTAAACTTGCAGCATTGAAAAACGTAAAACTGTCGATGTACTGAGTTGGACAAAACTATCGATAGTACCTCCACCTCTAGTTTAGCAACAGGTGTATTGAATAGGTTATGGTGACGCTCTATACGTTTTCTGATTAGGCTGCGCTAAAGTATTGAAAGCTAAATAGATAACTAATAAACATAAACAAATTAGTGTGTTCTTTCAAAAATGCGTGTCGAACGTGTGATGAAACGAAACAGTTGTAGCATAGACATTAGAATACAGCGCGTGAGGACGGGCGGGGCAGGGGTAAAGAACCATCGTTTTCTGCAGCTATGTGAGGTATTTGGCGGTAACCTTTGGGATTTTGGGGAATTGTATCTATCCACTGCAAACGACGGAATAATCAGAGAGTTCTTCGCTGGCACGTCCCTGAATTTATGTCATGTAATCAATCGCTCTAATTTGCCAGATGGACACCTTCCCATTCATGAAAAAACAAAACTTCTCCTTCTCAATTAATGTCTCGGAGTAATGACGGAATTAGCATTCCTAAAGGTCGTTTTAATTGGTCAGAGAAGACAGTCACGACAAGAGATACTCACGCCCATCCGTTTTCACAGTGACCAACAGATGGCAGCAGTGACTTGTAAGTCGCGGAGTGCGGGGCAGAGCTAGAAGCATAACCACAATTACAATTACTTACACCGAAAAGTAGTGTTATACGGAAGCTATCAAAAGTTACTTATAGGTCGGGCGATACGGGTGGCAGTGGCAGTGTGTCAGTGCCTTGAAGGCAAGTTTGCGACACAGGAGCCATTTGCGGGCGAGCGTTGTGCTGCTGGAAAATCGCACCGGAGTTAGCGTTCAGAAAAGGTAGGGCCACTGGTTGCAGGACCTCATTATCGTAACTTTGAACTGTCAAAGTGCTTGTAATGAACTCCAAAGGGATCTCGCATCGTACGCAAGTGCACCCCCAGACCATGACACCAGGCCTTCTGGACGTGTAACGCTCTACAACAAATCGCTCATTTTTGCCACGACCACTGTACCTCCACATACGGATTCGTTGGTCGTCTCCTCAAAGACAAAAGCGGGACTCGTCACTGAAAATCACTCGCTGCCATTCTGAATGGTTCCGTGATAGTCTGACACGACATCATTAATAATTCGCTACGATACACTGTTGTTAAGGACAGTCGTCGTAACGGTCTGCATGCGTGTAGGACTACGTCTTCTAGCCGTTTGCCAATGGCGCTCGCACTAATCGGACGATCCACGAAGAGCACCATTGCTGCTCACTGAATATCGGCAATCGTACCTGTTGGGTCATTCCACGCATGTTGAACGACCCGTTCGTCCTCTCATTCAGTGGTTCGACATGGACAACTTGTCCCTTCCTGCTGCTTCTGCATGCATTGTTCTATCCACTGCCGCAACAGCGTACGATGATGGTATCCGCACTACCGGTATGGCGCGTACAACAGAGATAATACCATTCCGATTACCGGAACCCGGCGATGCGACCCCAGTCGAACTCTTCGAAGTGCATGAATTGCTTCCGAACTTTTCTCGGAGGCATACTTCACTTACAAATGATGCAACCAACACAAGATCCCCCAGTCATAATGGCAACCACGCGCAACAGGACGGCCTTATACAGCCGGTCAGGCACAGGGCTGCGATCTCTCATTGCTTGCGTCACATGCGCGGCTAAGCATGATACTTGAATCATTTGCATGTCTCACGATGTCAAATATACCCACCAAACTTCATTCCTGTTGGTTACCTCCTTCTGGGTGCAACTACTTTTTTGATGATGAGTGTATATCAATAGAGAATTGAAGTTAATGTTTTGACAAGATATGCTGTAAAAAGTGTTTTTCTTGAACACATTTAGCAAATCAATAATGTGTGATATTCCGTCTTTGACCAAATACATGCTTCTCTTTTGGCATATATTCTCGATCATCATTCTTCAAGCTGTAATCAGAACACGCCAATCACACCTCCCTTAGGAATTTAACGTTCGTGCGAGAAGTTTACCGTTGTAACCATACTTATCTTACAATTAGAACTGTATAGTCTACTTTAAAATATTGCCTAATTAAAGACGTTTAGCTTCTGAGAACAATTTTAAAAACACGTAAGTTACATTGAAAAATTTCATAATGAAATACGTTTTTCTAATATTAAACCGAAGCAAATACTTGGGTCTTTGTTTGTCAAAAGAAAATGAAAATAACATTTTGGGAACTAAATCAATGAAAAAACCTAAATAATAATTTTCCAAAATATATTTTCTTTAGCATTGCAGGTAACGCGTTACAGGGAACCTGGTTTATAATGACGAATTGTAATTTTGATCCAGGTTATTGCAAAATGCAGTGCATACTGTATCGAAGCAGCATGCCAAAGATTTTATGAGTAACATCAGTTCATCTTTAAGGAAGCACTCCTGATTTCGTACTCTTGAAACGTTTTAAATAAAGTCAGAGATATAGAGGTCATCCTGCATTAGTAAGAAACGAATGTCGGATTGAAAAGAACATCCTGTTTTTCAACAGCACAGCTTGTTTATCCGAAATTTGAGAAGTACACGTCTCTTTCACGATCGCTACACTAATGAATTCAGGTATTATTTTGGGATAATTTTCTTTGCACTTTACTAAACTAGTTTTACTAGTTTTCACGCATGCCGAAACACATAAATACATTGTGAATAACCCCGGGATAAAGACATTTAGGGATAAACGCTCCTAAAACTGTATTGCGTTATCAGGCAATTTTATTCTCTTAGGCATTCATATATTAGGAGTAAAATGTTGGAATACTATTGCTTTTTATTACTTAATCTTTAGCAGCAAGACGCTTTTCTTACTGGCTGTCAAATAGATTACAAGAAGAAAATAAAAGAAAAATGTCTAGAGGAGGATGAAAACTGAGCAAAAGTCCAATATGAATTAGCTAAAAATTCCTTCCACAATACAATGCTTCTTACTAATCATTTCTGGTCGTAAATTTGTCAGGTAATTTAAGAGTTAATGACAATTCTGCTCTATATTTAATCTGATAATCTACAACGAAACTTTGAAACATTTATTTTCAAATTTCCGGGCGTATATTTTTAGGAATGTTGGATCTGTTGAGCTGTGTTTTTTTTTTTTTCTTAAATTGAAGGTTTAACGACCACCGTGAACAACTCAATGTATTATAAGCAGTAGCCCGTCTCTAATTTAGATCCACTGGTTTCAAGGAAGGGATACAGCTAGTGCCGTAACAAACAAAAATCAATACCTCAACGGGACTCGAAAGGTGACTCTTCACGAACGAATAATCATAAGCCAGCTCTTAGATCACTGCGCCACCGAGGCGGCGATCTGTGCGGTACCTAAGATCAGTAGAACAGAATTTTAAAGATCTATTCAAATGAGAAAGTGTCATGAAAATTTAAACTATGCAGGGAATTTGCTGATCAGATACAAATCGAATAATGTGGACGTCAGTATCGAAAATAGTCATTTTTGTATGCTGAAGTGTGAAAGGTTACTTCGTTCTTTTTTTGTAGTTCATCGTAGTATTCTGTGTAATTAATATAATATGTTACGTGTCTAAGGGTTACTACACCTTCTTATTATACCATATGACTGAAGGGTTGGAAAAATAATGTACGATTTATGGGTCTCAAGTACTGCTTTTGAAAAATGTAACACCGCGGATGACTGTTGATGTTAGGCTAAAACTTACAATATATGTACAACAGGTTGACACGTGCAAATGATTGTGTTCATTTCGCTGAAGAACAACACAACGATTTCTCACAGATTTGTATATGATATCCTTATTCAGTGTAAGAGGTAAATTTTGTATATTTTGTAGAATGTATTAAAATGTCATAATTTTGCACCAGCATTTAAAATTTCCAGGAATCGAACACATACTGTAGCTTAAAACAGAGCATGTGTCCTCAAACCCGACAAATGCAACCTGGCAGACGAAAACGAAAAAATATGTTTTTCGCGTTATGCCTTTTTATACATTTTAAAAGCGCGATAACCAGTTGAAAGATCTATGACTCCTTACTTTGTTCTGTATCTTAATTGGCAATCCCGTCAACTATCTACAAAGGGAATCATCGGGGGGTAGGGGGTTTCAAGATTATATTATGCCTGTTGTTTGGGGGTAGGGGATATTGTCACAAGTGAAGTAACTGAGAAAATTACAATTTACCGAAAACTGTCCATCTCATCCCGTAATGCAAGAGAACTTTACATTATTAACAACAGTTGATAACATTAACAAACATTTCTTCATTTTTATTTGTGCACAAAAAATGACATCATGAATACGACATTTTCATATGATTTCATACAGTATTTTTGTATTAAATTTCATAATTTTAACATGCACACAAAATCCTTTTCTTACGAAAAATGTGATATCCACATTTCCTATAACGAACCACTTAACTTAATGATTAAACATTTCGTAAAATCAATTATTGCTAAGAGACACACTACTAAGTTTGTATTCGATCTCATACTAAGTTTAATCACATCACTAAGTTTGTTTCGATCGGATTGTATTCAATTTCACTTTCAGGCCTTTTTCAAGGCACCCTGTATGAGAAGTTGCATATTTTAATCTCTGTCACATCTCATTCAGATGTGCTCAATTAGTATAAACCTCAAACAGTGATAATGCATTTTATCTTTAATATTTCTTGAAACATACAGAATACTTAAGCTGATAATTTCGGATAAAGGTTGTCATCCACTTCGTCTAAACCAGGGTTTGCCAACCTTTTTTGGAATTGGGCCAGTAAATTCTTAGAAATCATTTGAAGGGCCACCATAACCAACTTAAGTATTGACAACAATTATCAGCTAAAAATTGGGTTATTTTGTATGTTTTTGTAAAGTACTGAAACTCATATACATTTTTAATGTCCTTTTATTAAATCATTCACATAATATTAAAATTATTATAATGAAAAAAACTGAATTTTTATAAGAAAACATTCTTCCTTACTAGAAATGAAAGAGACAAAATGAATTAAAAAATTTAAGTTGCTATGAACTTTGCACACATGTAACACTAATGTGATTTTTGAACCTGCTTTTCACGTAACAATTTGTCAATGTTGGGTGTAATTCTCAATGTACTTAAGAGAAGCATATCACCAAAGTGTGCATCTGTGATAGTTGAACGAAATTTACTTTTTACAACATTCATGGATGAAAATATTTGTTCACAAATGCATGTGGAACCGAATCTGCAAATGTACCCCAGAGCAAGGTCATGATGTTCGGGCAATTGTTCTTTAGGGAAGTATTTCCAGAACTCAATCCAATTAGGAGAAGTGTGTGATTCGCATTGTTCTTTAATCTTAACACTAAGTTCTGAGTGGCTTTGGATTTCTAATATTTCGATTTGGATTGATGGGGAATATTTATATGCATCAGACTCTGAAATACAAAATGGATTTATGAATAAGTCTAAGTTACACCTTTCAGATTCAAAAACACAAAATTGCGTTAAGAATGACTCGTACAAAGATGTAGCAGCTGATTTGTATTTAAATAATCGACGGTAAAATTACTGTAGTTACTTAAGATTTGCTGAATGGTTTGGAAATGAAGAAGTTTGCCCTGCTCTAAATTGTTATAAAATAATTTCAACTTTATTTTAAAACTGTTAACTTCATTGAACAAGTGTACAAATAAAGAATACTTACCTTGCAATTTTCTGTTAAGAATCTTCAAATGATGCGTAATTCCGCTAAAAATGCTAAGTCGCAAACCCTCTCTCGATCTTTAACTAGTCCGTACACCACCGGCATAATATCTTTTAGCTCCATAAGTGAAAGTACTTGGTCTTTTAATTTGAAGAACCGTGAAACCACTTCTCTCTTAGAAAACCATCTAACTAGGTTGTGAAGTAGAAGTTCACCATATTAATTTATTTCTTCATCAAAAAGTTCCCTATACTCCCTTCTGTTAAGTGCGCGTGATCGAATCATATTAACGCAACGCACAAGATGATTAATAATATAATGAAAGTTCATTTCTTTTGCACACAAAGCCCCTTGCGTGAATGATACAGTGGTATGAAACAACTTCCGCTCTAAATACTCCTGGAGCAAAGAAACACAGCCTCTTCCCTACCATGGACAAGTCACCATCTGTGCAAATATTTTGAAGTGCAGCCCACTGAAGTTTATCACGATCAACATCATATTTCTTACACAGTTTTTCAATGTCTAAAAAAATATTCCTTCCGGAAGATTTGGTCGACAGTTGACAGAGTCCTAAAAGTTCTTGAAACACTTCACAAATTTTTGTTTAGGTACCTTAAAAGCATAGACAACTGAACACTATCTGTCATGTCACAGCTCTCATCTATTGCAAGAGAGAAGTATCTGGAATTATAAGTTAAATACTTTATTTGTTTTACACATCATCCACCATTTCTTCAGTGTGCTTCATAACTGTATTCCGAGAAAGGGAAATATTGTCCGCCATTTTTTTTATGTGTGTTTCACCAATGTGTTTGGCAAAAATAGAGATACTTTCTTTAATAACCTCCATATTTGAGAAAGTTTTTTTTTCTCTTGAGCGAGTAAATACCATATTTCACATGACGTTCGAAGCATGTTATTCATCTCTTCACATTTTGTTACAAAACAGTTTTGATGGCAATGAAGACCCTCTTTTTCTCTGAAATATATTCTGTTCTTAAAGCAGAGCCAGGAGGATATGATGTGTTAAATGTATCATGAGTCTGTTTGAAATGCGTCTCAAGGCTGTATTTTTTAAGTACTGAAACTCTTGCGTAGCAGATCAGACAAATCGGTTTCAGCAACTTCCCCAAAGTAAACAGAAATTTCTCTTTCCATTCTTCATTGAATGTCCGGAACATCTCGTCACTCTCACATTTCCTTTTCGATGGGTCATGTTTACTAAAAACCATTTCACTTCACACTTCAACACAATATTGTACGAATAAAACTGAATAGCAACACTTAAATTAGGATCTGACTGAAGCTGCACAATGTGACTGAGAGACAACTCAGACTGAAAATAGGCAGCTACCGTGGGAAGGCAAGCGTTGTTACACAATGTGACACTACTCCTCCATTGTCCCCCTCCTCTAACGCACTGACTCACGCCGACTCAAACTTTTCTCTAAAAAGGAGAGCGTGAGTCAGTGTTTGCACAAAAATGTGGCATTATTATGTGTTTTTGAAATTGCTACCAATTTCCCATCGGCAGAATTTATAAAATCCCAATAAATATTTTCAAGAAGGAAATAAATAAAAATGATAAAATACAATGTATAACATGTATCCAGAATAAAATAAAACAAATATAAATAATAATAAAATAATAATAAATAAAAATTAAAAACAATATATTATTATTGTCTGTAAGAGTTAAATAAAGAAAACAAAGTTAGTGTTTGGGCTATTGGGAGGCCATTCAAAAGCTCCTAGGTGGCGCAATGTTTGACGCGCGGGCATAGGGTTGGCCACCACAGGTATAAACTTTAACATGTTACAGCACACCATGAGCACACGTATGGCCTTTGCACCAGAAAATCAGTCAGTCAGTAAATATGTTTAAAGGGCCTAAATGTATTTCGAAGTGCTAAGTAAAATCTATGTGAAAAAAGAAGCCCAGACAAGGAATCCTCCTGCAATCGAGATGAAAACTGATATGTGCAATCTTACATGTACAGCAAAGGACACAATTCTAATCTCAGAGCAGTTGGGCCATTCATTCGGATATAGTAAGCACACGAATGGGAAAAGTCAGTACGTTGTAGCGTCACCTATGGCTCGGACACAGGCAGTTACTCAATGTGGCGTAGGCGCATATAATTCAGATATACTGGTCTGAGGCACAGCATTCCAGATTGTTTCCAAATTGTGGCCCAGTACGCCAACAAACCGGGATAGGCGTAGGTGGATTCACATCATGTCCAAAACATGTTCGATCCATGAGAGGTCTCTCTCTCACAAACACACGCGCGCGCGTAAGAAAAGCATGAAAAACAGCAACAAAATGTAATAAACTACAAAACATCAACATGAGATAAATAATGGAAACCTGAACATTGTAATTAGGAATAAAAAATTTCTTCAATTGAGCGTGTGGAAGCAAATGAAATCAACATGTCGTATGTTAATTATGTCTCTACGGCAACCAATGTTTTGGATAGGATCTACCCTAATTCATCAAGATGAATAACACATAAATATTCACATCGCATGTTTCCATCAATTGCTCCCAGTTGAAAATTTCGGGATTCTAAAACCCTATGTTTCCTGATAAATGCATCCTCAGTTGCTTTTGTTACAACAGATTCGAACTGCATAGAATTGATAATGTTGGAGAATGAGGCATTTAGAACCTCAAGATCGTTTGAAATAGCTGCTCCCTGAAAAGAAACTAGAAGCAATTCCTCTTGTTCAAGGGAATGAGAGACCTGTTTATGGAAAGTAAAAATTGGTATTATACGTAAATATACCGGCTGTAGGTAAATAAATATCAAAGCCTATCAAAAATGGGAGTAGTGGATCAGAATCTCAAAATTTTTAATTTCGTTTGCCTTTGTCCACTTAACGAGAAGTTTCGCCTTTCACAGGATTGCGACTTTTATTTTTATCGCAAAACCTTCAACTTTAGCAAAAAGTACGTTTGCGAAAGCAATGTTCAGTTGCAGAAAAAGCGCAGCTAAACTGTCTTCCAGTTAATGACAGCAGCAATCATTTAGAAACGCCTTCTTTTACCGGACTGCGATTTCATCTTTCATTCTTACTGGGAAATCTTCTTCATTCCACCTTAGGCATAAATGCTTTTGGGAAAGAACAGTTGAAGCAATTAGCAGCTCAAACGTTTTCTATTTAATGACCGATTATTGTCTAACTGTATTAGTTCCTCCTAGCTTAATATTCCTTCGGTTTTTTTCTTTGCCTAAGGCTACAGAAAATACTTATTTACCATGTTAAGCTTTAAAACAAAACCATCTCCTTCTCATTTGAATTTTCTCGGATAAATTACTGAAAAAATTCAAAATGCTACAATGTATGAATATTTTTACATTTAAACCCTGATATTACTTCTCCAAGAATCAATGTCTGGTACAAGATTATATTTTCCAAGAAGCACTTAACCTCCATCGGAGATTAAAAAAAACCTGGACATTTCTTTCTTTAGAACTTTCCAAATTGAAGATATCGGATGTTTAGAAAAAATGATACTTGATCATAAACAGGTAATTTTGAAATTGAATTTTAAGTTGCATAAAAGTGTAATGACCAGTGTGACTTTCGGATCCTAGAGTGTCTTGTACCTGTGACATAATATGATCTTACGTGTGGAGTCTCAAGACATTTTTAGACTAAGAAATAGTAGTTTTTTTGACTTACAATTCACATTTTTGATTGTACATTCTTGATTTTAAGTATAGTAGGTATTATGTATATCGAGTACTGTGGTTAAAATAATGATAAATGTTGTTATTATCCCTATTTTACTTTAATATAATTATTGTAAAAGCTGAGGGATTTTTAATCAATATTAATCCAGGTGTAGTTCAAACAAATATGATTTGGATAAATAGTTCACTTTTAGTGTAGTGAGCCGACTACTTTTGCAGCTATTTTTCTAACTCTTCCGGCTATTTTTACAATTGCATGGGAAAGGGGCACTTTTCCCCTTTTTCCTGCTGTTGGTTTTCTTACCCACTTTGGAGCAGTGTTTTCGTATATTTGCAGGTTCCCAGGATCCTCGGTGTATGTCTCTGCCGGACTTCATCACGCTCTGAGCGAAAGAAGCTACAGATTTGTGTGAAAGTGTGAAACAAATCGTATGTGGTGAGAATGTGGTTTAAATGCAGTGTGACAAGTTGTGTGCAAGGTAGCATGTACGGCTTAAGAATTAAGATTTTCGATGCCATTCTCTCTGTTGAAATGATTAGAGAGTTTTACATGAGTCTGAGAATTACTCCCTGTGCCCCCTCGCCTCTGGGGAGAGGGATACATTCATCTCTAAAATCCTCACAGCATTTCCCCGTGTAGTAGATTTAATGAGGTACTTTGATCTTAAAAGAACAGGCCTATAGAAAAGTTGCTTTTGTATAATAACTACGAAAGGAGTCTATGATTATAAACAAAGTTGTAGTAAAATTCAAAATGTGTGAGTCAGATCGGGATGTAGAAATTTAAATAAGCCAATTATACATGAAATTATCCGCAATAACAAATGGTTATTTGGAATAAAACTAAACGCGGATCCAAACTGTCCGATTATGGTCAATTGGAAGCAATAGAACATACATTTTTGGAATGCCATTTTCCACAATACATGTGGAATTGACTGCAAAATCCAGAAGCATATATTCAAAAGCTACTCAGTGCTTATCATTAGTATTTCTGTTCCATCTGGCTTTCAGCCCTAAAAAAAAAGACTACTATAACAGTGGGCTAATCAACAACAAAGCAGAACATGTAATAATGGGGAAAACTTGTATGAATGATTAGCACTTTATTAGTCCCAGAGTTTGGGCAAACCCACTGTATCACTAGGTTTCCATTAGAACTTGCTGTATGTCTATCTGCACCGACAACAACGATGTGCTATTTCACAAGCATGTTGCGTTTTAACAAAATGTAAGTTTGCACACTGTTGTAAAAAGTCCAATGATATGAACGATTTTCGTTATAACCTTCCATTTTGTAGATTCAGCATAATTCGAAAAGGCTATTTATTTTGGTATTGATAACTGAAATAATGACTTTAAGCCAAACGTTACTTCTACCATGTATAGAGTATTTTCTTTCGGTTTTTTTTTTTTTCATTAAGATATATTTTCCTTTAGCTGCTGTGAATTTGTGATAAATCTTTAACATATCTTTTCCTGCCGTGATTTTGTGATATATCTTTAATCTTAGAATATTCCACCTCATCTGTGAAAGTGTAATATACATTGAAAATTATATTCGAAACTTTATGCTGTGTGAGTGATGAACTTTTGATATTGCATGTATTAATTAAAGATCCGAAAAATTTTTCGAGTAAGTAAAATTAGTCGTCGTCCAGAAAATTGGCATAGAAAACTTTCAAGTACGTAGAGTATCACAAAATCCTCACAAAATATATTACTGTATTTAATATTTAAAGCAGTATTGGGACTATCAGCTTGCGGTTTTTCCTTTTCAAAATAATATATATTTATATTATATGTTACATTACTGCTAAATCCTTGTTCATGCATTTTAAAGTTTCCAAAGGTTCGGTTGATCTATCGTATGGAACATTTTCTACTCTGAAATCTATACAGTATAATCCAGTAACTCGCATCAAAGGCACGTGGATGCTTCTCGCTTATTCCTCACATCGCTTATTCGCAGTGGTGCCACTTCTCAAATCACGATACACTTTAACCACTGCAGCACGCGAACAGTTCACAAAGTGCGCTGTTTCAGAAATCCTGCCACCCTTGTCCCGAAAGCCGATAATCATTCCTTTTTGCAGATCTGATAAATCGCTCCTTTTATCCATGACAGCAACGAGTGATATATTTTCAGAATGCCTACAGCACACCTTATGTACCCTCCAAGCCATCTCACGACAACGCGTGCTTTCTTTCATTGGCCTTCTTTCTGTTGACGTCAAAAGTAGGATGTGGTGACAATAATGTGACTTGACTGTGTAAATAAACTAACTTTGCTTCAGCTCAACTATTAGGTTGTCACAGAATGCATTCAGTATATCCATTCGATTTTTTTCTTTATCCTCCAGATGGACTTCATTGTCTGCACTCTCATCAGGAAATCTTTCTTTTTATTCTACTTTTTAACTCTCATCACTGTCTGGTTGTTCCACAAATATAGAGCAACCATACAGTGATGAGGGTTACAAAAAATCAAACTAGACAGTGATGAGAGTTACAAAAAATCAAACCAGACAGTGATGAGAGCTTCTGGCATTGGCACGGAAAGTAGAGGCTTCTGTGCCAATGCCAGCATAGTAGTTCCATCCGTCATCAAAGAGTTTCAGAGACTGAAATAAATCTACTTGAATCTTCATGTTTCCATCTCCTTTCCGCAAGGATTTGCTGATTTTGTCGATTCGTTCCAACAACCGGTCCCACAAGACAGTCATGAAGGCTGTTTCATATTTGTCAAATACTTTTGCTAATGATTTTGCCTGTGTTTTGCCAAAAGTCTTTTCAGTTTCACATTCAGAAAGTTTAATTAATGTTTTTCAAATCTCACTATAAGCTCCTGGTAAGTCTTATACAGCATCAGCCCTTGCTGACCATCGAGTATCTCTCAATTGTTTTACAACATGATGTTGTGGTTGAAGGTGGGAGTTAAGTCTTTCCCAACGATGAGTGGAGGCCGTAAAAAATGCATATGCGGTTTGAATAAAATCAAAGTAAGCTTCAGCATTTCTGCAGCATTCAGCAGAATTATTGCGTACTAAATTCAAAGAATGGTTTGAGCATGGCATATAAATTGCTGTGGGACTTCTTTCAATTATTTTTGCTTGAAGGCCAGCATATACGACTGACATGTTCAAGGCATTGTCACAGCATTGGTCTCTACAGTGTTATATATCTAGCCCTAGATCTGAAATCTTTCTCAAGACTGTATTTTTCAAATACTCTGCTCTGTGAGATTTTATGGGCAAGAAACGAAAGAATTGCTCAACAGGTTGTCCTTCAGGTTTTACATACCTCAAAGCAAAAGTTAGTTGGTCCACATGGCTTACGTTAGGAGTAGAATCGGCGATAATTAAAAAGGACAGTGAATTTTTAACCTCCTCAGAAAGCACCTTCTAAAGTTTCTCTGCCGTTACAGTTAATATCTCATTTTACGTTTGATGAAACAAATAGTTCGTTCTGCCTGAACATCAGTGCTCATACTTTTCAAACTGATCTTTCCGAAAGTCATCAAACTCTGAAAGATACTTCATACAAGTTTTAAAATTTACCAATATTTGCATTTTCAGAGCATTAAGTTTATCTGTGACTTCTGAGTGGATGTCCGATTCTTGCAAGTACACTCGTGTGCAAAAATTGCAGCCAGAACGGACCGAAAGACCACTCAGGACATAGACTAGGGTCAAGTACGGTAGGGCATGCGCATATATGCAGCATGCCCTACCGTATATATCAGCAATTCGGTGAAAGCTATTGCACGGTGTACATCGGTTTGAACGACGTCGAGTTGCTGCAACAGTGTGATATAGCCAACAAGCAATCCAGTAGACTACATCTGGATGGCTTTACCAGAGGTAGCGTCATTGGGAAGTTGGAAGAAGGTCGAAGTGTGACTAGTGTAACCGAGGAGTTCGGGATCGCTCACAGCATCGTTTCACGAGCTTGGAGAGCATTTCAAACGAAAGGAACAACTGTGCGAGAGTTCAGCAGTGATCGTCCATGAGCAACCACGGCGGTGGACGACCGGTATATTGTCCTACAAGCGATAAGAGACGGACGGCAGACAGCGGGAGAAATCGCAAGACACATGCAACAGACAATTGGACGTCCGTATTTGCGGTTTACCGTAACCAGGAGGCTGCAAAAAAGTGGTCATTTTGCACGACGACCATTACGGTGCGGGCCATTAACGCCTGCTCATCGGAGACGACCGTATCTGTTGTGCCAGGAACACAAGAACTGGACACATCAGCAATGTGGTCGAGTTCGCTTTACAGATGAGCGCCGATTTAGTCTGATGATCGATTCTTGACGTACACACGTCTGGAGAGAGCAGGGAACACGCAATCAGACCTCCAACATCATCGAAAAGGAACGGTTTGGAGATGGCGGAGTTCTCGTTTGGGGCGGTATCAAGCTTGGTAGCCGTACTGACCTCCACATCTTCCAAGGAGGTTCATTCACTGGTGTCCGCTATTTTACCGTGGCTCTCCTGCCTCTCGAGCGTCTGTTTTGAGCTGCTGTGTGTCCTGCGTTCATCTACTTGGACGACAACGCTACACCACATCGTACAGGGGCTGTCTCAGAGCTGTTGGAGAGTGAAGTTATTCGACGCATGGATTGGTCCGCAAAGTCCTTTGACCTAAATCCAATCGAACACGTGTGGGACCTTCTTGGGAGACGCTTGGCAGCACGTCGCCAGCCGCCAGCAACGATTCCGCACCTGCGATTGGCGCTACAAGAGAAATGGGAAGCGATGCTTCAACAGCTCCTGGACAACCTCGTCCTCAGCATAGACAGATATTGTAAATCCTGCAACGCAGTCAAGGGTGGTCATATCCCCTACTAAAGACTGGAGTTTTCTTGGCAGGCGCATGTCACATGGACGTTTCTGTCTTTTGTGCAGTTGTGCTCGAAGCTACCTTTTCAATAAAGTGCCTTTGTATCCTATGGATTTTTCGTTTGGACGGTTTTTCTCACTTGTTTCATATTCTTACATCTTTGGGATCTTATGGTATGATTTGAGACGTTGTGCAGCATTTCTGCACGACGTTACATTCGAAAAACAGTCTCGTCCTTAATTTTTGCACGATAGTGTTGTTTCACAGTGGCCACTACAGATATAGTACGTCAACAGCCCTTCACTTTTTCAATCTGAGTCATTATTTGAGAATCAACTCTCTCGGATAATTTACTCCTTCTAAGCATATTGACCATAGTTGTCAAGTGAGACTTCGAAATTTAACGATTTTTAACGATTTTTCTGTACGGGACCAATCAAAAAATCTATCAGTAAGAACCCTATGTGATTTTTTATGGTCGGGAAAATGCTTATACACAGAGCATTAAACAGACTTAGAAGTTTCAGAAAAAATTAACCAGTTTATTTTTTCTTTTGTTCCATTTGTCCATCACCTATATAAGGCATTTTCATTTATGTTCCTGAAATGCGTTTTTCTAGAATCAGAAGATACTTTCTTCAGATTTGTTTCAGTTTTCCTTTATTTTTTACGCTTTCCAACCGTAGGTTAAGAAGCATATATGTTCCAGCTTTGTCCGTCTGTCCGTCAGCGCAAAAACGTTCGTAAAAATGTTTTGATCTCAATATTATTTTAGTTTGTGGTAGGGGACCACATGTGAACAAACCCTATTGAAAATGGACGAAATGGGATCAAAGTCAGGACATAGGAGCGGGATACATTCCGTTTCCCTAATGCGTCATAACTTACGTAATAATCGTGCGATTTCGATGAAATTATAATATGTGATAGGGGAACACCTGGGGACAAATTCAATTGAAAATGGACGAAGTGGTTTCAAAGGACAGAACATAGGAGCGGGATCTATTCCATTGCCCTTATTCGTCAGAAATTATCTAAAAGACTTCGATTGCGCGAAACTTTATGATATTTTCAGAAATTATAATGAATCAATTGTGTTGAATACCATCGATATGGAATCAAAGGTCAGGATACAGGAGCGAAATTTATTCCACAGCCATTATCCTCATAACTTGAGTAATAACTTGAGTAATTATTTCTGATACGTTGAAAAGCGTATAATAACACAGGTCTGCAAAAAAAATATTTTTTCAGCTGATGGGATGTTTTTGGTAAATTTTATGTTTTTGAGTGTGCTGAATCCAAAAATGACATCCATTTCCCTCCATCACGTACAGTGTTTTTGCAAAATACAAGGTGTTTGCATAAAAAAGGCATAACAATAATGAGAAAACCACCATTTTATTACAATGAACTAAAAAATATTTCTTATAATACACAAACAATTTCTTCATGAAATGTACTTAACACTCCGAGTTCATTCATTTTGCCTATGAAACCTTTTTTCCTATATTTCTTATAATAAAGAAACAATTTCTTCATGAAATGTACTTAATACTCCGAGTTCATTCTTTTTACCTATGAAACCTTTTTCCCTATATTTCGTATAATAAACAAACAATTTCTTCATGAAATGCACTTAACACCCCGTGTTCATTCTTTTTGCCTATGAAACCTTTTCTTCTTCTCTTTGATACTTCTCCAAACAAGCTTCCGCTTTCCACTTCTGTTTCCCGCTTGAGCATCCAACAGTAGTCAGCTAGCATATTGACGTTCCATTGTCCTCGGTAGCGTCTCTCGATATCACGGACATCCTGGTGAAATCTTTCACCCTGCTCTTCACTGAGGGCTCCCAAGTTTTCGGGAAAATAGTCGACATGGGAGTGTAAGAAATGAACTTTTAAGCTCATCTTGCATCCTTGAGCTTTATACGCAGCCAACATGCGTTGTACAATGGTTTTGTAGTGAGGGTCTTTAGTATTACCCAAAGCCTTGTTCACTACGTCTTTGAAATGGTCTCTCGTCTCTGCTTCTTTTTCTCCCATTGTTTCTCAAAAGAGGGGATCGGATAACAGTTTTCGTATGTCGGGGCCAGTAAAGACTCCCTCTTTCAACTTGGCTTCAGACAGTTTTGGGAAAATGGAACACAGATATCTGAAACATTCCCCATTCTTTGGCAGTGATTTAAGAAACTGCTTCATAAGCCCCAATTTAATATGAAGAGGTGGTAATAAATCCTTTTCAGTAGGAACCAAGGTTGTATTAATGACGTTATTTTCGCCGGGGATTAAGGCGACTGTCCCACAAGCAAAGGAAGCAGGGATATTTCGTATAACCTGCCTGCTGGTCCAACAGCATGGTTAGAATTTTGAAGTCTCCACAAAGCATCCAGCGATGTTCTTGATAATTTATTTTCTTAAGAATCATTGCCACATCGTTATAGTTTTCCTCCAAATGCACAGAGTGTCCTACAGGAAGTGATGCAAATTTATTCCCATTATGCAGCAAGATTGCTTTGAGGCATGTTTTTGAGGAATCAATGAATAGGAGCCACTCAGATGAATCATATTCTATTTCAAAACACTTCATTAGCCCTTGAACATCACTACAAAAAACGAGATTTCCCTCTTTTGAGAAAAATGTAGTGAATTCTCTCTCTCGGTGCCTGTACCACGAAAGTGAGGTTCAGGGTGACAGCAGGTTTATATTTTTTAATCTTGACCCCAGCAATTTGGCAGCATCTTTTAAAAGACCTAAATCTCTAACCAGGTCATTGAGCTCTCTCTGATAAAAAGTTGGGGTCCCTCATCAACAGAAAAATCTGAACTAGATTCGTCCTGGGGAGGTAATGAGTTTCCGTCCTCAGAATCACTCAGGATATCATCCAAACTGGAAGGTGGGTGTGGAACTGGTATTGCAGAACTATGAGGCACTGGACGTATAGCTGAATTTAGGTTTCGGTAAGATATTTTATTTTTATTTTTTGTATTGAAACCTTTCACATCTACCGAACAGAAATAGCAGTCGGTAGTGTGGTTTTGCTGTTCACGCCACATCATAGGAATGCCAAAATGAAATGAGTGTTTCTTACCCTTAAACCACAAACGGTGATCTTCCTCGCATCTTCTGCACACCTTATGAGGAGCCCAGGCTTTGTCTTGATCCCCAAGTTTCAACTTGAAGTAAGCAAAATACACTTTCTTCACGAAATCCCTTATGTTTCTCTGTTGAATTTTAACAGTGTATTAACCACAAATAAAACAAAAGTTGTCAGGAGAAATAACACAACTTCTTGGAGCCATAATATATAACTAAAAGCACGAGCACTGCCCCCAACCCACCCCCCATTCCGCTCAATTTCTCTTTGTATTTATTCTTGAGTCTCACTCTAATACATATTAAATGAAAGTAAGAAATCACTTTTGCATAGGATTTTTAGAATCAAGAATAGGATACCAGATTTCGAGTTAAACGGGAGTTTCACTCTAAATGAAACTACAAACACGAGTTTTGCAAGAAAACCCGACGTGATGGAATTTTTTGAGTATTTTTCCCGGTTTTAGTGAGTAAAAATCAATAAGAAACAGCATAAAAATCCTGTGCAGTTTTTTGGTTGCAGACCTGTGTAATCAATGCATTGAATGATTTTACTAACTTGTTTGGTTTGTTTCTAATAAAGTAATATATCATATCAGAGGTGGGGTTAGAAGGCCATGAGGCTATATCAGTAGGATAATATGAATTCGTTGAATCAACAGCTAGGCCTACTTTATTCCTTTTGATTTGTTGGTTCATGCTCTTGCTGGATTACTTGGTCTGGCTCTGATGGCTGACAAATAAAATCATTTAGTGGAAAATGGGATAGTTTCTCACAAGAATCTAAGTAGCTGGAGTCAAGATTTGAATTTATTAAACTATCCATTACCATTCTTGTTGCCTAAACTTGAATGGTGTGGGTCCTGTGTAGGTTCCAGTTGCACATTTTCTTTTGAAGCACATGAATCCGCAGGCTTTTGCTCAATTCTCTCATCAGCGGTATGGCTCTGCACAGGCTTCTGTAGGAATACTATTAAACTATCCTTTTTCTTTTGAAGACATACGCCTTTTTCTTTTTTCTTCCGCTTTTCATAACCTGACTCATAACTTTGTTTCATTGGTTTCATTTTCTGGAGAATCAGTCACATATGCTATATGTAAAAGAAATAGAAACAACAGCTATAACGATGCTGATTTTAAGGGCACTGTTAGGTGTTAGTAATCACAATATTAAGTAAGCAATACTGTATAATACCACAACGTAGAGATCGAATGGCAACACAGAAATACAGATTACAGGAATTACAGACGATATTTTAGGTTAAGTTGTGACGTTAACAGTGCTCAGTGTCGCTACCACGCACAAATGAAATTACTCTATAGTTAGCAAAATTTTACCCGCTTGTCAAGCAGATAGCCAACTTTACATTTCTTAAGTAGAGAACAGTCCACAAGCATTATATAAAGTTTGAACCACGACTGCTTTTGTATGAAACCGCAGAATATTATTATCATCAGAAAACATTTTCTCTCTTTTTTTCCTTTTCTTTTATTCCTCCTTTCTTTGCTTCTCTTCTCACAGTGAATCAGGGGCCTTGTGTAACGCGGGGCCCTTCGCGATCGTGACTTGCGCGACCCCATAAATCAGCTTCTGGTTGTAGGAGAGAATGACGTGAACACCACACTCAGAGACGTGACTTTTAATGCGGCTTAATACGTCGCAAAACGCAAAGATATTCATCAATTGGTTGTAACAGCTTTGCCTAGAACGTCAAGGTCCTGTTCAAGTGCATTTAAAGTGTCTTGTTGAAAAAAAGTTTCAGTGTGATGACGAAGTGTGCAACCTATAGGACTTCAAAAGAGGACTAATTATTCGTAGCCAGCTAGTTGGTGCCTCCTTGATAACAATTGCCATGGCAGTGGGGGTATCGAAAGCTGCGAAACACAAGAGGGGCCGGGAAACAACCCTGACTGACAGAAACAGGAGAGCATTAAAAAGGGTTGTTACTCACAAAATTAGTGAGGAGCTCAATCACCATTTCCAGAGCCCAGTGTCAAAAAAACAATGTTCAGGAAACTGAATAAAATAGATATTCATGGCAGAGCTGCTAATGCAAAACCTCTGATGCCCCGGGTAAATGCAAAATGGCAACGGCAGTGGTGCCAGGAGCAAACAATGTGGATTGCCGTTGCAGTGAAGCGTGTAATGTGGTCGGGTGAATCTACATTCACACTATTCCCCACTGTAGGACGTGTTTACATGTGGAGAACACCATCAGAAGCATACAACCCAGACTGCCTGCTCCAAAGAGTGAAGCATTTTGGTGGTTCTGTCATGCTTTGAGCGGTCACATTGTGGTTTTCAACAGGTCCCCCGATCACCTTTAAAAGCGGATGACCGACAGAGCGTATGAAACCATTTTGGCCGACCAAGTCCATCCAATAGCTCAGGCAATGAGTCTTGCCAGGAATGCCATCTATCAAGACGATAGCGCCCCTTTTTACAAAGCTCGTGTTGTACAATCATAGTTTGGGAAACTTGGGGACCAAATTTCACACCTTTCTTGGCCGCCATAATCACCAGACTTAAACATCATCGAACCACTGTGGTCTGGGTTGGAAAACAGTGCAAAATCCCGTTATCTTCATCTAGCACCGCTCAAGGACCTGGAACAGGTTCTGCATGAAGAATGGTGTAACATCCCACTGACCACCATTCAGGATTTGTATGCGTCCATTCCAAGGATTATTCAGACTGTTTTGAATGGCAAATGTGATCCAGCACCCAATACGTACGTAAAAATTTCTTTTTCTAGATTTTTATATTATTCTGTACAACCCCTCTAAATCAAAGTTGTAATTATGGTACGTTAAGAAAATTCTGCTCCCTACTTTTCGCCTTGCACATCTGGCCAGTTGCACATATACTGTCTATATGGCGCAAACCTACTATACCTTGGAACGACGTAAGTCTTTCTTAGTATAATTCAGTAGGGATGCAATCAAACAGCCCATAAATATGTTATGTCTGAATTGTATAAACACTATACTTATCTTTCAAAACTAAATCGATTTTCCTAAAGATTTCGTTTTTCATCCAAGGAAGATCAACGGCTTCTATTTAATAATAGGGGCTCCTTTCATGAACTTTTTTTTTGATAGATTGTGCTGAAAGCTGATCATGCTCCAGTTGGTTTAAGAAAATACTGTTTGAAAATAAAACAGGTATAAATATTTAGGCAAGCGAAATTATGAGACTGATTGTAGCCACAGATCCTGAAGAATACGCCTGTGGTTTATGTTTTCACCGAGTGAAATCTTTAACTTTACGTTTTTCATGACATCCCTAACATCAACATGACCCGTTATATTTAAGTTGCTTGATGTATCAACAACAAGCAAAAATAGGTCAGATATTTAACTATGTGCCATTGTAAATGTCTTGGTTGTACAGGTTTTCTGCGAATAGCGACAGTGCTTATCTATTTAGCTTTTCTACTCTCTTCTTTCACACGTGTGCTACGTCTCTGCGATGTCCAAGTCAGGTATGGAACTAATCTTTTGGCCATCGACGTCAACCAAGAAATACAAGACTTCCTTTCTGCGTCAGAATAACAACCCATCACTGGAGTTTCTTTGTATTGAGACACTTGCCAGATGAAACGTTCAAGATCTCCGCATGAATTGCCTAATTAAAGGTGACCTTAAACGTCTTTCTTGGAAATTGAAATAAATACTTAACTTTAAATTTTATATATATTTAACTTATTTTGTAAATAGAGTACGGGTAATTTTTTACGACTTTGAGATAAATTAGTATATTATATAAATTATGCTATATTGGAGGAAAGTCAAATAATATTTTTTTCTTTTTTGTAAAACACATAAAAATAATCCTCAAAAGGTAATTATATTAACCGTACTGCAGAAATTTAGAATTAGTTGTTTCCTAGGAAATTTATTCGACAAGAGAGAAGTTTTGGAAGAAAAAAATTTCTAATTTCTGCTGTTTTAAGGTCAAATCGAATACCTGTCCTCCTTATCATCAACTTCATGATTATCAAAATAATATAATTGTAATCGTAAGATTTTCTGAATACCTTATCGGATGAAGTCCCCCCCCCCACTCGAGTCCCTCGATGAGCTCTATGCGTTCAGAAATTCTCACAAATGTCGCTCCGCATGGCTTCAGGTTTCATTCACACATCCTCCACTGCGGATTTTCCCCTTGTTTCTTCCTTCTCGTTGGTATCCCATCTAGTATTCAAGCAGACCAATAATGATGAATTCTTTTAGCAACGTTTGTAGAATATCGCCAATTTAAGATCGTTATTTGTATCATGATGTCATTCGTTCTGCACATTTTCATGGTCCTTGGGTTCCTTTCTGTACTCTTTTATGGTTACACCGATTATAATGATAATAAAGGAATAATTTGCAGCCACAACATATTTTAGTAATTTGCTAACACGGATATTTCTTTAATTAAGCTAATTGCTTTTTCTAGTGAGACTTTATAATCGAATAGAAATATATTTATGAATCACAGCATATAGCATCACTTCAAAATTGCTTTAAAAAAGCGATTACAATTGGTAATTAATAAAAATAATACATCGCAGGATAAAACATCATTTTGGAAACATGTTTTGTCGGATCTAATTTTACTATTTTATAAATTAAATAACACGACAATGTTTCCTTTTCGAACGAAGAAAATAATTAAAACTTTGGAATGGACGAATGGATTTTGTTGATAGAACTGTACATCAATTATTAATTTAGAATATGTAGCCAACAATAAAACAAATACGTGTGCTCCCCAGTGCTTGTGTTTCATCGTTATGAAGGCAGAGAAGGTCCTGCCATTACGGTCACTCGTTTGGCCCTTTTGAAAAAGCAGTTTCGACTTTCTTTTTATCTACTCCATCTTTTTCATCTACAGTTCCCAATGCAGCCATATATACTTTATTTAGAGAGAAAGTATTTTTTTTATTTCTATGGAGACCCTCCTGCCTCAAATGTTTGCATACAGCAAACTATTGCGGTCAGCGCATGCATAAAACACAACGCGGAACCGTACTTTTCACGTTTTCTACGAAACCTACAGCTGCAGATTGCCATGATTCCACTTAAGTTTTTCACTCAAATTGTTGGGTATATAACTGCATAATATTTAATAAACAACAACGGTTTTTAGCTTTCAATTCTACGTTTTTTCTGAACATACCCTCAGAAATGAGTGATTAAAAGCATCTTTGTTCACATGTTTTTCTTCAGTCTAAAACTTAGAGATTTTTTATTTGACTGCGCACTTTATTTTCACATCGTGATAACAGACGCCATCATATGAATATCACAATGTCGTGCAGCCGCTCATGTATCGTAGTTGTTTAAGCGCTAGCTCTAACTTTTCGTTCGGATGGGAAAGTTTTCGAATCCCGGTGAAGCATGAATATTGTGTTTGTGTTACAGCACTAGTTCTGTCCCTTCCCTGGAACCAGCGATTTTAAATACGGGACAGGCGATTTCCTCTATCAAACTGAGTTGGCCGTTAAACCCCCAAGCCGAAAAAATTATCGTACGTGACATGAACCCATACCTGGTGGCTCAGTCTTCGTTAATTGGGGTATGCTGCTGCCTAAGTGTCTTTTCAAATTGCACTAGTCAAAAAATGTGTAATAAGGCTAGGATTTGGTGTACATATTTCATTAAACACAGGACATTTAACGCGATGCGTTTCTCATCTATGAAGAATCAGGTTTCCATTCACATTTGTTACCTTGAAGTATAATTAAACATTCCCAAATTTTACCTCCTTTACACGAAGCTTTACCGACAGGTGTATGAAACTTACAATTTTTCTTTGTCACATATTGTGTCACTATACTTTTCTCCTTGTCTTATGTTTTGAAACTGTACTTAATAAAAATCTAAGGCATATCCATGTTGTAAACAAAAGCAGGTATTTCAACGTTTTATATAATTTATTTTTATTTTCGTCATTTCCTTAGGAGACGAAATATCTACTTTCTGTTTAACGAAAACACAAGAATTTGTTTACTTGATTAACTTAATTTTTCCTGTATTTTCTTATTATGTTTCCATGCGACACACTCATGGTATTTTTTATTATTTACTAGTTTTATTTGCTTTCTTTTTCCATACGAAATTCTTCATTTATTGCTGACGGATTGCTAAAAAGCTACTTATTCTCGGAATTCTTTACTTACAAATGTATTGATAATGTATAACGTATTTGTAGGAAAATCCTAGCTTTGATGATAAAAGAGATAAGAAATGAGGAATTTGATTTTTGCACTGCATCTGGTTTTGTTTTTCAAGAAAAGATAAAGCTGCTCCGAAAAACCTACTACTTAAACTTATTTAACCAACACTCCTGAACACTTTTTGAAATAATGGAATGTGTTAATTCGCGCCTTACATGTTTTTCATAATGCTAATTCGTAATGACAAATAAAAGAAACCGTTTCATTCAAGTTGTAAGAATATATGGGCAAGCCTAATTAATAGTACAGTGAATAAGAAAAAGAAATTTCAGATAGTTATGTTAAGTGATAGAGATTTTTGTCATCAACCATTTTTTCCGGCGAACATATCTGGCACTTTCATGCTAAATTCAAAATAATTCCAAATCGAATTACTCAGTGTTAACTACTGTAAAAAACCGAAACTTGATACCAACGAAAAAGAAAACGTCCTTCTACTGAAACGTCTATGTTTTATTGTTATTCGGCAGTTAGTATCGAAGAATTATTTGCATATTCTTGAATATATGTTAATGCTTGAAACCGGGAATATGGATCTGCCGCGAAACCTTTGGGTAACACACGTAATGTCAGTCACCCACCCATTTTAGTCAGGAAATTTCTGATTATTTCTTTTTGTGTGAACGGAATTCTTTAAGAAATTTAGCAAACCACTAATTCTTAATGCCTATTCAGTGGGCGATTGTTGTAAAAAAAGGGGTTAAAGCAGAAGTCAACAACGAACTCTCAAACTTTTTTTTTCAAAACTGACAACTGCGATTCGCTGAAGAACATATTTAAAATTGAGAAGAATAAACTTAAAATTGAGATTGATTTCAGATGTGAAAATATGCGAACATTGTCCTGAAAGCAAAATACATCTTACTAAGAAAACTGATCGATTTATTTTATCCAGAAAGTTAGAAAAAAGCTTGTACTTCTAGTTTTTTGGGAGATGTTAAAATGGTGATTCTGAAAGGAATCACTTATCAGGAAAATTTACATTTTTAATTTGTCACACAAAAACAATTAATCTTTACACTCTTGCATTGTCAATTCAAAAATTATTTACAATACTTTGAAAAAGTAAGTAATAAAAATATTTCTACCTTCACCCTTTAAAATGTCTTTTTTTGTCACATATAATTGACATTTCTTCACTTGTTGAGAAAAGAAAAATAGCTTACAGCAGAGTATTCAGACAAACCAGAAGCCGTTTTCATGATTCGAAAATTTTCTTCACCGTCACAATGATCCGCTGTTGTAGTTGTTTTGTGTTAGCCCGGCATAAAAATTATAAGGTTCATTTCAATTTCGCAAAAGCAATCACAAAGTAATTATAACTTGACAATATTATTTCATTTTAAATCAACAGTTTGCAGTCCTTACGTGTACACTTAAGTGCCAAAGTCATGGGATACATACCTAGTGTAATGTAGAACCCCCTTTAGCTAGGTGAAGTTCAGCAACTCGACGTTGCGCCCATTCCTCAAGTAGCCGGAAGACGTTTGGAGAGATGTTGAGCCATGTCGTCTGAGCAGCCGCCTAGAGTTCGCTGGTTTTTGTAGGTGCAGGATCTTGGGTGCGAATGAACATTTCCCCCACGTCCCATAAATGCTCTATTGGGTTCATGACAGGCAAACGTGGTGGCCATACCACCCGTCTGAACTGTCTAGAATGCTCCTCGAACCAATTTTGGTCGTCATGGACCCGATGACATGGTGCATTGTCCGCTAGGGAAATCTTATCGTCGTTGGCGTACATGAAGTCGATGAAAGACTGCAAATGTTCACCCATCACAGCAACTAAGTGAGAATCGCTTAATGACGTGTTTACGAGGACCAGAGGATTCAAACGGGGCAACGCTGTTCCAATTTAAAATTTGCATACTGATATCCAATGACTTTTTGCACTTCAGTGTAGTTCTCTCTATTTATGTATTATAGGCGATGGTTTACTAAAATGTGATTTTTACTATGCTACCCAGAACGTTTCGTATTTATTTACCACTGTAAAATTCCAGATATTATATTATAATTTTTTGTGACAACGCATTTTGTATTTCTTTTCACTTTAAACAAACACTGTTTGCCAAAAGAAAAAAAAACACCCAAGAATTATTTCGCTCCTGATGTAACCGGTTAAAAACCTACTCCCACAACGACTTGGAACCACGTATCGTGGAGGATACATAAAAAAAGCAAAGCCCACACGCAGATACAATTTTAACAGCTGATATCGTTTGCATTAACATCCATAGTCTTTGAGAATGCCTAGATGTCGGATCCGTGTATATGTATAATACCACCAGCTGATCGAGTTTGAGAGAGAACATATAACTGTGTTGAGAGAAGCCGGTTGTTCAAGTCACCTTACCGCCAGGCATGTGGATCGGAGCGACGCGGCGATAAGACGGTGTGAGTACCAATGGATTGAGGAGGGACCATTTCAGCTTCATACGCGCAGTGAAAAGCCGAGGACAAACACGGAAAACGATGTTTGCGAGATTGGAAGACTCGGAAGAACAGTACCAAATTCGTCGTTCTCAACCATCCGTGACAACGTTGCGGACTTTACAGATACGAGAGGGGCCATCCGAACTGGGACGTTGTCAGACAACCTGCGTCACGGAGACTGCATTTGATCAGACTACTGCGTCGTCTACCACTGTACAGCGAGAATGGCCGGCACCGATTGGAATGGTATCGGTCTTGATCATCACACGACAATGTCAAATGGCATCGTGTTGTTTTCGATGATGAGTCACGGTTTCCACTTGGCGTCAATGACGAGCAGGTTTGTGTCTCGAGACAAACGGACCATCTCATGGATCCTGCCTTAGCTCTTGAAAGGCACGTAGCTCCCACACCGGGAGTCAACATCTTGGGAGAAATTTGCTATTGTAGCCAACGACCTTGCAACGGCATTCTAAGACCTGTTGTGCTCTCATTCCTGTCGCAGCAATGCCGAACCCGATTTTTAACAAAATAATGTCCGGCCACACACTACACGGGTCTCTCTGGCTTAGTTCCGTATTGTCGACACCCTTTCATGGCTGTTCTTAACCCTCGACCTCTGACCGATCGAGCATGTTTGTGACAAGATGAGACGCCACCAGCTGCCCTTTAAGAATGTAAGCTAGCTGACCAGCAGTTTGGACACTATATTCCTTACTACAACTCAGGACAGTGTCCGCAAACTGTCAGCGTGTACGCTAAGCCGGGGAACCGGTTGTATCCGAGTAAAAAGTTGCGCTACTACGTAATGACTTGTTCTTCCCGTTTAGCTGGTTTTTCCGAATAAATAGCCCAACTGGTCAGGAATCTGGAATTGCAATCATTTCCTGTCTTGTACACGTACATTGCCCATTCCAGTTTCATCTCATTTGGATGATTCCCTCTGTGCATGAATGTTTTTTTTTTACAGATTTTACAGTATTTTACAACAAAATAAAAAAAACTGGAAGGAACATTATTTTGTTGCGAAATATAAAACGACACACAAACAGGAATCTAGCATTTTATTTTTGGTGTCACGTCAATTCGTCGCGTGCGTCAATTCGTCGACTACGTCAATTCGTCGCCTGCGTCAATTCGTCGCGTGCGTCAATTCGTCGCGTGCGTCAATTCGTCGACTACGTCAATTTCGTCGCCTGCGTCAATTCGTCGCCTGCGTCAATTCGTCGCGCGTCAATTCGTCGACCACGACGATTCGTCGCGCGTCGATTCGTCGCGCGTCAATTCGTCGCGGACAAATACGTCGACTACGTCAATTCGTCGCGTTTATAGATTTTGGCTACATACAAAACGAATGCAAGAAAACGTACGATTTCGAACGTCTTGCTCCCTGATCAAATTTATAAAGATTGGCCACGCAGACAGGATAGGAATATTACGTTTTTCTTTGGCACTAAAAATATTAGACGGTAAACGGTTTTTGGAAGGGTGCAGGGCCCTGTTGGACAGAGCCCCATACAAAAAATATTCGTAAGATCTACAGTTTTCAATTCAGAACCACCAAATCAGGTATCCTATCTTATAGTACTCTAACTTAGACGGTTGTCAGTTTTTGGAACGGGTCAAGGCCCGGGGAGTCAGAGCCCCCCACCCGTACATACAAAATTTTCGTAAAATCTAGTTTTCATTTCAGAACCACCAAATTTGGTATCATGAAACTCTAACTTAGACGCTAGACGCTACAGTTTTCATCTTAGAACCACCAAATTTGGTATCATGAAACTCTAACTTAGACGCTAGACGCTACAGTTTTCATCTTAGAACCACCAAATTTGGTATACTATCTTATGGTACTCTAACTTAGTCGGCAGACCGTTTTTGGAACGGGTCAAGGCCCGTGGGGTCAGAGCCCCGCACTTAAAAATTTTTCTTAAAAACTACAGTTTTCAATTCAGAACCACCTAATCTGGTATACTATCTCATGGTATTCTAACTTAGACGCTAGACGGTTTTTGGAAGGGGTTGGAGCCCGGGTGGTCAAACACCATCCCGAATAAAAACTTTTTCGTAAATACTACAGTTTTCAATTTAGAACCACCAAATTTGGTATACTATCTCATGGTACTCTATCTTAGACGTAGAAGTTTTTTTAAGGGGTTGCAGCCCGCGGGGTCGGCCTTCCCCTCATAAAAATTTCGTAAAATCTACAGTTTTCATATTAGAACCACCAAATTTGGTATACTATCTTATGGTACTCTAACGTAGACGGCAGACAGTTTTTGGAACGGGTCAAGGCCCGGGGGTCAGAGCCCCGCACATAAAAATTTTTCTTAAAAACTACAGTTTTCAATTCAGAACCACCTAATCTGGTATACTATCTCATGGTATTCTAACTTAGACGCTAGACGGTTTTGGGAAGGGGTTGGAGCCGGGTGGTGAGCCCCGCCCTGAATAAAAACTTTTTCGTAAATACTACAGTTTTCAATTTAGAACCACCAAATTTGGTATACTATCTCATGGTACTCTATCTTAGACGTAGAAGGTTTTTTTAAGGGGTTGCAGCCCGGGGGTCGGCCTTCCCCTCATAAAAATTTCGTAAAATCTACAGTTTTCATATTAGAACCACCAAATTTGGTGTACTATCTTATGGTACTCTAACTTAGACGGCAGACAGTTTTTGGAACGGGTCAAGGCCCGGGAGGTCAGAGCCCCCACATACAAAATTTTCTTAAAAACTACAGTTTTCAATTCAGAACCACCTAATCTGGTATACTATCTCATGGTACTCTAACTTAGACGCTAGACGGTTTTTGGAAGGGTTTGGAGCCGGGGTGGTCAGACCCCCCGAATAAAAACTTTTTCGTAAAATCTACAGTTTTCATATTAGAACCACCAAATTTGGTATACTATCTTATGGTACTCTAACTTAGACGGCAGACCGTTTTTGGAACGGGTCAAGGCCCGGGGGTCAGAGCCTCCCACATACAAAATTTTCTTAAAAATTTCAGTTTTCAATTTAGAACCACCTAATCTGGTATACTATCTTATGGTACTCTAACTTAGACGCTAGACGGTGTTTGGAAGGGGTTGGAGCCCAGGGGTTCAGACCCCCCCTCCCCATCCGAATAAAAACTTTTTCGTAAATACTACAGTTTTCAATTTAGAACCACCAAATTTGGTATACTAGCTCATGGTACTCTATCTTAGCCGCTAGAAGGTTTTTTGAAGGGGTTGCAGCCCGGGGGTCGGCCTTCCCCTCATAAAAATTTCGTAAAATCTACAGTTTTCATATTAGAACCACCAAATTTGGTGTACTATCTTATGGTACTCTAACTTAGACGGCAGACAGTTTTTGGAACGGGTCAAGGCCCGGGGGTCAGAGCCCCCCACATACAAAATTTTCTTAAAAACTACAGTTTTCAATTCAGAACCACCTAATCTGGTATACTATCTCATGGTACTCTAACTTAGACGCTAGACGGTTTTTGGAAGGGTTTGGAGCCGGGGGGTCAGACCCCCGAATAAAAACTTTTTCGTAAAATCTACAGTTTTCATATTAGAACCACCAAATTTGGTATACTATCTTATTTTACTCTAACTTAGACGGCAGACCGTTTTTGGAACGGGTCAAGGCCCGGGGGTCAGAGCCTCCCACATACAAAATTTTCTTAAAAATTTCAGTTTTCAATTCAGAACCACCTAATCAGGTATACTATCTCATGGTACCCTAACTTAGACGCTAGACGGTTTTTGGAAGAAGTTGGAGCCCGGGGGGTCAGACCCCCTCCGAATGTTTTTTTTTTTTGTAAAATCTACAGTTTTCAATTTAGAACCACCTAATCTGGTATACTATCTTATTGTACTCTAACTTAGACGCTAGACGGTGTTTGGAAGGGGTTGGAGCCCAGGGGTTCAGACCCCCCTCCCCATCCGAATAAAAACTTTTTCGTAAATACTACAGTTTTCAATTTAGAACCACCAAATTTGGTATACTAGCTCATGGTACTCTATCTTAGCCGCTAGAAGGTTTTTTGAAGGGGTTGCAGCCCGGGGGTCGGCCCCCCTCATAAAAATTTCGTAAAATCTTTATTTTTCAATTCAGAACCACCAAATTTTGTGTCATGAAACTCTAACTTAGCGAGAGACGGTAAGTGAAAGCGCAACATTATTAACTTGATTTGTTATGCAAACCTTATAAATACGACCACAGCGATTAAAAGTTACTAAAGAGTCCTTGTAAGTAATATTTTTTGACCGAGTGCAAGTACAATTTACGAAATATCAACAGGTCAAAATATCTAAAGTAACAATGAAATTTGGAATATTTCTTTTTTCTTTCTTTTTTATTTCAGTTTTGACACTTGTATTAAGTTTTAAAAACATATATTTGTGCTGTCGTATACCTTCATTGTGCTATAAACAGAATTTCTTACCATGTTTTGGGTATTTTGTTTCGTGTGGTTGCAGTTTTTTTAATGTTTTGGGCATTTCATTTTGTGTGGTTACTTCTTTTTATGTTTTGGGCATTTTACTTTGTATGGGTGTTTTTGTTATGTTTTTGTTCTTATCTTTTCTGTGGTGGTTGTAATGTCGACAGGATGAAAAGGGGAAACTGTGGTCAGTCGCGATGCCTACTTGCTTCTAATTTTTTTTTCAAATACAGCACATGATTTTGTATTGAGTTATACCACTTACTCATTAAACGACTACAGGTTTCTTTAAATATGAACGTTTTCTTAGAGCCTTTTGTTTCCTCTACCTAGCTTTTTCGGTTCCGCAATTTCTTTTTTTGGTTTTAGAATATTTTCCTTATTATTAATCTATTTTCTCATGCAAACTCTTTATTTAGGTATGTTTATTCTATCGAAGTATTTTGCAATTATACGTGAAGCCCTGTTGCTGAAGTAAAAAAAAATATTTCCAACTGAAACAACGCAGTTCAGAGATTTTCCCGCTGTTAACTCAAAGAATGAAAACAAAAACAACACATCTGTGCAAGGGTTGAGGCATGAGACAGTACTTACTGGTAACCAGGCAAAGTTTTAAGGAAGAATGAGCTTAAGAATTTCTAACTGCAACAAAAAAGAGCATCCGCTCTGTATCCTTCCCCATCCCCTAGTGCCGGCCTTTGGACGTCTTGAAAGAGAAGTCTTAAGGACACATCTGTATCGTAATTGCCTGAGCATTCGCGACAATCTTCTGGTGTCGTAGTAGAAAAACACACTTCCTACTTCGCCTAAATTGCTTGGATGTAATGCCAACGAACAAAGTTTTGCTCTCGCATTGGATTTCTGTTGCTTTTGATGGAATGTTTTTCCTCTGGGGTTCACCGCTTTCACTATAGTCTTCAGGACAGGCGGCAATACACCCCAACGTAAAACACCAATTTCACGGCAATTAACTGCAGTTAGCGAAAGAGAGGGGCGGTACAGGAAATAAGTCGAACGAGACAGATCTGAACTTAGAAAGTCGGGGGAAGGTGTTGCATGAAAAACTGTGTTTGGCTTACAGATCATTTGGCACGTAGGGACGTAGGTTTCGTTTAATATGTTACGGGGTAAACAAATTGTCTTTTCAGTATAACAATTTTCTTTCATACGCATGGTGCAACACAAAAAATTTGAATTTATTTTTGAGAATTAGCATGACGCCTACCGGCCCAGAGTACAGCTGCCCAGTCCGCGCCTGCTAACGCCTCCGGAACCTGGCTCCCGGGTTCTTCGCATCTGTTGATCCCCCGCCTGGAGAGTCCCAGCTGTAAAATACATGTACCTCTGCGTTTTGGAAAAACAAAAGATAAGATGCCGATCCTTAAAATTAACCACTTCTTGTGACCGCAGGTACGAAAATCTTGAACTTCGCTTAAACCCTAACTGGAGGAACAAGCTTCACGTGATTGTCTGTATTCTAAGTGTTTTATTGAATGGTTGCTCATTAGTTCTTAGTTGACTGGAGAACAGAGAACGTGCTTGTTGAAACCTTTGTTGTGCGTTGTCAAGTGATAATAGTGGAAATATATCATTCTAAATATTTTGGAAAGAGAAAGAGCATTGTTTTCCGAAGGCACTATGCAGATGAAGAATGCAACATAAATAGTTAACTCACAAAAAGAAAATGATTTGCTGAAATGGAAAGAGTATTTATTTTGCCATAACAGAGTGCGAGGTGATTTACGGTATTGTCACTGTATTGAAAGGAATTATGGAAATTGTACTGGCTTTGCTAGTACTATTCTTATTGGAGATGAACACAGGATGCGCAATGAGAAACCACATAATCATGCTCCAAGACCGGAGAAAAGTGATGTTGCTGTTGCAAGAGCGCAAATAAAAGAACGAGCGAGAAATACGGACGAAGCCCCTGCACAAACTATTCAAACCGTGACAACGTCAATGGCTACAGTAAATGCAGCTTACATGCCTAATATGGATGCACTAAGGCAAGTTGTAAATAAGAGAAGACATGCCAAGACATGCCTGCGGAGCTTACGACTTCAGAACGGATCGATGCCCCAATAAATTTACAGGAGAAGATGGTGCAAATTTTCTTGGCAGAGATAGCGCATTTGGACATCAAAGAATTATTTTATTTTTAACAGAGAATAATTTACGAAAGCTTAAAGAAGCACCCCTCTGGATTATGGATGGGACATTTGAAACTTGTCCAACCCTTTTTAGGCAATTATGTTCCATTCATACTATGGTTGAAACGAATCCAGAGATGCACAGACTTGTCATACTAGTTTATGGGTTACTTTCCAGCAAGTATAAATAATATAATACTATTATAAAGTACTTTTGTAGGATTTACAAGACTACGCATCAGACTATGATATTCAGCATGCACCACAATATACGCATAATAATAGATTTTGAAATAGCTACCGTTATAATGCTGCTAAAAAGGAATTTGGAAGCAGCACACACAAATGTTGTTGGTTTCATCTCGGAAAAAAATGTGCTGAGGAATATCCATCCTCTGGCATAGCCTTGGAATATAAGGAAAACAGTGAGTTTGCTCTCAAAGTCAGACATTTGCAAGCACTCGCATTTTTTTCATCTGATGAAATTCCAGCTGCTTTTGAAGAAGTGAAATCAATTTTACTAGAATATGCAGATTCTGTAGTTCAGTGGTTTGAGGAAAATTATGTTCTTGGAAAATTTCGTGGAAGCAGAAGAAACAATCCAAGCAGAAGCCCTCCGCTGTTCCCGCCAACAATTTGGTCAGTTAGTGAAAACAATTTATTTGGCATTCCCAGAACACAAAACGAACTTGAAAGATTAGACAGACGCTGGAATACAATTCTGGGAGAGAAAAAACTGCGACTGTACGAAATAATCAGTGAATTAGCGGAAGAGCAGAGAACAACTATGGCTAAAATCGAAAGAGTGATAGCACAGATTCCAACAAGTCCACCCAGAAGAGAAACGCTGGCAAAATAAAAAGGAATTCGAACTTCTTTGGTGCACAGAGACAATGTTAACATCTGGACATTTTAAGAAGAATTTCATATAATTCTACCCTTTACTAAAATGTGCTGGTATTTCTCACTAATTGATTTATACCTTTTACTAACTTGTATTTGAATTTTTCAAGAATGTAATTCCGCCGAAGATGCAAGAATGTAAAACACAACGCAAAATTAAAAAAGTCAAAATTTTCAAAATAGCATGTCAAAAACATAAAATGTTAAAAAGTAATCCAAAATGTGAAACATATAAAAATTCAAAATGCAATCCAAAATGTGAAACAAATAAAAATTCAAAATGCAATCACAAGTCACAAGCATTACAAAAATGCGAAACGCTATGTAACAAGTACAACACAAAATAAAACAAATGCCAAAAAAAATGCATACGCTTTGTAAAATGTACAAAATAAAATAAATGCCATATTCACAAGGATTTCATGACGAGTCAAGTTAAAAATGAGCTTTTACTTAGACTTCAAATAATAATTACTAGCCTCTACACCTTTTTAAGTCTTTAATAAGTGCAACATCATTAACCTGACTTGTCATCAAACATTATCAATATGACCATAGCATACAATCACTTAAAAGACTTGTTAATGAATGAATTGAGGAATCACCAAGTTCAGCGGGTGAAAGTTAATGGCTGTTTATAGTTTTGTACTCGAGTAAATGAGCAATACAGTAAACTTGACTTTCTCTGAAAATTTTATGTATATGAGCACGGTTGATTGAAAACTGATAAAAAGGCTTAAGGCCTGTTTATTAATTTTTGTGCCTCAGTCAAAACGCAGTACCATAACCTTGGCATGTTATCGAAACCTTATGAATACGTCGGACTAAAAATTCCTTAAAAAGTTTACGCCTAAGGTCTTGTAACTAAAGTTTTGTGACAGGGTAAAACTGCAACATTAATAACTTGACATGTTATGTTAACGTTGTGAATATGAGCACGGCGGATTAAAGATTTCAACAAATAGCCTTTGGGATTAATGTGTTGTAGCTGAGTAAAAATGTAACATTATCTTGATTTTCTATATAAACCAAACTACGTGCTGAAATGGCCCAACTATATATACGTATACTTCAACCATATACCGAAGCGCTGACAAGGTGAAAACAAAAGTGCAATTTTGTACGGTCCCCTAACATTTTATGGCCAGCCTGCATGGAAGTGGACACCTTGATATCAAAAACATACTTTTTGTACGGTCCACAACAAATAGCAATGGACACGTCGCAAGCAATCTTGGGGGGGGGGGGGGTTAACGACCACCGTGATCAATTCAGTGGGCTATAAGCAGTCGGACATTCCCAATTTTGGGCCACTGGTTCCTGGGAAGGGGGACAGCCAGTGCCAGAAGTCAAGCACAGCGTCCATGATTCACCGGGATTTGAACCAGGATCCTTCTCGACAAGTGGTTAGAAGCCAGCGCCTAGATCACTCCGCCGCCGTAGCGGCACACGTTGAAATGTATTTTTCATACGGCCCCAAACGCTCTTATGGACATACTAGATTGAACTGGAAGCAAATAAATCATTATTATAATTTGTACTAGCAGGGATACCAGTTATTTGCCAGGTACATATTACTATTTGTGGAATCACCAAGTTCAGCGGGTGAAAGTTAATGAATGAAAAAGATATTCCTGCAATTTTGCAGTAAACTTATTTTAAATTTTTTGATTTACTTAATTTAATTTTGCGAAACAAAAAAGAAAGAAAAAGGAATGGGAATACTTACCTTCTAGGAGACATCTATAGAACTGCCGTACATCTGGCGTGTGCTTCTGTGAATCCCGCGACACAGAAATGCAATGTACCTATGTGATGTCGCATGCAAACGACTTCACATTGGCATTGATTATCTTTTTCTTACCGTTTTGAATTTTTGAATATCTGGAACTCTCTGTTTACATTACATTATATTTCTTTATGATAAGCCGTTCGTTGGTAGTGAAAGCTAAACCATATAGATTCGTGTTTTTAATACACCATTAAACGCATATTTTTGGACTTTAAATTTATCTACAGTCCCTAACTTAGACCGTAGGTTGGTTAGTTGGTTGGTTGGTTGATGGTTTATGGTGCAAGGCCCTCAAAGGGCCAAAGAGCGCCTTAGAACGTAAATAGGGTATTCTTAAGAGTAAAAAACGGAACTTTTTACGAAACTTCTGCATGGGGCTACCTTGACCCGGGCCCCGACCCCTTCCACAAACCGTCTACCGTCTAAGTTAGATAACCATAAGTAGTAAACCAAATCTGGTTGTCCTAAATTGAAAACTGTAGATTTTAAGAATTTTTTATGAGGAGGGGGAGGGGCTCTCACAACGGGGTTCGAGCCCCTTCCAAAAACCGTCTAGCGTCTAAGTTAGAGTTTCATGATACCAAATTTGGTGGTTCTGAATTGAAAACTGTAGTTTTTAAGAAAATGTTGTATGTCTGTGAGTGTGCGGGGCGGGGGGGCTCCGAACCCCAGGGCCTTGACCCGTCCCGAAAACCGTCGACCGTCTAAGTTAAAGTCCCATGAGATAGTATACCAAATTTGGTTGTTCTGCATTGAAAACTGTATTTATTGGCAGAATTCCATTGTCATGTACATAGAAATGTTATTTTACTGAAGAATAAAGGCAATTTTGAAATGTAGATTTTGCGAATTCCTGGGCTGCAACCCCTTCAAAAAATCGTCGAGCGTCTAAGTTAGAGTACCATGCGATAGTATACCAGATTTGGTGGTTCTGAATTGAAAACTGCAGTTTTTAAGAAAATTTTGTATGTGGGGGCTCTGACCCCCGGGCCTTGATCCGTTCCAAAAACGGTCTACTGTCTAAGTTAGAGTACCATGAGATAGTATACCAAAGTTGGTGGTTCTAAATTGAAAACTGTAGATTTTACGCGGCATTTTTATGGGAGGGCTCTTACCCCCGGGCTCCAACCCCTTCCAAAAACCGTCTAGCGTCTAAGTTAGAGTACCATGAGATAGTATACCAAACTTGTTGGTTCTAAATTGAAAACTGTAGATTTTGCGAATTTTTATATGAGGGGGGCCCTTACCTCCCGGGCTGCAACCCCTTCAAATATCGTCGAGCGTCTAAGTTAGAGTACCATGCGATAGTATGCCAGATTTGGTGGTTCTGAATTGAAAACTGCAGTTTTTAAGAAAATTTTGTATGTGGGGACTCTGACCCCCCCCCCCCCCCGGCCTCGATACGTTCAAAAAACGGTCTACCGTCTAAGTTAGAGTACCATGAGATAGTATACCAAAGTTGGTGGTTCTAAATTGAAAACTGTAGATTTTACAAAAAAAAAATTATTCGGGGGTGTCTGACCCCCCGGGCTCCAACCCCTTCCAAAACCGTTTAGCGTCTAAGTTAGAGTACCATGAGATAGTATACCAGATTAGGTGGTTCTGAATTGAAAACTGTAGTTTTTAAGAAAATTTTGTATGTGGGGGCTCTTACCCCCGGGCCTTGACCCGTTCCAAAAACGGTCTGCAGTCTAAGTTAGAGTACCATAAGATAGTATACCAAATTTGGTGGTTCTAAGATGAAAACTGTAGATTTTACGAAATTTTTTTTAGGGGGAGCTCCGACCCCGCGGGCTCGAACCCCTTCCAAAACCCGTCTAGCGTCTAAGTTAGAGTACCATGAGATAGTATACCAAATTTGGTGGTTCTAAATTGAAAACTGTAAATTTTACGAAAAAGTGTTTATTGGGGGGGTCTGACCCCCGGGCCCCAACCCCTTCCAAAAACCATCTAGCGTCTAAGTTAGAGTACCATGAGATAGTATACCAAATTTGGTGGTTCTGAATTGAAAACTGTAGTTTTTAAGAAAATTTTGTATGTGGGGGGGCTCTCACCCCCGGGCCTTGACCCGTTCCAAAAACGGTCTGCCGTCTAAGTTAGAGTACCATAAGATAGTATACCAAATTTGGTGGTTCTAAGATGAAAACGTTAGATTTTAAGAAATTTTTTTTGAGGGGGGGGCTCCGACCCCGCGGGCTTCAACCCCTTCCAAAAACCGTCTAGCGTCTAAGTTAGAGTTTCATGATACCAAATTTGATGGTTCTGAAATGAAAACTAGATTTTACGAAAATTTTGTATGTAGGGGGGGGGAGCTCTGACTCCCCGGGCCTTGACCAGTTCCAAAAACCGACAACCGTCTAAGTTAGAGTACTATGATATAGGATACCTGATTTGGTGGTTCTGAATTGAAAACTGTAGATCTTACGAATATTTTGTTTGTGGGGGCTCTGACCAACCGGGCCCCTGACCCGTTCCAAAAGCCGTCTAAGTTAGAGTACCATGAGATAATATACCAAATTTGGTAGTTCTAAATTGAAAACTATATCTTACGGCAATCTGTAGGGGGGGTGTAACCCCCCCCTCTCTGCAATCGCTTCCCAAAACCGTCTACAGTCTAAGTTAGAATACCACGAGATAGTATACCAGATTTGGTGGTTCTGAATTGAAAACTGTAGATTTTACGAAAATTTTGTATATGGGGGGCTCTGACCAACCGGGCCCTGCCCCGTTCCAAAAACCGTTTACCGTCTAATATTTTTAGTGCCAAAGAAAAACGTAATATTCCTATCCTGTCTGCGTGTCCAAACTTTATAAATTTGATCAGGGAGCAAGACGTTCGAAATCGCACGTTTTCCTGCATTCGTTTTGTATGTAACCAAAATCTGTAAACGCGACGAATTGACGTAGTCGACGAATTTGTCCGCGAGGAATTGACGCAGTCGACGAATTGACGCGCGACGAATTGCCGTAGGCGAAGAATTGACGCGCGACGAATCGTCGCAGTCGACGAATTGACGCACGCGACGAATTGACGTAGAACCGACGCAATTTGCGAACTACCATCTGGTGTGTAAACGAAAACAAATCGATTACAATACAATAATGATTACGTCAAGCAGTAACATATTAAATTGGACGGCCATGTGCACTGTAATCAGTAAGCAAAAATGTCCACGGTCTAGGTATGACATATGACACAGAGTAATTACAACACACATGCCTTTTCCATGCCATAAATAGATTTTCAGTAAATGTTAATTCAGACTTCTTACTTGGTGTGGCGAGGATCTCCGCTTCTGTCCAGATTGGTACATGGGTTCGAGAGTTAACTAATCGGGAGAGAGCGGTTGTTTTGGCAACCATTCGGACATTGTACATGTGTTCTTTCACTCTGGTATTTAAAGATCTTGAAGTGGAACCGATGTACTCTTGGTCAACCCCAGACGGGTCTGTCGCTTTGAGTGGGATGCTATATACACCAAATTTATTGTTCTTATGCACTGAGTCTCGATCTTTCCTAATGCTCTGAAAAATATTTCTTGTTTTGTCACCAAAACCGATTCAATGCGTTTTACATACATTCTTTAAAATGTTGACCAAACATGGTACAAAACCAATTGATCCCACATACCTACTTTTCCTGGGCTTTCTCGGTAAGGTGATGCCATATACATGTAATAATTGACGAAAAATGCTATGCACAAGGGAGTCTCCTTAGCCATAAGTCCTGGCTATCTCACACACCTTTTTATGTTCCAATTTCCTGATTATGGTGTTTGACGAGGGAGTAATGGCCCTATGCACAAGGAATCTTATGGCAGCTAATTTATGTGGCATTGGAGGAAACGACTGGGCCGCGATAATGTCATTAGTGGAGGTCGGTTTACGGTATACCGAAGTTTGCAAACACTGAGTTGTCGGGTTTCTCACTAAGGTGAAATCCAGAAAGACGATGCAGTAATTCTTTTCACATTCCAATGTAAATCTTATGGAGGCGAACACCGATGACATAGATTCCGTGAATGAGTGGAGTTCTTCCAAACCAAATGTCCAGAACAGCAAAATGTCATCCACATACCTCACATAAAAACTTGGTACTCTATGTAATTCTTCCAATGAAGTGGGAGCCTATGGGCTCCCCAATCTTGGGGAGCCCATAGGCTCCCCACTTCATTGGCGATAGATAATATCTTCGAACTTAAAGTAAGTACGTTTTTGGACCAATTTTAACGCTGACAAGGTGGCCCGTATCTCCTCTGGCGAAAAGATATCAGTATCAGTTAACTTGTCGTCCATGATCTCATGAGCAGAATCAACAGGTATGTTGGCGAACAACGAGACTACATTCAAAGATGCCATTATAAAATGTGTTCCGAAATGTTCATAGGCCTTAATCATGTCCAGCGCCTCTATTGAGCTAAAAATTGAATATTGGGATCTGGTAGTAAGAGGCTTCAAAAAAGTAGCCAGACTCTTTTGTAATGGACGATTGGCAATCTAATGTCCTGAAACCAAGGGTCTTAGAAGGAAACCTTCTTTATGGGTTTTCAGTGTCCCGTATAGTTCTGGCACCCTGGGTCCACATGTCGGGTATTAACTATCAGGGTACTAGTTTACTTTAGTCCCTTCATACAATTTACCCGAATATCTTCATTGAAGCGGGTAGGTACCGATTTGAAATTTCATTTGACCAATTTAAACGCCAAAAGTGTGTGCTCCGCAGACGGACTTCATAATATCAGACCACAAGTAACAGGAAAACATGAGTTTCATGAAGAAATACGTATAAATTGTATGAAGGGACTAAAGTAAACTTGTACCTATTACATTTTGCCTAGCGGAATCTGAATGTTATTTTTCCTATGCGGAGGCAAAGCTGGGTTTGCATGTTAAACAGATGCTCTCTAAACACAATTAAAGCATGCAAAATGCCACTTTTATTCGAGGGAACGTAAATTAAAGGGACTGGGGAAGCAATCTTTTGGGAACAAAATATGGATTACAGATTGCCGAGTACCCTTCTCTTAAAAACCACTGCCACTATGTTGGAAGCGCACTGGGAGTCTTCAAGCCCTTAATCTTTTGGAAAATAATGAACGCCTTCCACGCGTGCAAACAATTTCCCGAAGTAGTCAAGGAAGTCGCGCATGATGACGTCAATCCGCTTTCGGATCAAAAGCGAGAGAGAGAGTCACAACCATTCAAACGACTTTAGAGAGACTGGGGCTCGTACGTAGCTGCCAAACGGTTATTCCCAATGTGGATGTACCACTGGTATTCATCCTTGCTGAGTTCTGAGGAGAGTAAACCCACGCGTAGACATTTGCAAGCGTCATTGTACAAATATGACTGAAATAAATGACGTCTTGGGTGTGTCTATCGGTGAAGTAAAATGCAAACGTCATATTGACCCATATTTGGATTGAGGATTCTCTTGTTGCCGTAGTGTGATCGGATTACTTATTCCATTCAGAAATATAAAAGACCATCGCTATAATAGATGCTTAGTCTCATTTTCTGGAAAAATATTCCACGAATCTGTTGGCCCGCAGACAAAACATGTGCTTTTTTCCTGCACACGCAAACTCGGGGATCAAAACATGAATTCATTTAATTTCCCGAGCTCAGCAGCATGATTTAGAGTGCATGCATAAATAATTTGTATTATGCTAAAAATAATATTTTTTTACTCCAGTAACTGATCAAATAGGAGAATTTACACGTTTTCACCAATAGCACGAAACACGTTTTCAGCACTAGCATTTTTACGAACACGTTTTCAGCACTAGCATTTTTACTTCTGCATTAGAGTATGAAGTTCCTCACTCACTTATGAATTTTTGGCACAAGCGTCATTGTTATGTGGTAATTTTCAATAACTTCGACTGCACAACATAAATAAGTCGAAGTCGTTGAAAATTACCACATAGCTGTGACGCTTCACTGCAACGCTTTTTGTTTGACTACAGAAGTACGGTGTACATAAGACATTGTTGTTAATATTAGACATTTTATAATTCATCTTGCACCAAAGTTGTTTTCCATTTTAATATCTAAGTGCAATTTGTACTTTAAAAAATTCTGCTTTCAGTTTATTATGCGTAAAATAAATTATATTGAGATAATCTCAGATATGTTTCTTTTACCTCAAGTAATATTGATCGTACTAGTGTAAGCCTTTCAAAAATGCTCCTTAATTCGAGGAATTGCAGTAAATGTTTAAAGTGAAAGACAAACCAATTAAGGTGGAAACCAATAAATATTATTGAAATGTCAAGTTTCATGTAAATAAAAAATTAAAAGTATTCGAAATTCTGACCAAAATGATACGGACACCTGTTGTAAGTAGCAGATTAACCATTATACGCTCCATACATGCCCCGTACAGTGTTAAAAGCACTCCTCCTCTCTCCTAGTATTCGTCATATATGCGCATTAACAGCAGAACAGGCTTTGAGGTAGAACTCAGTGTATCTGAACGCTGCGCGATCATAGGGTGGCATCTTAGGATGAGTCCGCTCGGGAAATTTCTGAGATGATGTAACTGTTCTTATAAACCGCAAGAAATGTTTATGTGACGTTGAAATGCCTAGCCTTAACAAGAACGCAATCGCTACATTCTAAGACGTGCGAAATGACAAAAAGGTAGTGTCGAGTGCTGAAGAGGGTAATGCAACAAAATCGCTTGACCTCATCTACAACACTCACCACTGAGCTGAAAATACGGCAGGGAGCATCGGCAGCAGCAGAATGGTTCGCTGAGAGCTGAAGAAAATGGGTTTTGAATCAAAGTTGCCGTTCGCAAGCCTTACGTATGGAAGATCAACGCAAAATCTCGGTTAGAGTCGTAAAACTCTTGGCATCGTTACTGGATTCTGGAGTACCAGCAACACATTCTTTGGAGTGAGAAATCATGTTTTGCCATTTCGATGTCTGACGGACTAGTGTAGGGATGGAAGATGCCAGATGAAGGCTACATACTGTATAATATGGTGTGGAAATTGTCTGGTGGATATTCGATTGCTGCAGTGAGAGAAACACAATGTTTTTTTCTTACACCACTCATTGTAACACATTTTAATGCAACTAATTTTCATTTACGGTAACAAGAAATGAAAAGTTGAAAAGTAGTTGCATTAAAATTTCTTCCTGTTGTCTCAAAAGCACAAGCACGAATTTTCATCTTAATGGATGTTATTCAGAGGCTTACTCACAACACTTCGTCCCTGGATTCAAATGAGAAAAGTTTTTTGACATTTATAAAACACAGAAGTAAATAGAATTAACTGAAGAACAATGAAGACTCATAATTCCGTAATTGGTGTGGTAAAAGATATATTTAATTGGTCGACATTTCGAGTTAAATCCTTGGACAGCATTTCTTTAAAAAATATCAGGTTTCTAATCGTTTAGAGTATATTCTACGTTCGTAATTCGCTATTTCGTATTTCACTGCTCATTTAAAAAAATTATTACAAGCACCTCTTTTCCTTTATACTGAATTTTATACAATGTAATCTACCCGTTTCTGAATTTCGTGGTTTAGTTCCTTTAGTAGTTTTTAGGAAAACAATCTTGTTGTATGCTATGAAAATTGTCCTAATACTACTTGAAAATTTTTAATGGATTATGGTTTCCGTATAACAATGTAAAATTCCGTTTATTTAATCATTTCGCAGATCTCATTCTTAAGAAATCCGTCCATCATTTAAACGTTCTTACAGAGGGGTATTCGTTGTTTGACTGTAATTTTGAACTTCAAAAGCGATTGAAAAATTAATATATTTAGGGTCATGACAGAAGCCCTTTCCTCCTTAAACAATGTGTCAGCTACAAAATAGATGCAAAATGGTATATTTTCGTACGTCACGCTTCCGAAAGTGACGTGCGAACCATTTGTAATGTTTCTACAAATATTTTCCGATTTCAATTCATGTTGCAACAGTAGACTTGAATTGCGAATTTTTTTTTCAGGCCATCTTTGAGAATCAAAGTGAACATTTTTGTCACAGGTGTCAGGATATTACACAAAGCAATTATTTTCTTAAAATTTTGTTTTCTGTACGAACAAGTATTTCCCTGATATTCCTGTGCTATAGTTTTCAATACTTTTTTGTGCAATCTCTCTAAAAAGGAGCTTACTGAACTTTCAGTTTGTCGATTAATCAGTAAAATAATTACAACTTATAATGAATAAACTCTTTTATCAGCTAGCTAATTATAATGAATAAAGTTTTCAACTAAGCTAAGTATAATGCTTCTGATACTGAATTATATGCTTGTACTAAGCTTCAAATAGTGAATTCAAATGGTTGTTGTTACTAGTTAATTAAGATCATGAATAAAGTCACCTGCTAGTAGTGTAGTAATAGTAATGAACAAACTTATAACTGGTAGTAATGTTGTAGCAGTAATTAAGATGAATAAAGTCTTATGCTGGTTGTTACTAGTAATATTAATTGAAATAAACCTAACAGCCAGACAGAGGTCAGACAGTACTATGAACTGAGAAAGACTTACTTACGTAAAACCTTTTATTATGAGCTTCTACTGGTATCATCACACACAGCTACTCAAATAACACGTAGCTCCTTGCACATGAACGGAGCTCTATACTCATAAACAAACGCTCTCTTTCACATAAACCAACACCCTCCGTACAACAACAAACGCTCTCCGTACAACAACAAACGCTCTCCCTACAACAACAAACGCTCTCCCCAGATATCGTTGAACGCGCCTATTTATACTGGCTGCCACCACGTCATGACTTACACTCATTGCCAGATCTCATTCAGCGGGTGAAATAACATCTCGTTCAGTAAGAAGGTAATTTACATAGAAAAATAAAATAACCAGAGATAGTAAAATCAAAAGGAAAGTGAAACTAGAGTATACGTTACATCATCTCCCCCTTAATTTTTTTTTTCCGAAAAACCTATCAATTTTTGGAGTGTAAGTCTTACACTTCGTTGATTGACGTTTCTCGGCCTCTTTTTTTTTGTTTGTCGTTTGGTGGCAGCAGTATTTACAATATCAAACTTGGCATGACAAAATCAAGAAATCTGTATTCGTCTGTGAAACTTGTATTTTTGAACAAAACAAACCTGCATCGGCATACCTTCCTTTTATTCTGCCTAGCAGGAATCACTTTTTTAATTTCAAATTACGTTCTCATTATTCGTTGAATACACACCAACTGTATCAGCAGCGAAGATTGCCTGGAGCTGCCTAACCGTAACAATTTTATTATTTTACCCCTAAGCACATAGATATATAAAAAAAATTTGGATTAGTAGATGGACATAGAAGAAATATAAAAAAAACATATATACACAAAAAAGAATGCATAGGCCCACACAAAAAAGAAATTCTGACACGCCAACTGGTCGTGCAGGAAAAACAACAACCTGAGAAAAGAACCTGTCCACGAGAACTTACTTATCTCGAGGACGCATAAAAAACTCTAGTACGATAACGTTTTCCAGGCCTAATCGGACTGGTAAATTCAGGTGGCTTAGATCTTTTCAAGGACTTTAATGGATCTGGAACATCGGTCTGCTGTCGGTCAAGAAATCCCGGCGGCTGACGGGAACGGTCAGGAATGCTTGAAATCCGTCGGTCCGAAACGGCTGAAGTCTGTGTGTCCGGAAATCCCTGCGGCTGATAAGAACGGTCAGGAACGGCTGAAGTCTGGCGGTCCGGAAACCCCTGCGGCTGATAGGAACGGTCAGGAACGGCTGAAGTCCGTCGATCAGGAACGGCCGAAGTCTGGCGGTCCGGAAATCCCTGCGGCTGATAGGAACGGTCAGGAACGGCCGAAGTCTGGCGGTCCGGAAATCCTTGCGGCTGATAGGAACGGGCTCCCCCAGGCTTTTGATATGGAGTCCCTTTGTGCTGGGGCCCGTGGTGTCCTTCCAGTATTCTTTTGGACGGACGTGGCTACGGCCACATCGTTTGCTTTCGCTTACGCCCTCGTAGCATGAGATTAGCAGAAGGCATCGGCCCTGTTTGCCCTGAGCGCAGGTTCCAGGGGCGAAACCCGGGCAGATGCAAGGATCTCTGCCTTCGTCGCTGTTGCGGCGAAGCAGATTGGGGAGACAAGTTACGTTTTTGCCCAGCTTTTGGAGGTTCTGGACGGTTTGTAATATTCAAACTATTGTCCATAACTGATAAATCAGAAATGTCCGAAGCCTCTGAGTCGCTGCTGTAATTCAGTGGTCGTGCAGGGCGATGTTTATTTTTGCCTATAGGAATACTTTCTGACGAGGTATTCAAGGAAGTAGGAGCCTGTGTTGGTGCAGTTATCAGGAAACGGCGCAGCAATAGTCTTGGCAATGGTTGGAGGGAAAGGAACGATACTAGTATTCGAAGAACTTGATTCGAGCCTTGGTCTCATGGGAGAATCAGGATGCGTGTTTGGAAACCCGTCTTCAGGAGGGGAGGGTGAAGAAAAAATTACTGGAGATTCTTCAAAAATGTTTGTTGGTTCGTCCAAAATTTCTGGAGGTTGATCGTGAGATATAGACTCTTGAGTCTGTGGAACAGAAGGTTGAGTAGGGTTGATTATGAAATCGATATTTCGTTCATGATACTTGCGACACTGAGCAACGTGTACGTATTGAAATTGATTGTCAGGTTTTCCAAGAACAATGTTATTTTCAAACACATTTGCCACCCGATATGGACCTTCGTAGCTGGGTGCAAATTTCTTCACTAAAGTATGCGAAACAGAAGACTGGAAGTGCGTTTCCACGAGAGTGAGATCTCCAACGACAAGATCTGGTTCAATACGCCTAGTATTATAATATCATGCTTGAGCCGCTTGTGCTCCTAGCATTGCAACACGAGCTTTTTCTGCCATCATTCGTACTGACTGCGGAGTTGGTCGCTGGTTTAATTTGTCGATAATCCCCGTTAAATTTTCAAAAGGGGTTTTAATTTTGCGACCCAGGAAAAGTTCTACAGGAGTAATTTTAGTTGATTCGTGGACAGACGAGCGGAGGGCGAAAGAAAAAAGCTCCAAATGGTCATCCCATCGTTCATGATGACCCATTACAAATGTAGCAATCATTTTCACTAGCGTGCGGTTTACGCGTTCCGCAGGATTACTCTGGGGATGATATGGGGAAATGAATTTATGTTTAATGTGTAGTCTCGCACACATTCCTTCAAAAATGTCAGAAATAAATAGAGGACCATTATCCGAAACTACTTTATTAGGTGCACCATATCTAGAAAATACTTCATTAACTAATACATTACAAATAACTTCTGCCGTGGCGGCTTTAATGGGAAAAACTTCAACCCATTTAGAAAAATTATCAGTTAGTACTAAAACGTAACGAGCTTTGTTTTTAACAGATAAAGGATAAGGTCCCAATAAATCTATTGAAATAATGTCAAAAACATGAGAACTTGAACTAGATTTCAAGTGACCGGCCGGTCTTACATTACGGTAATTATTAATCTGACACAAGTGACATGATTGAACGTATGCGAGCACACTTTGGTACATGCCAGGCCAATAGGCAACATCCCGCAATTTACAACGGGTCTTGCGAATACCTAAATGGCCTGCAAAAGGTTTGTCATGAAATTCGTTTAAAAGGGCCATTCTACGGGTTCGCGGAATACATGGGCGAAACTCTGCCCTAGTAGTCCTAGATTTCGTATAGTAAAGAAGACCCTCTATTACTTCAAAATGTTGTGACCTTCCAGTTAGAGAAGGATCACTTGGTAGGGACGAACCCGCCAGCAAAAAATTATAGATATCCCCAAAATCTGGATTATTTATTAATTCTGCCATTATCTGCTCTCTGGATGTTATATCAGCTATTAGAAGTAAAGGCTGACATCCAGGAGTAGTTTCGGTGGGGACCCCACTAATCGGAAAGCGAGACAATGCGTCCGGTAATTGATTCTTATGACCTGGCTGATACGAAATTTTGATATTGCTCTCTTGTAACTTCAGAGCCCACTTCATAAGTCTTTGAGATAGGTGCTTAGCAGAATTCAAATACTGAAGGGCAGAATGATCCGTAATTATGTTAACTGTCAATTCGTTAAGATAACATTGAAATTTAATAAGAGCATACACAACAGCAAGACATTCACGTTCCGTAGCTGAATAATTGCGTTCAGCTTTGGCTAAAGTACAAGACGCAAAAGCTATTGGATGCCCAGCTTGTGACAAAACGCAACCAAGACCAACTCCGGATGCGTCAGTATAAATATCAAATTCCTTAGTATGATCCGGGAAAGCCAACACCGGAGGCTGAGTCAACGCAGACTTCAGTGTTTCGAATGCAGCGTTAGCCTCAGGTGTCCAAACAAACTTCTTGTATTTACGTTTTAAAGCATACAATGGCTCACAGATTGTAGCATAAGCGGGGACGAACTGCTGATACCATCCGGTCATTCCCAGAAAGCGTGATAGTTCTTTTGCTGTTTAAGGCCGAGGAAAGTCAACAATAGGCCTAATTTTTTCATTATCCGTAAATGAGCCGTGGGGAGTGATTTTCAACCCCAGATATACAATCTCGTCCCTCGCTATCTGGCATTTACTAGGTTTTAACGTCAAGCCAGCATTGTATATGAGTTGGAACACCTGTTTGAGCTGAGAAAGGTGCTCGTCAAAAGTCTCGGATGTAATAATAATATCATCCAAATATACATGCACATGGGGACCCAAGACAGGTCTGAGAACCGTATCCATAAGCTTTTGGAAAGTAGCAGGTGCAGAAGCTAGTCCAAAGGGCATACGTAGGTATTCATAAGCCCCAAAAGGAGTCACAAAGCCTGTTTTATCGACAGAGTCCGGATGTACTGCCACCGGCCAATATCCACTCGACAAATCCAAGGTTGACATCCATTTGGTTGACGACAGGTCATTTAAAATAATCGACATGACAGGTAGTGGATAATTGATCGTTTTTGTGACTTGGTTGAGCTTGCGGAAATCTGTCACGAAACGAAATTCATTGGGTTGTTTCTTTGGAACCAAAAAGGCAGGAGCAGCCCAGGCGCTTGTTGATTCCCTGATTATGCCCTGCTTAATCATTTCAGAAATTTGACGTTGCATTTCTTGTTTCTTATGTGGAGCACAAGGGTAAGGTTTCGTCGCAATCGGGTTCGAACCATCAGTGTCAATGACATGATAAACCACCTGTGTGAAACCAGGTTGATCAGAAAATAAACCAGGGCTTTCCTGTAAAAGGAGAGAAAGCTGGTTTCGTTGCCTCTCATTCAATTGATTACTCAATAACAAACTCGTTATATCTATAGGAACCGTAGGAATCATTTCGACAGGTTCCGGAAAGGAAATCACATGTTGTACGAAATTCAAAGTTATTTGAAACGTATGAATAAAATCCATGCCCATTAAACATTTCACAGGTAGTTCGTCTATAAGCAGGAAAGAATGAGTAAAACGAGCCTTTCCCAGCCCTAAAGATAATGTGACAGTTCCTGTGATACTGAAGATTTCGTTATTTGCACCTCGCAAATACTGCGTCGCAGGCTGAACTAGTATTGCAGGAAAATTGTCAGTGCAAAACTTCGTATTTAGGGCTGATATTTCAGAACCAGTGTCGAACTTTGTCTCGACGATAATATCTTCAATTGTCAAGAATACATCAGGCAACTGAGGAGTTTGAACAGTCACTGATACTGTTTTAGGGTCAGAATGCTTGGTATCAGGAAGCAGGACCGACCCTTGGTCTACTTCCTTTGGAAGTTTAAAGGATTCCTGGTTGGATTATCATGCGGTCTGAAACCTCGACCCTGCCGGGTATCGGGAAAATTTTCACGATGAGAAAAACTGCGTGAAACCTGCGTCGGGAACTCCGCGTGTCTGTTGACATTTTCATATCTATTACTTCTGCCCTCAGCACGGGCAGAAAAATCATCATTACCCTGAGCATGAAAACGTTCCGAATGCTGCATTTTGGAACGGGGTCGAGCATACTGTGCATTTGTACGATATCCCGAAGATTGTTCAGAAACTCGCGGTTGGTTTGCCACTCTTCTGTGTGGTGGAACGTATGAAGCTTGGGTGTGCACTTGTGTATGCTCGCGCTGAAAGTTATTATGCCTATTATGCCGCTGAGGGTTTCAAAATAAGCCTCGCGGGGTGCCCGAGCATGGTGAGTGGAACCATGTTTGCCATGTCGCTCTTCATACGTTCGTATGAGGCGAAGGCATTCATGAATTGTGGCAGGGTGTCGAACCTCAAGAAAATCTTGTAAAAATGGGTCGAGCTGCTGCAATAGGGTATCCAACATGTCAACATGACTGGCATGTGGATCCCATAAGTTATATAAGCGTGTTGTTTCCAAAGCAAATGCAACAGGGCTATCGTTGGGTCCTTGCTGACGAGAAAAAAGCTGTTGTGCAAGGCTAGCTCGAATGAGGCCGAAAGGAAAGACCTCCAAAAATTCTGCACGGAAATTCTCATAATGAGAATCCGGGTTCGACACTCTCCACTGCCGATACCAGGTCTTAGCGGTATCCTTCCAGCAAGTGCCTGCGATTTGTACTTTACAATCTTGAGGAATATTATAGAGATCAAAATGATCTTCCAAATCTTCGAGGAATTTTAAAGATCCCTACAAACCATTGAAAAGAATTGTTCCTGCATGCGGCACGAAATGGGCAAGCATTCTGCTTCGCTGAGAGGATTGAACTCCCTCAGGTACGACCCGCGACTCAGAGTAATAGGAAGCTGGTGCATAACGAAATTGTGAAGAATGCCTGGGTACGTTCAGATCACTTATATCAAAGTGAGCCCCACAGGCTTCTTGCAGATGGTCGAGATTAATCCCATCACCACCGAAACTTGTCTTAGGGTGGAAAATTGAAGTTGTCTCAGGTAGTGAAGACATTAGTAATAATTGTCAAGATCTCGTGTTCGAGAAAAGTTCGGGCGCCAATTATAATGAATAAACTCTTTTACCAGCTAGCTAATTATAATGAATAAAGTTTTCAACTAAGCTAAGTATAATGCTTCTGCTACTGAATTATATGCTTGTACTAAGCTTCAAATAGTGAATTCAAATGGTTGTTGTTACTAGTTAATTAAGATCATGAATTAAGTCACCTGCTAGTAGTGTAGTAATAGTAATGAACAAACTTATAACTGGTAGTAATGTTGTAGCAGTAATTAAGATGAATAAAGTCTTATGCTGGTTGTTACTAGTAATATTAATTGAAATAAACCTAACAGCCAGACAGAGGTCAGACAGTACTATGAACTGAGAAAGACGTACTTACGTAAAACCTTTTATTATGAACTTCTACTGGTATCATCACACACAGCTACTCAAATAACACGTAGCTCCTTGCACATGAACGGAGCTCTATACTCATAAACAAACGCTCTCCTTCACATAAACCAACACTCTCCGTACAACAACAAACGCTCTCCGTACAACAACAAACGCTCTCCCTACAACAACAAACGGTCTCCGCAGATATCGTTGAACGCGCCTATTTATACTGGCTACCACCACGTCATGACTTACACTCATTGCCACATCTCATTCAGCGGGTGAAATAACATCTCGTTCAGTAAGAAGATAATTTACATAGAAAAATAAAATAACCAGAGATAGTAAAATCAAAAGGAAACTGAATCTAGAGTATACGTTACAAACTAAATTCGCGTTTTAGCTTAATATGAACTCAGTTGGTTACAATTTGCTTTCTTTTAAATCTTTTTCTAAAATCTCTATCTGAAGGGCCCAAAGCATGCCAGGAAAACATTACCCAAACCATAACGTTGCCTCCACCAGCTTGAAGGGTTGTAGCAATGCATTTGGATTCCATGCCTTCGTGCTGTTTTCGCCAAATTCTCACTCAGCCATCGGCATAGTGCAACTGAAAACGTGATTCATCGGACCACATAATTTGTTATAAATTATCGACTGTCCAATCCTTGTGCTCCTGTGCGAACTGGAGATGTTTTCTTTTGCTAACTGCAGACAGCAATGGTGTTTGATAAGGCCTTCGGCTGTCACATCCCATCCGATGCAGTGCCTTCGGCTGTCATATCCCATCCGAGCAGATACTATTCGATGACGACCACACGTTGCACGTAGAGACCCAGTTTTTTTGCTGACATTTTTTTGTTTTTAGATTTACACTCAACATTTACCTGAGGCGTAGCGTGACCAAAAGTTGGGATTGGGAACAAATAAGTGTAAAATTATGTTTTGCGGGGAGGGGGGGGGCATTTTCAGTAATAATTTTCTTCAAAATTAATATTTTCAATTTCCGTAACTTAGGTATTTACATGCTTATTATATCCAAAACTACGAGATGTACCAGGCTTGGTTGTTTCACCCTTAATGAGAATGAAAAAAATCTTGCCTTTCAAAGCACTTCATGCAATCAACTGATGATGAAAACCATCATCAGACGACTGCATGTTATTGTACGATATATGTGGAATGGCTGCTGGAAAGCAGTCATAGCAATGCTTGCTATTTCGTAGCGTTGTTCACTTGGAAGTATGCCACGCTTTATAACATTTAATAGGCAAACGACTAGTTATTATTTTTTCAGTAGTTTAGATAAAGAGGCACGTGTGCCTCTTGCCTCCCACCCCCGACACTACGCATATGACCATACGGTTCCCAAATGGATCTAGTTAAAGAAACTGCAGTTACGTGCATACTCTATACACAATTCTAACTCTTATACGGCGCCCATGCATTTGACAACACATAATTTACTGTAGTAGATTGGTTGGGAATGAGAAAGAGCCAAATGAAAAAAAAAAAATAAACACACCTATAAAAAGGTAAAGGATAGAAAAACAGATCGATATGTTACAAAAGCGTTCGTACAAATACCAGCTAACGTTGATTCATCCGTGAATGCAAATTTCATAAAAGTATATCAAAAAGAAAAAGATCCTAAGTGAGTCTGAAATCGACTTCAGAAGCAGATTAACATTTAACGCACCAGTATGACAAACAATATATGTTAGATATCAATTACACTTTGGAACCCAGTTTCTACTGCAAAAATCAACAACAGAAGCAGTATTGTGTCTTGAACATATCATCATTTCTCTATATCTTTTTAAAGTACCACTGATACATTTTGCTTTATGTTGAGCGCTCATACAGTGAAATAAACAAAATGGATATGAGAAGAAAATATTATAGACAACCATGCGTGATGGTTTGAAACAATTGCCTTTTTATTAAGTCTTCAATTTATTAGAACCGTTTTGAAATATCACAGCTCTGTTTGGCACTAGATGGAATTTTAACAGTAGCAATTTTGAACATAAACTCATTTCCCTATATCTTTTTAAATTAGCACAGATTCATTTTCTTTAAGTGCAGTGCACATAGAGTGAAATTGACAAAATGGAGATGAGAAGAAAATATTATACACAACCATGCGTGATGGTTTGATACAATTGTATTTTTACTAAGTCTACAATTTTTCAGAACCGTTTATAAATATCATAGCCCCATTTGGCACTAGAAGGTATTATACTATCAGAACTACATCATTTTAGCATAGCAATCATTTTAACTAAAATGCAGTCCCATGATATTTCACAATTTAATTAGTGATTGATATTGTTATGACCCTGAGAGATATGTCAATCTAACTGATCTAGAATACCCGCCGATCAGTAGAAAAATGTCATTAGGAGATTATGGTTTTACATTTAACATCTGAATTTTTACAACTGTTCATATAATTTATCAAAATTTGAAACAATAGTTTATTTGCGTTCAAACAGTAATCCCTTTAAAATTTTGGAGAGCGTGCAAAGTACGTTAATAGGAAAAACTCCCGAGGAGCATGAACATGCATGAACCGCGAGATGAAAAATGTTAAAAAGAAGTTAGGTAAACTGATAAGTCATCTTCTCGATGAACAAGTATGTTCAACTGATAACTGGTTTATATTTACTGAAAAGAACAAAAAAGTTTTAAATTACATTTTGGTATTAGGTTTTAATTTTAAAATGACTGCAATCCCAATTCCTGACTTTCATCCTCTACGTACTTATTCACAGTAATGTCGGAAATATTAATTTTACAATACATAGAATTTGAAAGAACATATTTTTCGAAGTTACTTTTTCTCGTCCTATACTGAGCTATTGAATCTGTGATTGGCACCACTGCATGTCTTCAGAAATTTTGAATACCAGAAATACTTCTTTTACACTCATCCTATTGCAAATACATTTTGTAACTGACGTAATAGCTACTTCGAAATTTCACTGAAATTGAATATGTGTTAGATGGTACCTCATACTGCATTAGGAGTCTCGTGCTTTGTCCTCCATGCCTAGGGAATCCCGTTGGACTGTAAAGGCAAGTTTTCCTTGTATAATACAGACATGCACGTTTGAGAACTATTAATTTCTATAAGACGGTTCACCCCGAATTGCTGTTTAAACCAGTAATTCGGTGCTGGCGAATCCTGTAAACAAAAAAAAATATATATGTTTTTCTTAGAGGTGCTTTTAGCTGTGTTAGAGATATTCTGACTTAAATATTTCCCTTTATTCTAATGTATTAGTAAAAATTATGTCCTAGAAATATATCTATTGGATTAATAATGCTTAATAATTATTTGCTAGACATATATCTGTTGGATTATTTATGGTGCAACATAAGTTTGGTTATTTCACATTACATGTATTGCATTAAACTCATACGAAATAGTGACTTAGGCTTTCATTGGATGAAAAGTAATATTACTAAAATTATTTTCAAGGATGAATCACTTTTTTTCCAAAAACTGATGGGAATGCCTATATGGACCTATTTATTTCTTAAAAAATATGGAATGCATTTAGCTTTATGTGCACCATCCATGATACTGAAATATACTTTATGGATAATAAGGACCACGTTTTGATTGATTAAGTTTGCGAAGCTACGTCTTTTGAAAACCAGTCGATAACCAAACTGTAGTGTATTATCTAGATACTGAACTCCGAGAACAAGCATTCAAACAAAGTAACAAGATCAAAAAATTTTTATGGATCGCTGTAAGGCAGATTTTAAATTGGCGACAGATGTAATGTTTAGGAATCCATGATATCGCATGTATAAGCAGTATCGCTGCTGATTGGACCTCGAATAACATCCAAAAAGTAGCAGCTGTTGTAAGAACAAACCTTCACACAATACGATATCGAAAATTTCCCATCACCAAAACGAATCAGTTCATAGGTGGAAGTTGTTTTGGCTTGTTTAAACGTACACACCACAGAGACACACAAAGAAAAACTTTATCACCTTTCAACAGTGGTCTTCTTCTGCTTCCTCCAGCCAATTTGCTGACAAATGAATGGCTTCTGACACTCCAAATGAGTCTGACACCCACCTAGAAGACTAATTGCAATTTATGGGAACGTGTGAAAAAGAGCTGGTGAAATTTCTACGTATCACTGCTCTATATATTCCCACAGTAAGACTTAACACTCAAGAAAATTATTTTTCTTGATTTCAAGGAAGCGTTTGAGGGGCACGTGCTAACTGTTAAAAATATCTTGTCATCTTTTGCCAAATGTGTCATATTTGTCTACAAACTCTATTTCTCGAATGGATAATCCATTGAAAAAACAAAACATTTGGGTTGAAATTTGACGATTTCTTACGCATTTCATTCTTGAATATAATAGTTCGTGGGTTTAAAATTGTTATAGAGAAAAAGATATTGAAGGCTAATATTTGTTCTCTTAACTGCCTTGCCAAAATAAATTTAAACATATAGCACGATCCTGACTGCGTCTTCTTTAAAAGAACGTTATTCATTTCTTAAATACTTTGTATAAGGCTTTCTGATTGTTGGATACACGCGAAAAAAAATATTGAACCGGAACTGTGTTTTTGTTAACATTATAGTCAATTTTTACTATGAGGAATTCGAAACACCTTCCCTCTGTTTCGAACTACATCGGATTAATGAAGAGAACAGACAAAATTATCCTGGGTGTGTTTGATTTAGTAAAATACTTCACTTTAGTGCTGCGTGTTGTCCCAAATTAGAAAACAATATTATAAAATTTAAGATTCAGACTGCGACAAGAGTCCTGTACTCAAAAACGAAGTCTCTCTCTCTCTCTCTCTCTCTCTCTCTCTTTCTCTCTCTACTTCTTCATAAGACAAATGTGTTGTGAAATGCAATAATATGAGATGGACCTGCTAACTCTTCAAAGTATTGGTCGCTATAACATGACTAGGTCGACACAATACGATGAACAACCCTATTTGTGACTACATTTCAGTGTGCACGAAGTAGTCATCGTGAAAGGAAACGGATACTGTATAATATTGTATATTTATTTGAAATAGTCGCCTCTCCAAGTTCTGGGCTTTAAAGATCTGTTCAAGGAGAACCAATAGAAAATACTTGTGGTTCGCTTAGTTTCTTTATTCGAAAGAAAATTCCACTGAAATTCCTGTAGATCGATTTCAGCGTTGGCACTTTACATGTTTAATCCCATGAGACTTCGGAATTAAATCGTGCAAATGAATAATGATTTACAAAATGATATCAAGAACGAAATGTGATAAGAAAAAATATGTAGGACGTAAAATATAAATGTTGGTTTTCTAAATGTCTGTAAACTGTTACCTTTAATGTTGGTTATTCTGACTATGAATCATTGAACATGGTTCATACAAATACAGACACCCGACGTGGACCAGAAACATCAAACAGAAGTCATCGCTCTTTCCACGTTTATAAGTAAGTCACGGAAACAGAGTCTTCCAGTTACGCACCGAATATGCTTCCACTGCACCACAGCGGCCTCGAATTCTCCCAGTCTCACATACCCTAACTACCAAGCTACTTGGCAGGTTGCCTCCCGAACCCCCGCACAAAGCTGGGGATTCACCAAAGATGGTAAGCAGCAACTAAACAAATAATTACAAGGGAAATGGATAATAAATACAGACACCCGACGTGGACCAGGATCATCAAACAGAAGTCATCGCTCTTACCATGTTAACAAGTAAGTCACGGAAAAAAATTTCATTGGCCGCCACCGGGAATTGAACACAGGGTATCACAGTTACGCGCCGGATAGGCTTCCACTGCAACACAGCGGCCTCGAATTCCCCCCGACTCAATACACTAACTACCAAGCTATTTCGCAGGTTGCCTCCCGGAGCCCCTCACAATGCTGGGAATCACCAAAGATGGTAAGCAGCAACTGAACAAATAATTAGAAGGCGAATGAATTATAAATACAGACACCCGACGTGGACCAGGAACATCAAACACAAGTCATCGATCTTTCCACGTTTCTAAGTGAGTCACTGAAAAATTCGCATTGTCCGCCACCGTAACTGGAAGAACATGGGTTCGATTCCCGGTGGCGGCCAATGAGAATTTTTCCTGACTCACTTATAAACATGGAAAGAGTGACGATTTCTGTTTGATGGTTAATACATATCAACACCTGTGTTGTTTTCCGTACAACTTCGCAATTTCTTTCTACGAATGTTACTTCATTTCTTCAATAAAGTTATTTCACATTTCAAAAGCACGAAAAGACTTAAAATTTGCGCTTGTTACGTCTTGTTCATTTTGTTTTTGTTTAAATAAGCTTGGAAAAAAGCCATTGTTCACTGGAGAATACGTTACGATAAAATCCGTTTTCCTTTATAATTATTTGTGTTCAACAGAACAAACTTCTGTAATAAAAAAGCTGTCTTTCATATCAATGCTTTATAACAATCTCAGGATAGATAACTATGGCATATGTTTTAACAATCTCAGAAAAACTTTCCTTTCAGATTTTTTCCAAAAAATTGTAATTGACGTATTGAAAATAAAGCTCATTTTTCTTGTGATTTCGCTTTGTGATAGCAGATTTTGATAAACGCTCTTCAAAGGGTGTTGTTAATTGGAGTGGCATTGATTGTTTCAGAGATGATATCAGCGACAACGAAATTTATTTTTGGCTAACATAATACACGCTATATACACTTACCGACAATGAATTATGCACACCAAGTAGGAAGCATCGGACTGAACTGAAATTTGATGGATGTAATGAAACACATGATAATAAAAACAGAGCTGCAGCGCAACTACAGAGAGATCTGTGGCAAGCAGTCTAGTCATCTTCAATAGCGCGTCGCACCGCCTCGTAGGGTGATACATGCTGCAATACGGCCAGCCATGTAGGCGAAAAGACGCCAGATATTTTCTTGCGGCAGACTGGTCCACACGGTTTGTACAGTGTTCCTCCAAATCCTAAATAGTGCGGCACGGCGGCAGCCGGCGTGAACTAGTCTCACACATGCTAGATAGAGGACATTCCCGGGGAGCAGGAACAACATGGAATTGTCTTGACATGACTTAGACAGCGCTAGGCAACCCGAGCCGTGGGCGTGCAGTCATTATCCAGCTGGTATACCGCACCTGGACTACCGGTGAAGGAATGGCAGCACATAGGGCAGTGGGATCTCATACGCATATCCCTGGGCCATCAGTTATCCACGTAACCTACTACAGCTGTTCGGCTACCGGAGGTGATGGATCCGCAGACTATAGTACCTGCATTGAGGGAGGTGTGAGGCTTGATAGCGAGGTTAGGATTGTACCGTTAACCCCGAAACCTGCGCACCCTGACACGATGACCATCTCTCCCTAAAACGAATCGGTACGCATTGCTAAATACCACAAGTCGCCATTCTGTGGTATTCCAAGTCATCCTGGCCTGGCACCATTGCAAACGCAGCCGGCGATGTTTCTATGTTAAGAGAAGCACACGTATAGGGTGCTGGAATCGCATATTCACTTCAGCTGCACGTCAAGAATTTGGTCGTGGGAACGCAGGAGCCGTTACATCCGGCTGTAAAGACGGCCTGATCCCGTTTTTGCCTGGCGCACGATCCGTCGATGCTCTCTATCGGTGGTCCTCGTTGCCCGTCCGGAGCCTCTCCGCAGTGTGACGGTGCCATCACGTGTCATCTGTCCCAGCACAGTCCGACGGTATTCTCAGAACGATCCACGTGGAGGCCTATACGGCGCGATAACCACCCTGTGGTTTTCAGCCCGTCAGCCAGGCCTCTCTCAAATCCCGTAATTTGCGTAAATCGACGTCTCTGGCTTCTACCCGGCATTCTGGTCACTAAGTACACTTGCTTGCGTCTACCAATGCTTTTCGCTTTCATGGGGCACGCACTATACGCCTATCCGCACTGCCCGAACTGTTCGAGAAGGGTTCGCGGAACATGAGGAACACTTTTCCTGCCCTGCAAATTCTCCAGACATTTATCCAACAGAGAATTTTGTAGTTTGTGTTTCAGGAGCAAATTCGATCTCCCGCGGCACAACTACGAAACTTTACGAGAATTAGGATTCTCTCGTAATCAGTCGGTAGCAGATACACCAAAACACTTTTAAAAATCTTGTTGCGTGTGTGCCTCGCCGGGTAAGAGCTTTGTCGGCTGCATGTGGAGATCCAATTATATAATAGGCAAGCGGTCTTAATGTTTTGCTCTTCGATGTATTTCTTCATTCGTGCACTAATGAGAATCGTAGACTACTCTAAAAAAATCAGAGATTACTTTGAGAGTATAAAATTCTTGTTAATTTATATGTTTTCTATGCTGCTCATGAACATTTTCAGTTTTCTGGAACCTCGTTTTTCTAGGTCCTTAAACAGTAGGTCACCGAACATAAATCCGGAGATATTGATTTGTACCCGTTCCAATGCGTGGAAATTCTTTAAGTTTTCTAAAGTTAGTTAAATGGAAATCCAACTTATAACGGCAATAACACGTACTTGTTTTATCCAACTTGTTTTTATCCTTCTGATTACAATTATATGTATTGTTTCGTGATGTTTTCAGAGGACTATTACTCAGTGGTAGGTAACGCTGAAAAGTTGTCTTTAGCTGGATCGCTCTTTGCGCACACAACGAAGAGGGAAACTTTAATTTTGTGAGTTATATTTAAAGCAGTCACAAGGTGTAATGCAGAAATTCTACTTGAGGACCTTTTCTTGGATATGACTACCATAATCTAGTATGCAATTCCTAGGCAACCAACCTATCTGCTATTTTCCTATCAACATACATGTATTATTAATTTAAGACAGTCACAGGATACAATACAGAAATTAGACTTGGGGACCCCTTCTTAGATATGAGTACCATAATCTAGTACGTCATTCTTAGGCAATTAACCTATCTACTATTTACCTATTAACACACATGTATCATTAATTTAAGTCAGTCACAGGGTACAATACAGAAATTCGACTTGGAGGTACCTTCTTGGATATAACTACCATAATCTAGTATGCAATCCTTAGGCAACCAAGCTATCTCCTTTTTACCTATCAGCATACATGTATTATTTACTTTCCATTTCTGATGTCTGTTTTTAACCTGTACAGAAATGTTGAATTATATGTGATAGCATGTTAGACCTTAAAAGATTATTGGTGCTATGAAAACATATACCTTAAAAGAGGTTTAATGAATTCATAATTTTTTCAGAAATACATACGATGCTTAAACACACACTCCATTTCGCATGCGAAGCGTGCTGCACTCACTTATATTAGCTCCGTACGCATTTGTATTGATATATGGTCAATTATAAATTTTATTTCTAAAAGTATGTAGCAGTCAATTTTTTTTAATTTCAAAGCTTTTGAAAGATTTTCTGAAATATAATTTTCATAAAACGTATATGAGGCAACTTCTTACTTTTCAATTAAGAACATTTTCGTCGTCTAAGGGTGTTTTACGCGTTTAAATTAAAGTAAGAAATGTGGAAATTAAATTACAGGTTTGCCTCCGTTGTTTGAAAAGATTGTTTTACTCCATGGGACCAACAATATAGGAAAAAATATCTGGCCTTGCGAATTTCGAGGGATTGTTTATATTATTTTAATTTGTATCGAAATTATTTTTAAAATGCACAGAACATCGTCTGTGAATAAAAAAAATCAATATCTAAAAAATCGAATCATTACATTGAAAAAAAAAATATTTTTAATTAATGCAGATAGGCCTGAATTCAAATTAGATTGCACTTATGCAACTGTTCTTATTTTTGGGTCTAAAAGCAAGACATATATAAACTATTAAGGTAAAGGTGGAAGCACATTTTATAAAACATCCTAGCAGCTTCAGATAATTCAGATAATACAATGACGTCATGAACATTTGCTAGTTAGGTATGCTTGCTTTATTTTACGCTAACTTTTTCGTATGATCCATCAGATGTATTCACATATTTATTCGATTTCTGCGGATGCTCTTCATATTTTCAAATGTGTTCATCCTGGTGATGTTAATTTTTGAACTTTTTATTGAATTTATCTTTTCTTTCTATTTTTCTTTTAGTGTCACTTGACTATAGTTTTGAACCATTCTTAATAATTGTAAGGGGACTTAATGAAAAAATTGTGTGTCATGATATAGCGCTTGCGTTTACAGTATTGAATGACCGTTTTGGTTTGAAAAAATATTTTATTTCCATATATCACTAGAACATAAATTATTTCTCTGAAATAGATTTTCTAAGAAATATTCAAAAATCGATTTTAAAATAACTGATATCTTTCAGTAAATTATGAAAATAAATATATAGTAATACTTTAAAATTCTTGTGTTACTGATGTTATTGATGTAGAATGGTATTTGTAAAACGCTTTCTGCCGTCATAGTTGAGAAAAGCATTAAATGAAGGCTTCACAACATCGGTGAAAAGTGTGATGTAACGCAATTTGTTTATTTTTTAAACTCTACACATCTTCAAGCATAAGTTAAATGCTCAAAATTATTAGGACAGCTGTATGAAAAAAGGGAAACTATTGCGGGACTCACCATTCTACTTTGAAGCTAAAGTATGCCTTATAAAATTTTGAACCAGAATAATTTATTAGATTATATATTTTAAGTTTTGAGGAAATTTCTGAAAATAATATCAATGATATTCCGATTCATTTTCAATTTTCTGCTTTATTATGTTGCAGAAATAACCTTTAGCTTGAAGGTCAAAAAATGCTTTAAAGATATTTTGTGTTTGCTTCTACAAATACACGTATTGTAAATATGATTTTTTTATATTTTTCGAAACTCATTATGGAAGTAATATTGTAGCGTAGAATATTATTAATTAACACTGGGAGTGATAGAAAGAAATGTATAATGGCTGGGTGGCGTAAGTATATATAATAATTCAGCTGTTTGTTTTTCCACCACTTGTGTTTTGTGCAACACATATACTCCTTCTGTTTGGAATGATCTTATTAGCATATCTCGCCCTTGCATATGTTGCGCTTTCACAGTTCTATCAATTTTTGTATTAGTAATTAGAAACTCTGCACCATACCTTTCGAAGTGTAACAAGATAAGAGAGCTCAAACTGTATGGAATACGAATCTGAATGGTATGGAGTTCAGACAAATGTCCGGAACAAGCGCTAGTTTGTGCATTTCTAGATTGCTTGGAACAAGAATATTTGGTTAACGTGTTGAACATGATGCACAATTCATGAACGAAATATTTCGAAAAAATATGTCTTAACATCTTTTTAGAAATAAAAAATGGCATAAATAAACGAAAACAATACCGTAATACAGTCATTTTGAAATGGCGTAAGGTAAAAATATTCTATCTGTACGACACGAGGAGGTGCAGTTTCCCGAGACGGGAAGCTATCATTGCTGTCAGACCATCTGCCACGGCTACTAGTGGTCTGAGCCGAAGGATGTACACAAGATAAATTCAGATCAGGCACGACCCACATTCAGTACGACCAGCAAGCTTGAGTAACGGTTTTGAGCACTGAAGGATACGTGTAAATGGAATTATACTTAGCGATGACACACATTCAACAAGACAGGCACACTTACACTTCAAATTATGGGAGCTATCGAAAATAATTTAAAATGACCCTCACAACGTAATACTTTGTTTAATTTATATCATTTTTGATTTCTAAAAATACGTACCTCACAGTTTTTTGAAAATTTTCTTCCTTGAATGTTCTTCACGTTAACCGAATATTTAATTTAGTGTACTACTTATGGATTACTAAAACTGAGTTTTAATTGGACTTTACGTATTTGAGAAACCAATACTGAGCTGAATATTGTTTGACCTCTTTATTTTGTATTTGTTTATTATAAAACAATTAGATTTGTTAAAAGTACCTAAATACATGTTTGTTACAATGAGTGCAAATCTTAGAAATATGCATGCTGCATTGAAATTACTTCATAGTTTCATTCACATTTCCATTTCAGTTCGAGTTTCATTTATATCCTGTATTTTTTGTACAAAAAATCCTGTTTGTGGATTTATAAGAGTCCACATTCTAAATTTATCCTTATTACAAATTAATTCCAAAAGAGCATCCAATTCATCTTTTCTAATACAACTATTTACATACCGTACTGTAAATACGAGATAAAGAAAATTACAGCAGTAAAATGTTTAAACTCCACATCTCACTGCTAAGATAATGTCATTCTGATCCAAATTTATGACAAAATTATTATATAACTGGGCGCTGGAATATTACTTTTTTGAATTGTTTAAAAAATATGTTGGATGAGCAATAACACAAAAAATCTGAAAAGAAATAGGGTTAACTAAACTTACGTATATTCACCATATCTGTAGTATTCTTACATAATGTGGTAAAAGGAGGGGAAAAATTGTGCTGTTGGCCCTCAGCTGTAACTTAATGCAAGTGTCCAGTATTTTGATATATTTTGCTTTCAGTATAATGTTCTGAAATGAAATTATTTTTTCTAAATCACTTCTAGAACTTCATTCACCGTTAATGTTTCGTATACATGATGAAGAGGTTCAGTCCTCTACTAAATACAAAAACATGATTCCATATATTATATCGACTATTCCAGATCAACCCATCGTGTACCAAAAATGCGCCCACGCGACGAACGTAACCTCCGCCAATGGTAACGAAAACAGGTCCACGGGATCTCCCATTCAAAAGCTGAACGTGTTCGTACATTGCAAAAGAGCAGTCTTCTTGGGTTCCAGTTTCCTTTCAGGAGAGAAGTCATTTTTGCTTTGGACTTATCTCAAGAGTATTTCTTTTAGCTTTAATGCTGTTTTCTTAACCAAACTCAACGCTTCTCACGTTTACAGAATTAAGTTGCTTGTCCTACATCTTAACTTCATTTTCAAACAAATAACCTTTATCTCTGCATGTTGTCCAACTTCATTGGTTTTAAAACATTAAAACATGTTTTTAACTCACAGTTACATAGTTTTGAATTGTGATATTCGATCCAGTACATAAAATAAGTCGTGCATGTCACACGAATTCCTGTTTTGAACAATAGGCACTTTTCTCAGACTAAATTTAAAATATTTTAGATTGAAGCTATGTTAATTGTTAAGGGCAGCAGAACCTGTGATCCAAGTTGGAATGTCATTGGATGAAATAATGACGTCACTGCGGACGACAAGATGCAAATGTAAGCTACACGTTATTTAATTACTAGTAGGACCTGCAGAACGAAGTCATTCGTCTGGTGTCGTGTTATTGAGTGCTTGTTGAAGAAGCTACCATTCCTGGACGACGCAGGCGCGCAATATTTGTTCAGTTATCTGTGTTCGAGAAAGGCGGTATGGTGGGTCTGTGGAAAAGAGGTTGGTCCTCCTGTCCAATTGCGAACTGAGTGAGACGAGAGGTATCGGTCGTGGTAAGATGATTACGTCGGTTGTCAGAGGAGCATTCGCACATTCGCAGACGTTGTTCCGGGCAACACAGAGTTAGAGACGCACGAGAGGATCGGTATATTAGGAGGGCGGCGTTGGCAGAGGTGGACGGCTACGGCGTCACAAAATCGATCCTCTGTCATACCAAGGGTGTCTACCAGAACGATACGGAATCGTTTGTTGAAAGCAGGACTGCGGGCACCATGCCGCTGGAAAGGTTACCACTGAATCTTGTGTACCGTCGAGTAGGTTTGCGGTGGTATCAGTCAAGAACGACTTCATTGGAGGGAAGAATGGGGGGCTGTGGTCCTCAGTGATAAAAGTCGATTATGCTTAGAGGCGTTTGATAGTTGTGTGCGCGTCCGAAGGTGACAAGGTGTGAGGTTTCAGCCACGAAAGTGAGAGGTTTCAGCACTGTGTGAGGAGTGATTAGCTATGACTCTCGTACGAGTCTGGTGTTTATACGGAGTACACTGAATAGCAGTACCTACGTCAGCGACATCGTGCTGCTGGTCGTCCTGCCATATTTGAATGCCATGCGAAATGCGATGTTCCAGCAAGATAACGCTCACCAAACTCCTCCAGGGCAACTCAACATGCTTTTCAGGCTGTGCACCAAATCCCTTGAGCAGTACGCTCTCTAGACTTGTCTCCAAACGAGCATGTCGGGACTGGATCGGACAGTCTCTTCCGCGGACCAGCAGTCAGCGACCAACGCAGAACTACGTGCCCAAGTTGAAAGCGCATGGAATGCTATCTCCCAGAGTGATATCCAGCATTTTTAGACCGAATGCTTGCCAGATTGGAAACTCGTATTGTTGTTGGAGGAGGTGCAAATATATTGTAGCCGGGATGGCGCAGTGTTCTAAGATATGACTTCTGTTCATTTGTCCGAAATGGGTCTGTGTTCGAGTTTCGGTGAAGTATGGATTTTGTGTTTCTCTCCGTTCCCTGAATAGATTTTCTCCGCCCTTACTTGGAGGAAAGCAGCGAGCAATAGGCGCAGTGAATTGGAGTGACAGTCTGAGGGAGCTGTGCGCCGTCCAACAGTCTCAAAAGGCGGGGGGTATTGTTACGAAGTCGAATATTTTAAGATATTCGTGCTTAGCTTCAGAAGATCCGTTTTGGATTTGTTGGGGTCGCTTAGAGCTGAAGCTTCCCAAATGTGCCTCTTGAAGTCACGCTGCTCATTGCCATGAGGAAATTGAAGTGTTTTGTTTACGGCAACCGTGGAGACGGCATGTTTGAGACTATCGGAGATCTCTGCCACCCTCGAAAGATCGTGGGTGTTCAAGAGGTCACGGGATAGGAGAATCCAACATCGGAGTGCATCTGAGATCTGCCGAGAAGGACGGTCTATTCCGTTGACGATTCGAATCTAAGAGATGCGGAGTGAATTTCTTCGATACCACTGAGAACGGGAAATATTAATGCCCATCCATCCTTCTGGCAAGAAAGAGAGAGAGAGAAAGAGAAAATTAAGCTCTACATCCTTCAGCAGCTCTTTCAACTGTCCGGCGGCCTGACCTGTGTTCTGCTGTGGGGCTTTGCAGTTGTCCGCCTCGTCAGCAACTTTGTGCGTGTATTTTCCGAAGCCGTGCTTAGTGTTTGTGTGTTTGTGTGTGTCATCAAAAGGCTGGTTATTGCCAGCCAATTCCGCAACTTGTACATATCTGTAAGTACAATGAAATTCCTTTTGCTTGCCCACAAAACTGTTCTAGCAGATTGGACGGCCATTTATGGAGAGCTCATCTGACTTTTTGAACTGCTAATGCTTTTATTTGGGGCATGTTTTTGACCCCTATGCTCCAAGCCGAAGGTGTGGAAATAAATGTACGTTGTAAATTATCTGTAAATGATTTTAAATAGTTGTAAATAATTAAATGTGCCTCTGTTGTCCTAAGTCCTAAGACTCTCAGAGCTAGTCCTTTCTTATTTCTCAGACATCCAAATCATGGATCTATCAGTCCTACCAGTTCTTAGTTTTTTTAGAGTGGTTCGTATCCCAGTTGCTAACGGACTAAGTGACAATATTAAGAGGATAATGAAATGTAGTTCTTATTCTTCAAGGCACTGAAAAAATTATTTCATTAAATAATCTGAAAGATAAGGTTTTTCCAGAAATGAAACAAATTTGAATTTTCAATTCTTCTGAACAGTCACATTTGTATAAAAACGGTTATAAGGAGCTGATATCTGATAGATCGTGTAAGCTCTTCATCGTTTGCTTTCGATCGGTGCCAGAACCAAATTACATTTGTCCCATGAAAGCAATTTTCTTGTACGTGAACTTCTGTCGGCACCTGAAAAAAATATTTACACTCGAGAACAAATGTATGGATGTTCCAAAGGTCGATAGTTAAATTGGTCGAATTCAGGTTCCAGTGTTTGGACGTTCCTACGTTTCTGTGTGAAAACATGACGATAACAATTTTGTGAAATTTACATAAGCTTCTGTCGGCACATGAACGACATGTTAACCTTACAGCGATATAGTTTGACCTTTGCTAGTGTCCTGTGTAAAACCATGCTAATTATTATGTGAGATTTCAGCTAGTATATTTTAATTCAAACTTGTGTTTTCAAAGAAATCGTGATAGTTGTCTGAATGAAACATCATACAAGGGGCAAATATCCCTCAAAATTGGAAGCAAAAAGGTATTCCGCACATGATTGTGGGCGTGAACCATAGTTTGTGAGCAGAAATGATTTCGTTTTGAACTAATAAAAATACATAATTCTAAATGAAGGGCAAAATTTTACATATTAATCGGCAAAATTTGTTGTGAGAACAAGTGCATTCAATCTCCAGCACTATAATAATGTCTTATTTCTGCTGTACATATTCATTATTTGAAGTTCATGGTAACTACATTTTTAATTAACAGTAGTGATTTATCTAAGGAGAATAATTAAACAATGTACATTGTGCACCACAAAATTTGTTTTTAAATTGTTATCAGGACAAGATTAGGGAAAGGGTTTGTATACATATGATTTTATAAAATGTACCTAATTCACATATATTCTGTCGATATGTTAATGAAACAACAGAACTAAGACAAGATAATATAGCATCTCTCTCTCTCTCTCTCTTTCTCTTTCTCGATTTTCATTCCCGCAAATCAACCTCGCTTGGGTTTTCATATAAAATGTAGCCATGCAGGGTAAATATACGAATCAACCTTTACAGTAATGTAGCTTCATAAAATAACTGCGGAATTATTTAGCATATTAAAAATGTGCAAATTGGAAAGGTCGGGAATTATTTCGTAGATAAGTTTCCTTATTTGTTTCTGTAAAAAATTCAGGCTCCAAACCTTTTTGTTTCATAATCGTATATGACAAACGGGGAACGTAACACATTTATATTAGTTAAGAATTCATTCTAAATTTGAGTTCCGATTTTCTTTTTTTTTCAGAAATTCTATGCAGAAATGAAAATTTCAAACGGAAAAAAATTTAGGTTTCACTCATAAACTATTAGTTACGCATTACCATATGTCTACAAATATAACATATGAATATTGTGTGTTGTTACCGCTTCGCTCCTCCTCAGTGACGTCAAATGGGCAGTGAGGGCATTTTTAGATAATGGACACAAATTGGAGAATGATTACGAGCCTTGGACCTTGGTCAGAAACACTGAAAAAAGGGAATAAATACCATCTAAAATATGCCCCATTATTGCTACATGGGGTATTTTGATATATGGTTTTGATCTGTAAAGATCCTAGGAATTGTAACATTCTTAAATGATTTTCCAAGCGTTTACAAAATTTCGTCCATAATGCTAAACAACAAACATTTTAAATTACGTCTTTTAAGATTTCAGACGATTCTAAAATTACAGAAAAAATTCCTGTTCTTATTAGTATAATATATATATTCACTTTCTCTTTCTACAGATCTAAGCAAACAAAGAAAGGCTAAGGTTTGAAAATTTCCCATGTCATGATATCTTGGTTCTGGTTCACTATTGTTCACTTCGGGAGAGAGTTGGCTGCAACTCTGTTAAAGACGTCAAGGATGCTGCCAGAGCCACAACACGGTTCCTTTCCCACTTGAAAGTCCCTGTTAACTTTCCAGCAGCAAACTTGACTTCTATATTTTGCCGCTGTTCTGTGCAACTATTGTGTGACTGGGAATTTTCTACGGTCTCTCAGCATAATGAATTGGAGACGTGTGCGAAAACGTTGGGCGAACTAGGGCATGTGCGTTGTGCTTTGCAAAAATGTGTATTTATTACTATCATTGAAACGGATGTGTTGAGGGAATCCACATGACACTCCGAAAGAGGAGCCGTGGTACAAAGTATAAAAAAACGGTGGGCCATGGCAGAGTATAAAAAAACGGTGGGCCATGGCAGAGTATAAAAAAGCGGTGGGTCATGGGAGAGTATAAAACAACGGTGGACCGTGGTACAAAATCTATTGTACCACTAAACATTTTGAAAAGAAAATAGCAATCAAAATATAAATATGTTTGTACCACCGAGTTACCAACGCGGACACTGGACACATTAAATACAGAAAGATTTGCAGCGCGGGATCATCAGAAACTTATTAGCATGATAAATATTATTCGAGGAATCATATTAAGTGTGATACGAAATAACGTTTTACCAAAGTGACAGGAACTAATTAAATAACAGCCATGTTCTCTAGATCTTGGTCTATCCATAGCAGGGAAATTTCATTGTTTTTGAATTTTTACAAGTATTTGGAATGGAAGTTCCTAGAACGGACACTCACGACGAAATCCAGTCAGTAAAAGGACAGGAATAAAAAAAGTCCAAGAAAAAATGTATGCTACTCAAATCACTTTGAAAAAAAAAATAACTCTCATTTTTTTTTTATTCTTGGTCCATGGGAAAATATATCATGATCAACAACCATTACCATATACAGTATATCATGATCAACATCATTGCCAACGATATCAATCCACTGCTAGATGAAGGTGTCCCCAAATTTCCTCAAAAACTGTCTGCTTGTGCCACTCTCCTGAATGTTACTTTGGTATGTTTTAAAGTTTCATCCACTCAATTCCCATTTGGACTTTTTCCGGGCCATTTTCTGTCGGATGGTAATAGTTGGTGAAATCTGTCGGGACAGATTTCACCCCTTCTTCGCTGCACTTGATAACAACACAGCACACAATCTTGGGCAGGCTCATCCCATTGTTAGGGAGTCTGCTGTTTAAAACAATATTTTATTACTAATAGCTGCATATTTTAATATTTTTTTTTTATTTTTATTTTCTTTTTTAGCTATTTTTTCTATTTTATGTTCTTCTAACTCCGACGGGTAGGCTGCACGAGTTTGCTTTTGCACATACAGTTACCTAAAAATATTGTTATTTTCTTTTCTAGAGTGCTGAGTCTTCCAAGCATACTCCGTTTTCCGTGAAGATGAATCGTTTCAGATCTTTTGCTGTAAACCTGTAAAACCATTTAAATGAAAAAAAAAAAAGCCTTACATGAAACAGAATTCAAATGCTTACGATATAGACCGAAGCCCAATTTAGCTATATTTTTCTCAATTTTTCCTTCAGCATCAGAGATGTTTCCCAAAAAGAGCATTTTCGCCACTGTGAAATATATCACACATGAAAAAAAATCAAAAAATATATGCAATTTTTTTTTCTTGTCACACCAAAGGCAACTGGTTCCAGAAAAATTTTGCAGTGAAGAATACCGAAGTGGTTTCTTAGCTACAAATTAAAATACGCATTTCCCTCGCTAGTGAACAAAAAATGATTTGTAGAATGGAAAAAATATATCTCCCTGGTGTATTTCACAGGCAGGACCTTTATCGATTAAAATGAAATAATCACTCTTAATTTAAAAGCGAAATGCACTATGAAAAAATTAAATGCAAATATAACGAATTTCTAGGAAAAAATTGCTATTATTTTTAGCTAGGAGTTTACTCAGATATAGAAGTCATATATGAAACAGGTAAAATTCAGTATCACTTAATTATATAACATTCAATATATTACTCACAAAATAATATAAAATAAAATTAATTTGAACTATCTTTGATTTCATTACATGGTGAATTCTGTTTTTCTCTTGAACGTCGCTTCAAATCAGAAGGGCTTCTTGAATTCAATTTGGTACTATCAAGTCAACAAAGTGCATAGTAATACAGAGGGTACTATTTTAGGAACGGAAAAATATTACTGTACTATTTTAGGAACGGAAAAATATTGAGCAGTTCCAATATAAGAAAAGTGTTGCATTATATTTTTTTCTTTTGGTCTCTTCATGTATTCCAATGCATTTCTGAGTGATTTTCGCATCCTGTATTTTGCAGAATGTCGACAAGAGAAACTCTCCTAAATGATACTTCGGCGTGTTTTATAGTTTCATCCACTCATTTCTCATGTGGACATTTCCGGGCCATTTTCGGTCGGTTGGTGATAGTTGGTGAAATCTGCTGGGACAGATTTTACCCCTTCTTCGCTGCACTTGATAACAAGACAACACACAATCTTAGGTATTCTCATCCCATTGTTAGGGAGTCTGCTGTTTAAAACAATATTTTACTACTAGCAGCATTTTTTTTTTTTTTTTTTTTTTTTTTTAGTTATTTTTTCTATTTTATGTTCTTCTAACTCCGACGGGTAGGCTGCACGAGTTTGCTTTTGCACATACAGTTACCTAAAAATTTTGTTATTTTCTTTTCTAGAGTGCTGAGTCTTCCAAGCATACTCCGTTTTCCGTGAAGATGAATCGTTCCACATCTTTTGCTGTAAACCTGTAAAACCATTTAAATGAAAAATAAAAGCCTTACACGAAACAGAATTCAAATGCTTACGATATAAACCAAAGCCCAATTTGGTTATATTTTTCTCAATTTTTCATTCAGCATTATCGATTCTCCCCAAAAAGAGCATTTTCGCCACTGTGAGAATATCACACATGAAAAAAATCAAGAAATACATGCAATATCTTTGTTTCTTGTCATACCAAAGCAACTGGTCCCAGGAAAATTTTGCAGTGAAGAATACCGAAGTGGTTTCTTAGCTACAAATTAAAATACGCATTTCCTTTGCTAGTGAACAAAATATGATTTGTAGAATGGAAAAAAGTGCATTTCACTTTTTAATCACTGTTGATTTAAAAGTGAAATGCACTATGAAAAAATTAAATGCAAAGATAACATTTCTGGGAAAAATTGCTATTATTTTTAGCTAGGAGTTTACTCAGATATGGAAGTCATATATGAAACAGGTAAAATTCAATATCACTTAATAATATAACATTCAATATATTACTCAAAAAATAATATAAATTAAAAATAATTTGAAGCACATTTATTTTCCTTACATAATTATTTCTGTTCTTCTCTTGGACGTCACTTCTAACCAGAAGAGCTTCTTGTATTCAATTTGGTACAGACAGGTCAACAAAGTATAGTAATGCGGAATGTATTATTTTAGTAACAGAAAAATATTCCTGAAGGTATTCAGCAGTTCAAATGTAAGAAAAGTGCTGTTGCATTATATTTTTTTCTTTTGGTCTGCTCATGTATTTCAATGCATTTCTGAGTGATTTTTGCTTCCTGTATTTTGCAGAATGTGAACAATGGAAAAGAATAAGCATTTTGTTTAATTTCATTTCATGCTAACTCATGTACAGCCTATTTACACAACTTCTATTGATTGTGACTCATAGTATTTGAGAGGAGATTTTAGGCGATTTGTTTTTTATGCCCCGTTCAGTTGTTATGATAAAATGTCATGTATACTGTACTCTTACACTGATATGAGAGAAGCAGATGGAATCTAATGCTCGAATCTTTGAATCTGGGGCATTCATTACACCGAACTTAACGGCATGAAAAATTCGAAGCATCCTAAAAAGGTGTTTTATATTAACTACATGCATTTCTGTAGGAGCGTAACTGTTTGAGAAAGTAAGACTACTGATACGATATAAATAAAACAAAGAATGCAACCAGAGCAGGTCATGCTATATTGGAAGTACACCTCGTCTAAAGATAATTTGTGTTTGACAATATGTACCAAATATTCTAGTATAAATAAGAAAAATGGCTTTCTTCAACAAATATCTCGGTGGAGTAAATGTATTTTTTATGTTAAACGTCGTAGTATACTGGAAAAGAAGTGCACCAAACAGCTAGTTTTAACTTAAACCTAAATTAAAGAATATGAAGGAAATATTTATAATTCTTCAACAAAGTAATTCAAATGTAAAAAAACATTGGTGCACATGAACCAATTGGATGAGTACCGTCTTCACACGATTTTAATGATATTAAAATATGAAATGTATGTACAATTAAAATACTCTAAAACACACTAGCACTTTCAGAGCGACAGTCGCCCCATCATCAGGTGTGATTATATCTCCCAAACCGTTCAGTATAAATATATGTAGTGCGCCATAACTGCGATCGACGTAACAAAATTTTACGACGTACGCGCCATCTGTCCCGGCGGTTATACCACGATCAGAGCGACACCACATCACAAATCGTAAACATGATTATAACTGCAACATTGGGTGTTAAAGTCTAAAAAAGGAAGATAGTTCTGTGGATTGTCCAACATTAGCTACATGCATTTGTCTACAAGTGTTGGACAATCCACAGAACTATCTTCCTTTTTTAGACTTATATGCTTAATATTATAATTTTAATTATGATTTCGATTTGTTATGTGGTGTCGCTCTGATCGTGGTTTAACCGCCGGGACAGATGACGCGTATATCTCAAGATTCTGTTACGTCCATTGCAGTTATGGCGCACTGCAGATATTTATACTAAACGGTTTGGGAGATCCGATCACACCTGATGATGGGGCGAATGTCGCTCTGAAAGTGCTAGTGTGTTTTAGAGTATTTTAATTGTACATATATTTCATATTTTAATATCATTAAAATGGGGTGAAGCCGGTACTCATCCAATTAATACAAATGTATTTTCCTCTGTTTTTCAGGGACAGTTAATAATCATTGCATATAAGTATGTTATATTGGTTTTTTGAAATGTTTTATCTCATAATTGCTATAATCCTAATTCTTTAAGCGTTTTTCACAAGAAAGGTTACATGTTACTGTCGGCAATAGTAATAAATATGTGTAACACTGTTACCATGGCAAACTAGTACCAGGAAAAAAGTTTCTGAACAAAATTGCTAGTGGTGGTTTGGTATTTCTTTATTCTCAGAGAACAACTTAATGATATGTATGTATGTTCAGCATGCTCTGAATCATGATGCTTAAACTCACGCTGCATTAGAAGAATCTCAATGTTACAGATAAGCATATCAAAACCAAATAAATAGTGCTCACACATACTGAATAATTCTTGACTGTGGTTTGCATTTTTAACTTTTGGACCAAAATATTTTCTTCTAAAATGAAATAAAAGAGCAGTAAAGTTTTACACGCAATTTTTTCAGTGTGGATTGGTGCTAATCGATCTGATGGAAAATTAAATCTATTAAATTTTTTAAAGGTTGTATGCACGTTTTTTTTTCTTATTTTTTAATTGGTAATATATTTCCACTTTACTCATGTTAAAATCAATTTACATTTCAAGACAATTTGTGCAATCATTTCACAATGAAGTACGAAGAATACGTTCGATACAATAACACCCACGATTAAGGGCAGTGCAGGAAATCGCAGATTTCTAAGATACAAATACAACAAAGAACTTATTTGCACGCCTTCTATACAAAACGTACATGCTCCACTTATCACTTGATTTGTCTTGGGACACTGTTATTCTCCCTGGACACAGCATAAAGCACAGCGCTTGGTACTCGGAACCAGCTTGTAATCAGTCAGTGCTGACCACACCCATTCCTATCATATAAATATCGCCATAAGGAACTAAGCGAAACGTGTATTAAAATGGCATCTGCAAAACGAAAACATTAATTTTTGACAATCGATGCAAAAGTTCAAATTTCAAATCGGTTGTCAAAAGAAGAAAGTGAATCGTAGTTAGCTAAAATTTATGAAGTCGGTAAATCTACCATAAATAACATTCAGAAGAACGAGGATGGCATTTTCAAATTCGCATCAACCTTTGAATGAGATGATGGCTCTAAAAGTAGAAAACTATGATGGCGGCGAAGGACACATCTTTGGAAGATGCCGTTTTTTGATGTTTCACCCACCGAAGAAGATTATGGGAACCAATATCGTGGCTTCTTTTATGTGAAAAAACTTTGGTTTTCAACAGTGTTGGGAGGTCCTTCCGTTTTCAAAGCTAGTACATGGTTGCTACTTTAAATTACGGAATGGCATTAGAGAACTTGATATTGAAGGAGAAATTTTATCTTCTGATTTTTCTACTGCTAAAATTTTTAAAGAAAGTTTTATGGAACTTGAAAATTGAAAACGTTTCTCTCTTAAGAGGAGTTAAAAGGTTACCATTTTTTTCCCTTTAACCAATCACAACAACAGTGGCGCGACATGAACCAAAGAACAGACCTCAAATTTCGTGAATCCTCATTTTGCACGGAACACGAACGTTGCCATGACTGATATCGTCTTCTAGAAGAGGGTATACAGGTGTGTGATGATCAATCACTAGCCGTTTGTGTGCTGGCTTAAAGATTGTCTTTGTTCATCGAGGTGTTGTGTTCAACCGTCTCACCTTGTGTTCCACAACGTTTCGCACATGTTCAAAAGTGTTAATATCAGACCGTTTAGAAACAATTCTTGATTTGTTATATCAGTCATGTGGTTCTTTTGACATCCCTGCATGAAATAGGCTCATTGACATGGGACATTGTATAAGCTTCATAAATTTCTCTGTTCGGATGTACGAAATGGTAGGGGTGCCCATGGTTAACAAGACAGTCCCTGTTAGCAGCTTGTGTTCATAAGTTGGTCTGGATGGAATATGATTATTAGTTTATTCCCCTTAAACAGGACTCATATCACAAAGCTTTTCCTAATAACATGTAAAATTGATGACATTCACTCGGGATCAATTGCCCCATGCTTAAGATAATGCGGACTCTGCAATTAGAAGAATGGAATTCATAACATGATGCACTGCATTAGCACACTTGCTTTCAAACCAATCGTCCAATGCGCCTGCTCATGGCAACAAAAGAGTCGTTTACACGAACGAACTGCTACTTTCAGAGTGAGCCGCAGATGGCATTCTGTTTTAATCCTCATTAATTCTCATCCACATTAGTTTGGACCATTAGTTGTGGGTCTCTGCTGAACCAATTGCATTGTACACGTGATGCAACCATCGTCTACTTCTGAAATTCTAAATTTCCACCGTTTAGATTTCTGTGGCCTGGTGGTCGTTTCGGCAATGTGAAAACTCCATGAGTTTCCCAGTTTCTGAAATGTACGCACAAACCTTTCGTACGCCAAATTTTTTTATTTACCATCCTTTGTTTTAAGTGATATGTAAAAACCTTTTCTTTCAACTGAAACACCAGTTTCCGATGTAAACATTTTACAGGTAACCTTACAAAATAACGGTCTGTTTGTCGTTTAGAAACTATTGCGTATAACTCCCTTTGGATGAAAATTTATTGAGCATTCAGAGTACTGTAAAGAACAGTATCTGTCATTAAAGTAAGTTGTGTCCTTTAGTATCTTCCGAAGGGTCACACAGTATATTATGATGAATTATTTTTCGAGAGGAAAAGAATGCCTCAATTTATCGAAAAAAATCAGAAAATAAAATAGCCCTGTAATCGTAAATTTGAACAAAAAATTTCGGGAGGTTGACCTATTACGTAACATCTTCAATGAGAGGAAAATATTATCTATTGCATAGTTAAACCTTTTGTTTTTCCTCAAACCCCTCTAAAGAGAGAAAGCCATGTAATCCTGCAGCATAATCCCTGTCCAGATAATTGAACAGCTTTAGCTTTAATTGTATTTTAAATGCATATTCTGCTTATAACCGAAGACAAGGATGTGCTATCCTTCAGGTGTGGAGTGGGCTGAATGTATATTTAAGCATTTTTAAAGGAACCTCATCATACCATTGTGCCTCTAAATACATCAAAATTGACATAGAGATTTGTTCTAAAAATTCTTGATTTACAGTAATTTCAGTAAAGCTGGTAAATCTTATTTCCCTGAAAGTTACAATGAAAATTTCAAAGACTTACATCAACTTTTTTCGCAATATTAAAACGCAGAGCATTTGATAAAATGTGATGCGGGAGGAGATATCTGCTTAGGGGTAAGGTTTATTGAAATCGTAATACCTATATCAAAACGCTGAAAAACTGACATATGTTTTTAATTACACTGTTGTGTGTATACGCTTTGTTGGGTATGTAAATGAGATGTAAGTTGAAAGTGATTCTAATGAATTCGATAGTCATAACTTTCCTATTATGATAACGAATGTTAGGATAACATTAGGTCGTTTTAAAAACTATTGCACTACTTTTTTATGGTTAGCTGTTCAGCACGATAAAGCATCTACCATTGTTTGGCCCAGTATCAATTAGTGGCTTTAAACTTCATGCCACAGATAGAGACCACAGCGGTATCTGTAGAAAAAGGAGAAACACGTGAGGTGAGGTACTTCCTCTGTAATCTTCTAAGTGAGAAAATTAAAACGCAATACGTTAAGACAAAATGCAAAGTAATGAGATTCCCTTACATGTTACATTGTGTGAAACATGTACTCCATCTTTTAGGGCAGTGTTTTTCTAACATGATAACCGAAAATACTGTTTTGTCATAATGTATAAATTAAAGTTTGCAGTTGAGTATTTCTAAAACACTATATATAAAATATTTTTTATTTGAATAGACACTTACAGTTAAAGAAGGACACAAGTAACTTAGGCCTGTTAAAGGCTCTCATAAACATTCTAATTTTCTAAATCACGCATGATGTGAACATGTAACCTTTATCCAAAACGGAGAATTTATGTTTCCAACTTAAAAAAGTATTATACCAATACGACAATTGATGACCAATTTTTAGTACTGGATTTATCGATATAAGTAACGTACATTCTTCATAGGGAGAAAAATGATTAATCTAGTATAGAGAATGTCACAGGGAAGCATGGAGAAGTATAATGGACCGTAAGGCAGAGCTCAGTGCCTTTCAACGTGTCACGATCATTGGATGACATCTTAGCAACCAGTCAGTTCGGGAACTTTCAGTCCTGCTGCAGCCAAATTTATTAACTGCAAGTGATGTTGTGAAGTAGAGAATCCTAGCACCAATAGGATCCCAAGTCCGCCATAGTATGTCATATAAAACTACAGAGAGAGAAAGAGAGACTGTGTATGAGAAAAAAGCAAAGACTGATGAGGAAGGTGGTGCGACGAAGGCGCTTGTCCTGAGTTACAACAACCACCATTGAGTCCCAAAATGCAGACGGAATCAACTCCACCAACAGAAAGGTTATTTGACAGCGGATCGGAATAAGAATTTATGGCCGAGCAGCCTTGCGCAAACTTAACAACACCAAGTTCAACGCCAGGCTTCGGTTGGAGTCGTGTAAAGATGGACCCCAGTTGATTCTGGAGGTTTCTTTGGAACACTGACATAGCAAGAAATTATTCTTGCGCACAATTTTTATCATTGATATTTTTTTACAAATTGCGGAATTGACTTAATGAAGTTGTGAGCATAATGTTTCTCACACGACCACAGAATAAAAGAGAAAAGAAATTTTCAAAATGTCTGATCCTTTTTGACGTCGAAGTAAGTAGAAACATTAAGTGTCCCCGATGCTATAGCGTAAAGTAAGGAACAATGCAAATCTGCTATGTTTTCCTAAACTATAGTAAAATATTTCAATACAAATTTTTTGGACAGTTAAGTCTATAAATGTTTTTGCCATACAGCATAATTACCACTTCTTTCACCTAGCTATGTGTTTGTGGTAGTTCCACGTAAAATCTGGGTTTTATGTTTCCAAAGGTAAAATTTCTTTACATATTTTCTTCGCAATTAATGCATTTCCAAGGATAAAACTTTTTGAGCATCGATAAAGCTAACTTTAAGTTACAGAATGAGATACTTAATACTGCTAAAACATAACCGTAATTATATTAAAAATAAATCATTTTTCTTTGAGTAGTGTTAAGACTTTTTAAAAGACGGTGCAACGTGTACATTGATGACGATAGTAGACAAACAAAGTTGTATTGTTGATTTGTGGTAATGATTTAGCAAATATTAAGGGTCCCATGCTATAATTTAAAATTAGCTTTATCGATGTACAAATTTTAATCCTTGGGAATACGTTACTTGCGAATAAAATATGTGAAGTTTTACCATTAGAAACAAGGCAGAGATTTTAGATGGAACCACATTAATGTATTCCCAAAGTTAAAAATTTGCACATCGGTAAAACTAACTTTGAGTTAGAGCATGGGATACTTAATATTTGCTAAAATATAATCTTAACTAAGCAATCCAACATTTTTTGTCTGTCGACTTCTTCAGTATACAGGTCGCGCTATCTATTAAAAGCCCGACTATTACTCAAAGAAAAATGATTGATTTTTAATATAATTATGGTTATGTTTTAGCAAGTATTAAGTATCCCATGCTATAACTTAAAGAGAGCTTTATCGATTGTAAATTTTTATCCTTGGGGTAGCATTATTTGCAAAGGTAAAATGTAAAGAAGATGTACCATTGTAATCATAAGACAGAGATTTTAGGTGGAACCACCTTAAAGTTCTAACCTTCTAAAAAAATGTGTTCTATCAAAACAAAAGTGAAATGTAAATGGAATAATGAATCAATTGATGCAAACAAATGGGGACGACTATAAAAAAGATACTTCACGTAACCTGAAATAAATAATAGAATGTTTTACGTAACGTACATCGCATCCTTCCTTTAATGGAAAATCCATAATGTAGTTAACTGTGTTTTGAATTTGTTTTCTCAAAGGTTTAGCACTATTCCGTTCAGAACTGTACACTTACCATTGCATTGTAGAAACTTTTCGAATTAAATCATTAGCACGATTAGATGCTGATAACATACATCGAAGCCGAAGGTATTACATGGGATTGTCTTAGGTTCTAACAACAACTAAGTAAATCCGAGGAGATTAAAGAAAACCAAAAGTTTTAACTGATGAGGTGAGCACGATAATTAAGAATGCTCTGTTGTTCCGATCTCAAAATTAGCTGTTTCTAATTTCAATACTATGCAAACATCAAACATGTATATTTAATTTGTAAATTTTTCAGAAACCACTGGCAAGGAAACAACGCTGTTTCCTTTCGCGATGCAAGGTAGGGGTGCTTTTTAGAAAAGGTGTGAAAGGACATTTTAAAATTTTCTGGAAATCTTTGAATATCTTGTTTCTGAAAATGCATGTCACATTACCTGGTAAGCGAAATGAATCCGTACCGTGTTTGTGAAAGGAAATTCTGATATTTCTAAAATGTTATATATGAATTTAAATTTTGGTGCAAATTTAGGAAATTAACGCTCGATAACCTAATATTAGTTGACGACGATATGAAGGAATACGTAGATTGACGGACATGCTGATGAAGTAGAAAAAAAATTGGCAGAACGCATATTTTCCAGAGAATTTTTAAATACTATGGAATTCTATTCCGGTTAAAACTTTGAAGTGTTTTATTCCGCAGTTTTGCGAAATGCTTACGGAACAAGAAGTCCTGTAAATCGCCTAAACATAAGCAATATAAGAAAGTGTAAAAATACAAAGATCAGATTTATTGAAGTTAAAAAAATATTTTTAGGATGGTTAATATAAAATCTGAGATATGTAATATGTGAGAAGTGGGATGCAATTTGCTCAAAAATATGCAAAACCTTTTAAATTTCAGGTCAATCGTTTGAATGGAATCCTAATTATTTCAGGTGAACAAACTATCTAATTTTCATACTAGGTCAAAGAGCTAAGCCAAAAGTCCTTCACATAGCATTATGATGTAAAACGTTACACGTGGTCTTAGTAAGAGGTATCTAATTATCAAAAGTGGAAAAGTACATTTCCAAATAATCATTACCTTAGCACCAAATGTTGTTTCTTCCATGGAATTTGTGGCAAAGTTTAAAGGAATGTTTTTGTTTCATATTTCTGCAAACGACGTTTTTTATTTTAGGTAGTATTCAACTCATAATTAGGAGTCATTTTTTTTAAATTGGAAGATGAATATTGAAACTGGTAATGTTATTTGTTTAGATCTGAGTACAATTTCTTACGATCAGCAGTATTTTTCTATTCAACTCTATATACATATAAAATAATAATCTAAAGGTTTACCACATTTTAAATCAGTTTTTATACCTCTAGGAGGTGCAACGCCTCACTGAATTAAAAGAGTTCACCAAACATAAAGATTTACGCAAGAATATTTTCTGAAATTTTGTTATGCATGTATAGGCCACTTTAGATCGTTTTAAAGCATTACCATTGGAAATCGATTTCTACCATGTTTTGCTAGGTAAAGCATGTTTTTACAAAAAGAAAAAAATCGTTTGTTAAATACTTGCAATAGTTTGTCTTAATTTTAACCCCCGCACGGGGATAACTGGTTTTCCAGTTATTTGGGGAGCGGCGCCCCCACGGCCCGAGCTGACCTTGTGACTGGTCAACTTCTGATGTCATGCCACCGCTTGTTTTTTATTTTGGTGCTGTTAGTGTTTGCAGGGACGGCTGTTCATCCAGCTGTTGGGGAGTCGCGGCCCCATGATCCCGAGCTGGTCTTGTGTCTCGCTTTTTCGTTTTTATTTATTTTCTCCACTGGCTAGTTGCCCGTGTTGTGTTCTCTGCCTAATCTCTACCACGTTATGTACTAACACCCCGGTCTTGTGGTTTTGTTACCCTCCACCACTAACTGTTTTATATTAACCGCTCAGTTCGTAGGTTGCTGAGATTCCGTTTAGGTTCCCTTCCAGGATTTGTCTTCTTTGGATTTCTTTTTTCCTTTTAGCTGGTTTGGGTGCTAGACCTACCTGCATGTTTGCCGCGTGCGGAGACCCGTGAGGCGGAAATGGGATGTCTGGCGGCTGAGGTCGCAGGAGACCGGAGCAGTGCCTCCTGTGTACCAACACTCCTCTTCGACCCCGGCTTCGCTGTAAACGGGAGGCTAGAGACTTACCCACCTCTAGTCAGAAGTCTTGTACCAAGTTGTGTACAGGGCTTTAGCGGCTTTTTTGTCGTATGGCACGGCAGGGTAAGCCCGGGGTTGTGGGATCATGCCAAAGGCGTTGGCATGACGGTACTCTGGAGGCCGAAGTGTCCGCCGAGTGCATGTGAACACAACCATTGGACTATATTTGCAACTAAGCTCTAGAACTGTGTCTTGCGTCATGTGTTTGGCTTGCGGACCTCCAGTTCTCCCCTGTTGGGCTCGATTGTGGGCGGAGTACGTTGCAGATGAATTCTTTCTTACTCCCATGGGGAAACATAAACCCTCCTCAAAATTTAAAAAAAAACAGGATATGGTGATTGATCAGGCGCCAAATTTGCCTCAACCACCTCCCAAACATAACACACTGAAGAGAACTTTCGTTGAAAAACGACATCACCGCGACGTATCTTTAGATCCAGGTGTTGAGCCGTCAGCTCAGAAACGTCGCATTACACTTGCAGATTCGATACCTCAAGCTACTTTTCTCGTCATTTCTTCTACTGACCAGATGTTGAAACTTTCCTCAAAGTCTCCTTTTTCATCTCGAAGGCACTTGCGGGTGTTGCTGGCTCTTTGAAGTCAGTAAAGAAGCTACGCTCTGGAGACCTGCTTGTGGAAACTTGCACTCTCTCTCAGAGCAAATCTCTTCTGCAGTTGACCACACTTCAGGATATTCCAGTTCAAGTGACGGCACATCCGTATCTCAACACCTCCAAGGGAGTCATTTCTGAGCCCGACTTGTTGGTCTGCGATGAAGATGAACTTGTGTGTGAACTTGCTGATCAGGGTGTCATAGCTGCCAGACGCATGACTTTCAGGCGCGATGGCGCGCTGATCAAATCACGAAATGTTATTTTGACTTTTAACAGCCCGAAGGTACCTACTGAAATAAAGGCTGGTTACTTGTTATGTGCAGTTCGTCCTTATATACCAAATCCTCTACGCTGTTTTAAGTGCCAGAGGTATGGACATTCCCAGCGGCCCTGTAACAGTGCTGCGAGGTGCGCCAATTGTGGATCCCGAGACCACGAACTGACTGGATGCACTTCAGAGCCCTGCTGTGTAAACTGTGGTGACTCCCACGCTGCTTATGCCCAGGTCCTGTTCGAAGTGGAACGACGAGAAGGCGATCCAGCGCCTCAAGACCCTGGAGGGCCTCTCGTACCCTGCTGCCAAGGCCAAGTTGGGTATTCCCAACAACCGACAGCGTACTTTTGCCGCAGTGGTTCAGTCTCTGCCGCAACCCGTGCAGCCCTTTGTTCCGCGCCCTGTAGCTCTCGCAGCACTTGACAAGCGATCTACAGTTGAACAAGCGACACAGGTGGATTTCACTGAGCTCCAGCTTATTCGACCAGCTGAGTCTGCGCCTTCTCTTTTGAAGACGACCGACTCTTCCGGTTCCCAGCAGACAGCCTGCACGTGCGGAAGACCCAGCCCTCAATCCGCAAAGGTGTGCCGTGTCCATCCAACTGCCGCGGTCCACCTGACCAACATTGCAACTGTCTTGGACTCAGCGAGGTCCCCACCCTCACCCAACATTATAGAGGAACATCGGGGGAGGAGAGTGACAGTTCGTCCCCAGCCTCAACTAACATTGCAGAGGAACATGAGGGGGAGGATGGTGACAGTTCGTCCTCGCCCTCGGCCAGCATTATCTTGGAGTGTATGGGGGGAGAGTGACTCATCCTATGTGTAGTTGTGTTCGATTTCGTAATGTGTTTTATCATTCTCATTCCTCAGTTTTACTTAATCGGCTTGTTTCTCACCATTGTACCATGTTTTTCATACTGTTTGTTTCATTGTCTTTTTTGGCCCTTCCTTTGTACTCATGGTTCGGTTTTACTTGGTCAGCGAGATTTTGCGATTTATGCCCCGTTTTTTTTTTTTTTTTTAATTTTGTCTGTTTGTCTTGTGTCTGGCGCTCTTTGGCCAACCATGGCCCTTGCGCCAATAAAATCTAATAACCAACCAACCTTAATTTTAACAAAAAAAATAGAAAAATCGTTGTTTTTATTATGATATTCAAAGTTTTTACAATTTTACATTGTATTTGTTTGAAATTGACAATATGGGAATGTGCTTAGTATGGAATTTGTAGCCTGATTCAACAGCTTTAAAATGTTAATATATATATCAGCATGTTTGCTCCATGTATTTGCCACACAGTGAGTCAGGAAGGAGCATCAGCGCCGTGAGCAATGCTCAAACCACACCTTCACTCCGTTGCAAATCATTTCTGAGCTGGCGACGTATATTGCAGTGTGTGTGTGTGTGTGTGTGCACCTTAACAACATTCTGATGCACACTCCAAATGAGTGCAGGTACCTATCTTAAACACAGAACTTCAGAACTTCACCCTGAATCACTACTGACAAGATCTCTGCAGAATGCATAACTCTGCTGGCGGTGGTACCAAAAATTTGTGTTAGGAACTTCATCATTCTGATTGTACGGTAATTAGTGTAAAATAAAAGCGCAAACATAAAAAATCTGTGTACTGAATTTGTGGTTTTACTAAAGATGTGCTTCATAACAGAAATTCAAATTTTGAGAATGGAATTTGAAATAACATTTTCCGAACAAAATTTGGAAACTCAGGAGCCAAGTGAAAATTTTCAGTCAACGTGGATTTGTCTACCCCTTGCCAGCGGTCCAGCCTTGGTACACCCTTACTACAGCACCTCTCAAACAGCCCACGAATTCTACTGTTTCTGATATGCTTTCACCTTTGGTGCAGTAGACGATTATCATTCCTTTTGAACGTCTGTCAAATCACTACCTCTGTCCATTGTGTTCACATAACACACTAAGGCCGTCCTGACCGGCTGCTTATATCTTCATGTGGTCAACCTTGTCACATGCCCTCTGTGACGTGCCTGGGCGGGTACACTGTGATTCCGGGGGTGGTCATATTATTCTGATACGACTTTGTATAGATAGCACTACCTAGGTGGCCAGCGGCATTGGTTTGTGATGAATTGCCCATGTTCAGCTCCTGGATACGGCATGGGTGATGTGTTTTACTATCTTACAGCACTGACTGTCTCTCCTAAAACCAGTGGTCCTTAATTAGTGATGGAAAACTGCTTATAGCCGTCACAGTTCCTCAAGTGGTCATTAAGTACCTTAAAACAAACTCAGAACAAAAGTATCAATTCTTTTCTGGCATATTGTATGTACAGCAGGGCTTGTAGGTAGATCTCAACCAGGTAAAGCTGATGATACATTGGAATGGGAAGAGAGTCAGTGTTCAAATGGCAAACTGCATTCATTCATGACTACAGATGCACGTTTTGCTTTGTGTATTCATTCCTTTTGTGAATATTTCACAACCCAATAATTTCTCCAGCTGTAAAATAGGAAAGAAAAAAATATTTAGAACATGAAAAAGAGGGGGAGGGTGAAAAAAACTGGACTCTTTTGAGAGGTAAAAATTAAATTGCATTTTCAGAATTTGTTCAATGGTGGCTAAGTGTCAGGGTCATTACTTATCATTGGAGGAAAGATAAATTCCAATAGCATGAGAAAACATTTTTTTAGTTTATAATTCTGGTTCCTTTTCAGGAATATATGCAAAGGCATCCTAGAGTTGATTCCAAATTTTGGCTCTTTCTTCTCCCTCATTAATCATGCATTCTCTTTTGCTGGGGCTCAGAAGGTAGCTTTTTCTTAACGGGATGAACAGCCAAATATTCCAACTTAAAACCCTGCAAATTCCTGCCAATAAACACTTCTCCCACACATGCACCAAAAACTACTCATACTGAAAAACAATCAACAGTAAGAAGTTAAAAGCTTTCTCTCTTGTACAAAAGGAAAAAAGCTCTTTAGCGCTATTCTACATCACCTAGAAGAATGTTTAGATAAGACATTCCTACGACAACACTTCTTTGTAGGAGTAGGAAATTAACCAACTGGACCTTTTTTAACAGTAGTCTAACATATATGTCATAGTCAACTACCTAGTGACGAAAGGTTTTATTCATAGGGTGAACTGCTTTTGCCTTCCCCCCCCCCTCCTTTTTCTGTGATGTTCTTTTACATTTCATGTTTCTCAAATAATCATAATAATAATAATACTATTTAAACAATGTAGACTAAAATTGTGCTGTAACGACATTAAAAGTTTAGCTTTTCCCATCTTTACACGATATTTCAGAAATGATTAAAACAACATTTAAATTTTAAAATTTAATGACAGTTAAAATCACGAGATCTTTCAAAATGCCTTGCGTTTCATCATCAGATAAGATGACATACATGTATAAGCACAACAGGGAACACGGTTTTATAGACATCAGCCATGGGGTTCAAGAGATGGCTGCCCACAATAAAGATCTAATCTCATTAATCACAAGGTGTTTTGAAAGATCTCATGATTTTAACTACAATAAATTTTGGAATTTAAATGTTGTTTTAATCATTTCTGAAATATCGTGTAAAGACGGTGAAAGCTAAACTTTTAATAATACTTTTTCTGACCCTTAGCAGCAGCAAGTCTGGTGCCCATGTGGCAGAGAATCATTGGCACAGCTGTTCCTACAGATTCATTTCCAGAAGGAATTTTTTTCAGTTTTTTATTGTTCATGGTGTATCAGTGCAATTTTGCTTTTTTAAATTACATGAATATACAAAGCAAAATATTTGTGCCTATAATGAAATGCAAAAAAAATTTCCATAAACCATTGAAAATAAAATTGCAGAGAATTTACGATAGCTTCAACTTTCCAGGGGAACTTGCTTGCCTTGTGGGGAAGGGGTCTGAGCTCCCTTTGGCTCCCTGCTGGCTATAGCCCTGATGTACAGTCAACTCAAATCTTTTTGTATTTACTGTTGTTGTTATATACTTAACGTAAAATTTATTTAAATGAAATTACTCTTTTCAGATAATATAACTATTCTTTATAGCCCTATGAGTTGCTCGTGGTGGCTATTAAACCACCACAAAAAAGGAAGGTTTGATTTGAAAGCTGTTACATTCTAAATTAACTGGTCATAGTCCAGAGGAAATATCTAGAAAGATGTCGATTGATGGTACAAAACTAGTTTGTCTGCTAGTGGTAAAGGAAGCATATTTATTTCCAATAAATATTGCAATGAAAAGAAATAAGAGAGTGGGGGGGGGTTCAGCATTATTTTTTTATTAATCTGATTTTCATTTTTTTTTATTGGTGCTGTTTGTTTTGTGCCCCACCAATCTGAATACCTTTGGAGGAATGACAGGGAAAAGGTGATGTGGAAGAATTGCATGCCAACGTTTTTGTACTGGTCATGTTGGTTTTTAAAATACTGTGCCATTCATTTTTAAAGCTTGTATAGATATTGGCTGGTTAAAAAATACCTCTCATAAATATTTTTTGCAAATTATTTAAGATACTAGTCTTTTTCTGTGCAAGAAATGGGTTATTTATGTTAGAATAATTCTTGATGTTCACATATCACGCATACGTTATGTAAAAATTACAAGTGGTGGGACCTTTCGGTAGTGACATCTAACTTCATCAGCCATGGAATGAAACACGTGGTATAAGTATTAGTTGTTGCCAGATTTCAAAATAGCTTTTCAAATGATAGATATGTTAAAGGTTCATCTGTATTGCAGGTGTTAGGAGTAAGGAAATTTCAATGCTTTTGCGGTACCAGAGGGCTTTCCTATTGCTGAACGGAGCGATACATTTAACATTTTGCCAATCGGGAATTGCGAACGTATCGCTGATAGTTAAAATAGAAAGGGAGATAGAAGGGTTGCCTTTCTTAATATCAGCGATATGTTTCACCAATCACAGGTTGATGCTTCGTTAAGTAAGCTACCAATATAGTGGGTAACGCCTGTGGAAGTGTCGACAGGGATAGAGTAGACGCCTTGTCTCTCTAGGGGTTTATTGAGATCTCTGTCATTAAGGATAAGTTAACAGCAATCCTTTAGCCAAAAGACTTGAAAATGGAGCAAACTTTGTGAGTGAAGGCCAGACTAAAGGGCAAAGTGCCAACAAACTGAGTGGTGGAAAGTTCAGGCAATAAACTAGTAGATCTATTCTGTGATTAAATTTTTTAATTAGCCTATGTACTAAGAGGGGTGGAAAGCCATGTAATTTGCCAATGTTGATGATCTGATAATTGTTTTGAAGAGCTGAAGGGCTGTTACAAATAAGGTTAGCTCTGTGGATGTATGCCTTTAATACAGTCAATTTGTATTTTCCAAATGTGCAGGAATGGTAAGAGATGATATTATGGGTGGCTCGACCTGTTCTTGTTACGAGAATCTAATGAGGGAATTTGGAAGTTATAGAGGATATAAGTTCAAACAGAGAGTGTTTCTGGAAATATTCCAATGTTTTCTGTGTTACGTGTTTCACTGCCAATTATTCTCACTTAGGTTATTTATGTTAAACCAACAAAGCATTTTCAACTTGATTACCTTGGATTTTCATGAAAATTTGCAGTTTTGTTAGCAGAAACAAGGCATGATTGTGTGTTAAGTTTTCAGCGCCATAGTTTTTTAATGAACAAAGTGATGAAGTAAAAAAAAAAAAAATTCGAAACTTTGCCAAATTCTTCTCTTCTTACATTGGAGAAATATAAATCAAGTTAACTTTACCGCAGAGTAAGAAAATTGGTGTCTCTTAAGTGCCTTTTTTCAGGCTTCAAAATGATACTTTAGTGCATAATTTTTTTTAATTTAAATTCAGTGTCATGCAAAATTAAATTTGATGTTCAGTATCTCAAAAACTGGACTTTTTTTTTAGTTGTGTAATTACCCTAGAATAATAATTTGCCATAAACTGTAACTTAGCTACTGAAAACTATTACAATTTATAGGGAATCAAAAAATTACATGATGGGGTCAACATGTGACAAATGTCTAGGAGGAAACTAGGTAATCTTGGGGAAAATGTAAAATCTGCTCAGTATGTATCATGAAAAGAATATTTTAGCAGTTTCACTTGAAATCACAGTATGCATTGTAAAGTGTTGGTTGTTAACATAATAAAGGCATTGAAACTTTGCACTGATCAGTGAATAATTTAAAACATGTTAAAAACATTTAACTCCTAGAACCATGGCAATATTACTATGTAACTAAAGTAAAATATTTGTATTATAAGTAAAGCAGGGATTAGAGTTGACCTGAAATTCTTGATTTTTCTTTTCCGTGTCTTGAAAATTCCTTAGATTTTACCATTTTGTTCTGAAATTTTGAAGATATAATAATTCACTCTTAAAATTTGACCTGTCCTTTTTTTGTTAGGCAGCTACAAGTAGCAATAGTGAAAAAAAGAACTTGCCTGGATTAGAATGTTATAACTACCACTTGCAACACTTCCCACTTCCTCTCCTCCACAAGCAATAACAGGGAACAATAGTTCCTACCAATAAAAATGTCAGCATTTCTAATAATGGGCCAAAGTCTGGATATTAGTTTCCTCCAAACATAATGCTCCAAGCTATAATGGCAGTGTTTCTCTGAATAGCTAACTAAAATTTGTTTATGTGTAATTCGATAAGTTTTAATTGGATTCGAGTGAATTTTGAAGGTTAACCTTATATAATCTAGTTACAAAATCTATAAAACTCAGAAGATGCAAATATCTGTAAATATTGGTTCGAGATTCCAGATATAAAAGATTCTGCTGGTGGGTCCTTACTACATCATCATATACATATCACTAAGCTGTTCTCTGGGATTCAGAGGCTAGCTCCACAAAGAAAAAACAGATAATTTTTAACCGATTACTGTTGCTGTATCAAACTTCTCCAGCAGGTCTAACACTATCGCATGCTAGTATACAGCTGGAAATGAGCTTTTCACAAAATAATTACATTGTTACAAAGGAAATAATTTTTTTTGGATTCATGCATCCTCTCCTTATGTCTGTAATGATGCAATCTGATTGCATAAAAACTCCATTAATTTCATTCCAATTGCTAAACAGCTCTTGAATTATGTGAAGCAGTCCCATGCTATATTATATATGCTTCATACTTAGAACAGCTAAAGAATAAAGAAAAGTGAGAAAAAGAAATGGAAGGCAGATAGAATAGCTAATTTATTGAATGCAGAAAAGTTCTTGGTGATCTAGCAAGATGCATATATATACATCACATTACCAGAATTGCCTTTTTTTACTGTGATTATAACTAATATTTCTATAGATACTAGAGAAACAACCTGACATACAGTACAGTTTAATATAATGCTTTACATGATATCTCAATAAGCTACAAGTACAAAACCTGTTAGTGTATATGCATAATAAAATCATTGTATAGAATTGTGGCACTGGAAAAAGTGGTGAAATGTACATTACATTAACACATATTACTTCTCAGTACCAGCTCATACAATCTATATTTTTTGTTTTTGTAAAAAGAACACATATTTTACGGGAGGAGAAATAACACAAATGAATAGCTGTGTTAGATTTCACATAAAATATATATGTTTCTGTAAATATACTTAAGGGAAAACCAGACTATGGGAAAAGATCAGTTCTCTATTAAACAAGTGATTTGCTCTTAAGCTTGCAAATGCAAATTGTGATTTAAAAAAAAAGTATTTTCTGAGCATGTTTGTCCTAAATTTTATTTTAAAAAAATTTAAAATTTGGTTTTGCTATCCACAATTTCAAATATCTTAAGTCATTGCTTACAGTGTCATATACTCATATACAGCTTATTTGTTTGTCTTTATTAATTTCAGGATGCCGCGGAATTCGTAGAAAAAGTGCAGTGTATAAGAGAATGTTCCACCCTATGCAATAGTGCAAACAGAGCCGAAACAAACAACAGATGCTGCTGTTCTTTTGTAGGGGAATTTTGTCACTATTGCCCAGACACTGTCCCTGTTAACTGTGCTGCTAACATTTTACTACACATTTAACCCTTTAAGCGGCTCGAACGAAATAACTCGGGGTACGTTTCTGTGGCCCATAACGGCTGGCACGAAATAACTCGGGGTACGTTTCAGTGGCCATTAGCGGCTGGCACGAAATAACTCGGGGTACGCAATTTGTCCACTGCCCAGCTCACCCGAGTGACCTCGAACTCCGGTTAACAGTGAACATTGCATTCCCCCTTTGCTTTGTTATTCAAACTGCTCGTTTACGGGGACTGTTGACACTAATCCTTTCTGATTGATTACCTGCTAAAAGGGTTCGGACAATGGCACTGAATCTAAAAGGAGAGACGTTTGGATGTCATTGCAGTTTCTACATTTGTCTTGGAAAGATAAATTCACGAAGCTTGAACTGTAGTTATGCGACAATTAAAACTGAAGGAAAACTTTAGAGTATTTCAGTAATTCTCTGTAATCAACTTGGCAAGAAAAAATTTTACTTTCGGGAACACAATCTTTTAATTTTAAAATACTTAATTAACGCAATTTTATTTAAAGAAATAGGAAATCCACTGTGAAACTGATTTTTCGGTTTGCAACAGCAACCTAAAAATAATTGAAATAATATGACATGATTTTTTTTTACGTGAAATTTCTGATTAGGTGGTAATGAAAACAAAATTTAAATTTCAAAAATTACTTTATTTTAGGATTTTTCAAAAGTGCTTTGCTATTTTAAATGAAAACAGCAACGATTTGAACTATTAGTGAGAACAGATAGTTAGATATAAGTGTGAGCAATAAAAAGTACATAAAACACACAAGACACAAAAGCGATTTTCTTTTATTTTCTTTAGGTCGGTTGTCAATCAGCATGCTTTGTACGAAGACAGTTGATCTAATTCTTTTGAACACATATGATTTCGGATTCACAGAGATGGAAAATGGTTTGCTAGAAAAAATCGCGCTATCCTTGCAGGAGTCCAGTCAGACTATCATTCATTGTATGTTATTTAGAATTCAATAATATTACAAGCTATGCTTATCAGAAAGCTTAATATCGAGTTGACCATAGTTGGATTTTTTGAACCTACATATTTGGAGGAGCGAGATCAGACGGGTGTAGGAGAAGTGGCCACCCGGAGAAGTGCCCACCCGGAGAAGTGGCCACCGGAGAACTGACCACCAGGAGAACTGGCCACAAAATTTTTAAGGGGTCGTATAAAAATTGCGTTTTTGACCGCTTTATGCCCACGACCCCCAGAGGTTGGTTATCTGAGTCATATAAAGTTTCCGTAATTTCGTCTTTTCTTAATTGCGATAATTAATGTAATTTTTTTATAAAAAATGTTTATGATCTACATTTCAACAGAAGATTTCAGGGTTTTCAAACTACAAGTCTGCAAATTATCTGAGCGCATGTGCTGACTCAGGAAACTTGTCGGGGGGGGGTCCAAAAGTGTAAAATATAAAGCATTTCTCGACCCATCCGAAGATTTTCAGCATTTACAAGCTACAACTCGACACATTATATGAGCGTATGTGCCTACTCTGGAAACATGTCCGGGGGGGGGGGGGTACACCAAAAGTGCAACATATGAAAAATTTCTCGTCCGATTGGAAGATTTTTAGCATTTATAAGCTACAACTCGGCAAATTTTCTGACGGCATGTGCCTACTCAGCATACTGTCGTGGGGGAGGGTGGGGGTCATACCAAAACTGTAAAATATGAAAACTTTCTCGTCGGATCTGGAGATTTTCAGCATTTACAAGCTACGTACAACTCGACACATTATCTGAGGACGTGTGCCTACTCTTCAAACCCTTCGGGGGGGGGGGGGGGATTGATACCAAAAGTGTAAGATATGACAAATTTTTCGTCCGATCGGGAGATTTTCAGCATTTACACGTTACAACTCGACGTATTATCTTATCTGAGAGTATGTGCCTACTCTGGAAACCTGTCGGGGGAAGGGGGGATACAAACACTGTAAAATATGAAGAATTTATCGTGTGATCCGAAGATTTTCAGCATTTACAATCTCCCCCCCCCACCCCCGACAGGTCTACTCAGATAATGTCTCGAGTTGTAGCTGCTAAATGCTGAAAATCTCCGATCGGACGAGAAATTCTTCATATTTTACACTTTTGGTACCCCCACACACAGGTTTGCTGAGTAGGCACATACCCTCAAATAATGTGTCGAGTTGTAAATTGCCAAAAATCTGCCGATCGGACGAGAAATGCTTCATATTTTACACTTTTGAAATCCCCCCCCCCCGACGGGTTTGTTGCGTAGGCACATGCGCTCAGAACAGAAAATTAGTCTAGTTGAAGCTTGTAAATAGTTAATATCTGCCGATCGGACGAGAAATTCTTCATATTCTACGCTTTCGGTTTCTACCCCTCCCCTCCACATACACAGGAGTAGGCACATGCCTTCAAATAATGTGTCGAGTTGTAGCTTGTAAATGCCAAAAATCTCCTGATCGGACGAGGAATTTTTCATATTTTACACGTTCGGTATTAACCCCATCTCGCCGACAGGTTTCCAGAGAGTGCACATGCGCTGAGAAAATTAGTCGTGTTGCAGCTTGTAAATGCTGAAGATCTCCCGATCGAAAAGAAATGAGAAATTCATGATATTTTACGCTTTTGGTATTGCCCCTCCCCCACTAGTTTCCTGAGGCAGCAGATGCCCTCAGACAATTCGATTACTTTGTAGCTTGTAATGGCTCGAAATCTCCCGATCGAACCAGAAATTCTTCATATTTCATATTTTAGGTTTTAAGTCCCCCCACCCCCACCCGACAAGTTTCCTGGGTTTGCTCATACTCGCAGAGAATTTGTTTAGTAGTAGTTTATAGAAAAATATCGTGAATAAGAAAATACGAAATTACGGACATTTTATGTGTGTCAGATAACCAATCTCGGGGAGACGTGGCAACGGAAAAATTTTGTGGCCAGTTTTCCGGTGGCCACTTCTCCGGGGTCAGTTCTCCGGTGGTCAGTTCTCCGGTGGCTAGTTCTCCGCTTAGTCTTAGCTCCGAAAATCTTGGAAATGTCTAAATTTCTTACTGAAAATGAAATATTAAAAAAAAAACTATGAACAGAAGTTGCTCAAGTAGTGGGGAATATAGCCACACGAAATTTGTTTATGCAGAACAATTTTATGGCACTGAAATTGCAATGTGTCCAGTTCTCCGGTGTCCAGTTTTTCGGTGGCCAGTTCTCCGGTGGCCAGTTCTCAGTACCCGAGATCAGACAGGATTAATTTTTCATAAATACAGTCATGTAAACACTTGCATTTATTTTAAAAACAGCCTACGCCTCCTAATGCACAATCTCGTGTCTGTTATGTTTAATCCGATGTGAATAACGAATGCACACAGAAATATTGCTCACAGAAAAAATCGCACTCCTCGAAAATAAGAAAAAAATGCCCACGTCTTGAAAATAAGATAATACTCAGATGTGTGTTGTTTTCTTACGTCTGTTAGAAACAAGAGATCATTTTTAATTTCACTAAGAAATATCTTGATTTTAACTAAGCAATCGACAAAACTAGTCAGATCATTTCCTCTGCTGAGCGGCAGAACTTTACCTAGCGTTACAAGGAAATTGAACAGTTCTGAAAATTTCACAACAGTCTTGTTCGAAGAAACTCAGCAATTTTAATATCTCGTAAGTGTGAACTTGCAGTCAAATGTTATTAAGAAGCAAGAACGGACTGAACCTAAAACGCTTACAAAATTCCTATGCCTTGGACTTTTCAACAAAATTTAGCTTTTACATTGGAGTTTTAAGGTGAGGTGTATTCAAATATACATTCTAAAATTGGGATAGGAGAAGTAGTACATCAATCCTTAGATGCCTGCATGAACAAAAAGTTCTAAGCTCTTTTTACGACGTTTTCCGTTAAATGCTTGATATTTCATTTTTGTATACGAATGACAATTACCAATAAAAAAATTGTGCTACACATGAAACTCTTGCAAAGCTCCCTAGGCTTTTTCAGCAGAATTTTTGTTACAATCATAATGTTTGATATGTTTAAATAAATAAGAAAAAGTGGTAAATGGATATCAACATATCAGTCATCGGATGTTAGAAACAATATATCAGTCATCAGGTGTTTGTATCTCCCAAACTCTTTAATGCCACATTGCAAATGTCATGCAGTCACGGAACTGGGAAAACAAAGAGATAAAGATCAATGGATATTATTTAATTCACCTTCGTTTTGCTGAAGACGTTGTCATTTTTGGAACTGGCACTTCAAAACTGCAGAGTATGTTCCAATAACTTGCTGACAAGAGTGAAGAAGTGGAATTAAAAATGAACTTGCAGAAGAAAAAACTGATGTACAAATCAAATTTTGAAGATATGATTTTTTTTTCTGGTGTAAATACGAAGTGGGTGGTAAGTCAGATAATATCCAAAAACTTGAAAAATTCGTCGTCCTGCTGCGGGAATCGAACCCGCGTTTCCTGATGAATCGAACCCGCGTCACCCTAATAGCGACCTAGTCTATCCGGGAGACGCGGATTTGATTCCCGCTCCAGGACGACGACATTTTCAAGTTTTCGGATACTATCTGACTTATCATCCATGCCATATTTACACTAAAAAACGGATTCACATTTTCCAGATTTGTATTGTATGGTGTAATCCTGTATTCCATTCATGATGTACAATGATTTTACAAGAAATAAAGAATTACTGATTGATAGGGAGAAGCTGGAGATAACGGATACCTACATTCACCTTCGATAGTAGATATCAAGCGATGGTCCCTTTGATGAATAAATTAATCTGCGTATAAAACTTGATCGGCGTGCTTTTGGAAGAAACAGTGAATTTTTAAAGAGCAATATGCTATTATGTTTTAAAAGAAAAGGGCCTAATTAATGCATCCTTCCAGTGCTTACATATGGAGTGGAGACGTGAACCTTAACGAATAAAGGCTTAAAAAATACAGACAACTGAAAAGAAGCTTAATATAACCAGGAAAGAAAAGAAGAGGATCTCGAGAATGAAGAAAATGACATGAGTGGAAGACAGCTTGATCAGTGCAAAATCCCTGAAATGGCAATGGGCTGGATACATTGCCAGAGGAACGGACCACCGACGCTGAACTGAAATTTTAGACTGGACTCCACAGGACTAGAAGAGACCCAGAAGGAGACCGCATGGGAGATGGATAGATGAAATTCGAAAGCATGCGGGAGGGACATGGAGAAGACTGACTTGAGGCAGATCGTTATGGAGGAAAGTTAGGGAGACCTTCTTCCAACAGTGGATGATAACAGTCGACAATGATGATATAGGTGCAAGAGAAGTGGCCACCGGAGATTGGCCACCCAGAGAACTGAACACAAATATATAAAGGGACCGTATAATAATCGTCCATTTGACTGCTCCATGTAAACATTCCCAGTTGTGACTCATAACGACCCTCATAATTTTGTGTTCCTTTTAATTGAGATATTTAGTGTATTATAGAGATGTGAGACTCTTCCTCAGTTCTTTTTCCTGTGTTATTACTATGCCGTTTGTCCTAAAAGTGTAAATTACAACGAAAACAAAAGAACGATAATTCTGATCTTTCTTTTCTTTCTTTCTTTGATTGAAGGTTTAACGACCACCGTGAGCAACTCGATGGGCTACAAGCTGTCTCCCGTTCCAAATTTAAGGCCACTGATTCCAGGGAAGGGAACAGTGGCATGAAATCAGAATGATCTCATGCCAGTGTTGAATAGATAAGAAATCAGAATGTGGCCCAGTGCCGTAAGACAAACGCAACGTTCATGCCTCACCGGGCGGGATATAAACCCGAGCCCTTCACGGACGCGTCAATGTGCACGTTAAGCCATCAGACTCCGGGTACTGGACCCCCGGTAAAAAAATAAGGGTGTCTTCCTCCCCCTTTCTACCTCGCTTCCGTGTAACTTTCCTATCGGGCACTCTAGCCCAAATCTCCTAGCTTCCTATTTCTAACGGTTGTTTAAGAACTGGGGTCAGGCACTCCTTTCCTAAAAACCTCTGCATATAATATGATAGGATGTGGGTAAAAATACCCCCTGGAAAAAATATTCCCGGGGAAAATACCCCTCAAAACTTAAAAGTGGTAAAAGTTACCTCGAAGGAAATACCCCCAGAACAAACTGTTCACTGTAAACTGCCACACAGGAACAGTGATGTGTGGCAGTGTTCCGGTGTGGCAATTTACCGGCAACCCTGCCACACATCTTTCAGCAACTTGGAAAATTGCCCTGTTTTTCATTAAGCCGGGCACAAATAGTTGTTCCTCCGAAGAGCACTTTGAATGTATGACAATTTTTCTAATGGGGTAGTTTTCCAAATTCCAAATATATTCCGATTTATACGTGCCAGTAAAAAAATCCGAATTATATGTGTCAGATTTCCAAGGTGCCTAACGAGGGGAAGAAGCTCTTTTATTTTTCTGAATTTCCATGCAGGTTCTTACGAGTTTAAGGCAACTGGCTACAAAAGTTCAAGGGGGGGGGGGCTATAAAGATTGCCGTTTCTGGGCCTATTTTGAGAACTGAATTGGGAACTCCAAACGAATTTTGAGAATACGTTCCATGCCAGCCAAGCGAGAATTGTACTTTAATTTGAAGAAATAAATTGCCGAGGATCCGAGGTACACTTAGTTTGAGAGGGGGGTCCCCAACTTCCGTAATATTATATTCTGGGCCGTTTAGAGTGCAAACAGGTGTTCAAGGTAAGGGATTTGCTTGCAATTTCTATACTTCATGTTGTGTTTAGTGGCAGACTATGTATGCCTTTCCCCGCTGCCCCGGTCAGTTGGTGAAGTCTGTAAAAGGGATACGAGGTGTTTGGTTTGGAGGGCTCTACCCCCAACTTCCGTAATTTTATATTCTGGACCTCTAGAGTCGGTCAGTGTATCCTCGATGTTATCCATGAAGAGCTCTTAGACACATGAGGGGGGAGGCTGAATTTACCCCACCCTCCTGAAAATTCGTGGTCGTGTACAGAATCATTATATAAAACATGGTACTGATGTTTAGAGCTCTACGTCCATTCTAACATTTTGTGGTAACCCCCCCCAGCCCACGGACCTTGCGGAAGCTTCAAGAGGAACATCCTGGATACACTGACAATCTCCAGCGGCCAAGAATATAATATTACGGAAGTTGGGGGTAGAGCCCCTCCCAAACCAAGTGTACCTCGAATCCTCGGCAATTTATTTCTTCAAATTAAAGTACAATTCTCGCTCGGCTTACATGGAACGTTTTCTCGAAATTCGTTTGGAGTTCCCAATTAAGTTCTCAATATAGGTTCAGAAACTGCAATCTTTATAGCCCCCCACCCCCTTGAACTCTTGTGGCCAGTTGCCCTAAACACGTATGAACCCGCATAAAAATTCAGACAAACAAAAGAGTTCCTTCCCCTCTTTTGGTACCTTGGAAAACTGCCACACATAACTCGGGAATTTAGAAAACTACCCCACTGGAAAAATTGTCACACATTCAAAGTGTCGCTCATTGTTTTGTTGTTTATTTTGCCATATGTGGTACGCCTGTATTCCCTATGTTTTTGCCAATAAAGTATATTTTGAAACAAAGTGTTCTTCGGAGGAACAGCAATTTGTACCCGACCCTTTAATGAAAAACGTGGCAATTTTCTTCTGTGGAAATTTTCCAAGTTGCTGAAAGAGGTGTGGCAGGATTGCCGGTAAATCGCCTCACCGGAACATTGTCTTTACCGGTTTTAAGTTTTCATGGGTATTTTCAGGGGGCTATTTTCCCCGGGGGTATTTTTACCGTTTACCGATATGATATGGTGTGATCGTTTCCCGAAAAAGAGCATAGGTAATTAGTGGTAGGGAATCCTGGGTACCCCCTACACTTCGGAGTCCCACTAGAGATTAATCCCCCCCCCCCTACAAGAAAAAAGAAAAAAAAAGTTTCCCTGAAATGTATATTGTGGTTTCGTAAGATGGGTTGGAACTGTTTCTTTTTCATTAAGGTACAAATACATCATTCCTTCACTAAAGAAAAAAAATAAAGGGGAAGGTGACGAAGGGAATAAGTTATTTTTACACGTACATTGTTTGCATAATCTAAGAGCTACGGCTCTTGTGGAATTCATACGACAGCAGACATGTCCAAATCAATACCGTTTGTCACTGTTTAATTTACAAATGCGAAATATCTAGGTTGCAACTTAAAATCTATTCAAAAGGCCCGCGGACTAGGTGGCTTGTAAATAGGTGAGAAATAATCCTTTGTGTGTCTTTCATTAGGTTCAATAAAATGTTTACAAATACGAAATTTCTAGGTTGTAACTTAAAATCTTCTAAAAGGGCCCGCGGTCTAGGTGGCTTGTGATCCATTGAGTGCCTTTTATTAGGTTTTATAAAATGTTTAGAAATACGGAATATCAAGGTTGTAATTTAAAATCTTCTAAAAGGATCAGCACCTGAATATCGATTCGTTGAGCCCCTGTTAATTAGCCTTTATTGCTTGTTATCACATGGGAGATATTAAAATCATAACTCAAGATTAAAGGAGTCAGAAATGTTCTACATAAACCTTGAGCCATTTTGATCTTACATACCCATTGAGATCCCTAGGAAAACTGGTACATTCCGTTTTGTTCAGCTAGAAAAACTCGTACACTTTGTCAAAATCTCGGACCGAAACGCAATTTGTGTATATCCCCTTTCTTGAAAGGGTGTACGAGTTTTCCGCCCTTTGCACTTTTCTCAGCGGCATGAGAAAGTGTGCGAGTTTTCCTGGATCCGTTGGATTAAGGTAATTTAAAAGTAATTTTTGTTCCTTCATCTGAGCAATGGACAAGAATTTTTGGAAGGGTGGGGAAAGGGGACGGACCTTATGGGTTTTGCCCGGGTATGCGCCACTGATAACACACAGTGGTATGAAAACAAATGTAACTTCATATCGATATATTTGGTTTCAGAAAAATATAGAACACAATTATTTTGAATTAATATTGAAATTTTATAAATACAAAGTTCTGAAATTAAAAAAAATTAGGAAAGAGTGATATGTTATGTGAAAAACTTTATTCAAAAATTCAGGGGGTGTTCTCGATAACGGAAGTTGAGGGGAACGTGTGTTGCCGTCTACATACGATTCAACCCCTATGGTTAAATCCAATGTATGCGGATGTAAAACTGTTTTCTTTTTTTTTTCAATGTAGTGGGCATCACTGTCTTTACATGTTAATTCTTTCCTTTAATTTTTTTCTTCCGACCGACTCAGCAAGAATTGTGTTGGAGGAGACTGGCCTTCCTCTTCTCGCCTTGGGTCATAGAACGGAGCATAAAGGACACTTGATGGCATCGTTAATCCCTGTCACAGGGTTGCGTTCCACCCGCTGAGGTGAGAAGGGGGACAGCAATCGCTATGTTGGAAAAGCTGAAATCCCGCCGAAATGGGACCAGTTTTTTCGAAAGAGGAAGGAATTTGGAGACAATACGCGTTCAAGCTTCGGGTGATTTTGGCGACAATTTGTTCCCGCAGACCGGCCGGTTAAAGGGTTAATTACACTTTTACATTGGCGTGATGTTTCCCGATAAAGAAGGGTATTTCGAGATCTATAATGCACCGTGTCATAAGGTCCGCTACGATGCACAGTAGTTCCAGGAGAACGACAGTTACTTAAAGGTTGTAAAATAGATCGCACACTTGCAAGATGTTCCTTCGATTGAAGATATTTGTGATGAGTTTGAAAGAACCATCATATTAGAGGTCTACATGCACTGAACACTGAACATTCGGTAATTGATAAAAGCCGTTTCCCACGTTGATCAGGTACAACACCACTGGACACAATCCCGTGTTTATCGGGCTCGACGTTACTGATTAATATACCAGGCTTTCTGGGCACAAAGACATTTCAACCGATACCGGCAATGTTCCCTGATCAGAGGTAGACGGAGAAAATGGCGTTCTTCATTCAATTGCTCAGACAGAAAATCATCCATTCTTGCATTGCCACTCTATGTTTAGAATAATCCAAAGAAACACAAGATTGAAGTCGCTCTGAAACTGCACGGAACAATAAATATTTGGCTACGTACTGTAACGACACAGCCGAACACTACGCTGGAAGATCAATATTGTTCTCCACGTGTACACGAAATCCACGATAAAGAGCTACGTGGGCATGCTGAAGATATTTCTAAGGCAAGTGGAGGCTGTGAGATATATATTCCTTGAGAACGTAAGATTCAAAAAATATTTATACTAACGCTCAGGATAAATATAAGAAGGCTCTTTTTATGTACAATTTGTTTAATGAAGTCCTTAGAATTTTTATCACGCTAAAGGAAACGGCCATTTTTTTTATTGAGGGTTTAACGACCACCGTGAGCAACTCAATGGACTATAAGCAGTCACCCGTCCCTAATTTAGGGTCACTGATTCCAGGAAGCAAGAGAGCCAGTGCAGTAAGAGAAACACAACATCCATGACTCCCCGGGATTTGTACCCGGACCCCTTTCGGACGAATGATCAGAGGCCATCGCTTAGACCACTGCGCCACCGTGGCGGCACAGCCGTTTTCATTATTTAAATAAGAAATTGTACTACTGCAAAGAAATTTTCTAACGGAGACTGCAGTATGAAGTTGTTGAATATTTTCGCATGGGCTGCATCATCTTTGCAAAAGAGTTTACTGCTCATTCCACTCAGCCGTATATGATCTGAGAACCGGAAATTTGATAGATTATCTTAAGTTTCACGAAATTACTTTAGGTCTGTTAAATACAACCTGGGTGATTTTGCCTAGCGGACTACAAAGTTTTAAGTTGAGAACAAGGATTCCGGAATATACTGTCATGGCATCCCTGTTTAATGTACAGAGAAGAAACATTTCTAATGGATAGACGAATACTCTTACTAGCACAAAAATAACCAACATTAGTTGTGTTGTATGAAGGATATCGTATTAGAATCTCAAAACCTAGGAAATTGTAAGAATCCTGCAATGCTCTTTGCTAACTCATAAAATATAAGTAAACATCAAGGAAACACAAATTTCACCATTTTTCCAAACTTTAAGTTATCAAATAAGCATAACGACCATCTCTGTAGCCCAGTTGATATAAATGAACATAAAACAGAAACTATTTCGAAATCAGAGGAACGATACCTTTCCACAGATCAGGTTTCATGTCTGTTTTCTTCAGTTTTTATGTGCAGTGCATTAACCACACCAGTGGGAATTTCAGGCTATACCATACCTGCTATCTTACAATTTCCACCAATGTTTCCAGGGGAAGGTAAGCTGCCAACACAAAAGGTAAAATCGCTCAACCTTGTTATTATATGGACTAGCAGTAAAACAAGATCTAACCACTAGGAAACCAGAGTATACCACTTCCACAGCTTACACATCTTTCCATGAACAAGTAAAAACAACCAAATACAGTCCAATTAAGGAGTAAAAGAAATACTGTACGAATTTTAGAAACCTCAATACGTTTCTCTAATTTCTTTATTAATAAAGTTTTCCAATATTTAAGCGACAGTAAATTTAAAAATCGTTAATGAATTTGACTTACATTAGAAGACATGCTTGGAAGAAACCTAAGTAAGGTAAAGGATTTTTCATGCAAATTTGAAAAATGTATTACAAGCACAGAGGTAGAATTGCCCGAGCTGTTGGTTTTTTGTTCATTTATTTGAGAATCAGTGTTAAAGTCCTGGAAGAACTGAGAAAATAAGAGGTGTTTATTGCAAGCAAAAAATCGTGCATTTTTCCAAGTAATGAAAATGTAAATGTTTATTCCTGATGAAATTTTATTTATTCTTCAGCTTTAAAATAATTCTGTTTCAAAATGAGAGATGAAAATTTCCATGGCACCGACGATTCGTATTGTGATATCCGCTAGGATTTTACATATGACATCTGCTTGTGGACGTATACATACCATTCCACATTAGGAAATTTCAGGTATGATGATTTCCTTGATAACACGATCTGCGGTATTAAATATGCGTCCTAGGTCATTAACATTCTGTCAGATTATTTCAGGTCCAAACCGTTTCTTTTCATGTACTAATCACTTCTGATGTTGTAAACCTTTCTTATAAATTAATATATATTTCTTTGTCATTTTTTAAACTAGTAGACTTCAGAGATTGAAGCATATTAAAATACACGACGGAATGCTCTCTTCTCATTGAATTTCAGGTATCCATAAAAATGAAAGTAATTATTACAATTGAAGTCCCATTTCATCGATTCAATCATTATTTTAAACAGCAGTGATATAAGCATTGAGGAAAAAGAAGCTCGGAGTTTACAATCATGCTCTCGTTCTTTCTCAGTTTAGGAATATGATACACACAAGCATGTATTTGCTTTATAAATCTAATGAATAAGAACTTACTAAATTAATTCTTATTGGGAACTGAAAAAAAATCCCCCAATGAACCAAACTGAGATTTACGAACTATATGACCCCATATCTGAGAAGAAATGCTTTAAAACAGAAACAAACAAGTTAGTAAAATTATGCAATGCATTGATTATAATACGCTTTCCAACATACCAGAAATCATTACTCAAGTTATTACTCAAGATATGAGAATAATGGCTGTGGAATAAATCTCGGTCCTGTGCCCTGACCTTTGATCCCATTTCGATGATATTCAACAGAACCGGTTTGGTATACCTCCGGAATAACATGATAAAATTTTGTCGGAATCAAAGCATTTTTACGTAAGTTATGATGCATCAGGGCTATGGAATAGATCCCGCTCCTGTGTCCTAACCTTTGACCCCATTTCGCCCATTTTTAATAGAAGTCGTCCCCATGCGAGACCCTACAACATACTAAGATTTCATCAAAATCGAACCATTTTTACGCACGTTATGACGCATAATGGCGATGGAAGTGATTCCGCTTCTATGTCCTGACCTTTGACCCCATTTCTCCCATTTTCAATAAGGTTTGTCGCCCGGTCGTTCCCTTACCACATACTAAAATTTCATCGAAATCAAACCTATTTTACGTTAGTTATGACGCATAATAGCAGTGGAATGAATCCCGCTCCTATTTACTGACCTTTGACCCCATTTTGTTCACTTTAAATTGTGTTCCTTCCCAGGTGATCCCTACCAGAAACTAAAATTTCATCGAAATCGAACGATTGTTACGCGAGTTATCCTGCGGAACGACATACGCACACAACGCGTGACGTAATGAGACAGATGGGAATCGCGACCATCTGAGTAGCATATTGGGGGTTCTATGGCACACCCCAAAATCACATAAAAACCTCAAAATCAGGAATTTTTTGATTTTTCAGACCTCAATAATCACGAACATTTTAAGGCTTTTTATGATCAAAAACACCATATTTTCATTAAAAATCATTGATTTTTGAGCATAAAATAGTCAAAAACATCAGATTTTTGAAAATTGAAGTTTTTACTCTGTTTTTTCATAAAAACAGACATCATAAAAACACGCATTTTTGACGATATTTAAAGACTTTTTTGAACATTTGCAATCATTTTGAACTTTGAATAGCTTTGATTTTAAAAGTGATGAAATGATGGATTTAGTGATGAAAATCAATAGAAAAGTTGTAAAACAAACTATTTTGAATTAGTAATTTGCAAAGTCCTTTTTAAAATGCATTAAAAAAGGGGTAGCCAAAATGGATACCCCTTATAGAAAAATTAAAAATTGTTGAAGATTAAAAATATAGGAAGATTAAAAATATTACAAAGATTTAAACGAATTCAATAATATAAGGTTTTGTTATGTAACACCTCATTTCTATGTTTCTGTTTAAAGATATGTCCTATTTTATTTTCTGTTTCAGTAATTCTTCTTTTGAACTTCTCTCGATCAACTGCATATGTTTCCCATATACCTTTTCGATTTTCATTTCCTACATATATGACAACAGCATTAGGATCGAAGTGAACTTTCATTTTAATAGAATTTGTTTTTTTAAGTTTTTACTAATTCATAATCATAATATACATCATTAATTTTACCTCTGAATCTGAATATATAATTATCTTTATTAATTTTTTTAATTGCGCTGTCAGATAGTTTTCCGTGACATTTTCTAAGATAATATTCTTTTTCTTCATCATTGACTTCTATTTTTGCAATAGTTGTATCTCCGAATTTCGTTTGGATTTTTTCAGTGACATCAAATTATAATCTCCAGGATTCAAATCTTTTAATTTCTGTGTTTCTGTAAATAATCTGATGCTATTGAACTCATCCATTTATAAGATTTTATTATTTTAAAGTCTTTTGAATACATGTGATGAGAACTGTAAATTACAATAACTTACAACTCATTTAAAATTTGTAATCCTTTGCTTTTAATTTCCTCGTTTTTTTCTTTTTTGTCAATTATTCTTTTTATCTTTTTTAAATATTTATAAACTATAGTTAGAATATCTGAAAACTTGTAATTATCTCTATACATATGAATCAAGTCATCACAAAAATGAGTGATTTGAGATATTTCGTTACTATATTTTTTATTTGAAGAACAGTATAGGTCACCCATTAAATCCATTTATAAGTTTTCATTTTTTGAAATATCATTCTTATAGTGCATACATCTATTCATAGAGCATCCGGGGCCTAAAACTCTTGGACATTTAGGTATATCTAAATTAACACATGGATTATCTTCAAGCATCTCTTTTTCCATTACTTCTCCTTTATATGCAAATGTACCACCATAAATATGGTACAGGCTTTTAATATAGTTCTTTACCTCACAATTATTAATCCATAGTTCTTTGCTATTTGGATATCTTTTAAATCTCAGTCCATGCACATCTAAAACACACTTACGTACGATATTCAATTCTTGTTCATCTAATTTGCAGTCAAGTGTGAACACTGATATTGTTTCACCAATATTTAGCTTTGAGTGTACCCAACTTATCTCTTTTGCTATCTTACGATTTGGGAGGACAAATCCTTGAATATTTATAATCAAAATTATATCATGCATTGTTTATATTTAATCACTTTTTTTAAATACATATCCAAAAGGTACAGTATTCAAATCATCTAGAATTCTTCTTTTATCAAATCCAAACATGTATTTCTTGTTCAGTGTATCTATTGCTATATTTCTATCTTTTTGTATCTTAAACTGATTATTTGATATTTCTAAGTAATCTGTTTCACCTGTTATTACTTTCATTCTATCATTGAAATTCAAAATATTTTCATTCTCATAGCTCATTTCAAATCCTTTAACTTTACCTTTTACAGTTAAATCATTTAGTATGTATCCATAGTCTTTTGGTGCACCAGCTATCCAGGATTTCATACCTTTATCCTCTCCAGATTCATCTGTCCATTCTCCTAACATGCATCCTGTTTTGATTTTATTAGTTCCATCATCTATATACACAACACTATCTGTGTCTTTATAAATCACTTTTTTACGTAATTTATCAAGCATTTTATATAATCTAATTCTAGCAGAACTAGTGGTGAAAGCTGCTATATCAACGTTAGTATTAAAGTTATTTTTAACATATTCATCTTTCATTTTATAAGTCATTTCTACACAGTCATCATTCATAAATATCATATTTAATTCTTTGAGATTATCATCTAATATAATTTTATAAAATTCATCTTATTCCATTACGTATTTAGTCTGTTTCATATTTTTTCTCTGTCCAAACTTACCCCATAATGAGTTCAAACATATCTTACTTATAAATCTCATTCCTGGATTTTTTTCTATTTTTTCTAATTTTATATATAATTTCTTGTAAACTGTCTTCTTATATTCTTTTTCACTTTTAAAGTTTTCAGACCATTTATCATCTGTTTCTAATTTAATTTTCAAAAACATTTTAACGTAATCTCTAAATAGTTCATCAGTTTTATTTTAAAAATTCCAAACCTCATACATCCTTAAAATTTTATATCTTTTTTTAATTGCTAAATTCATTTCATCAGTAGTCCATGTACTAGTGAAACATCTTTCATCTCTTTTATGATTACACTCCTTATTTCTAATTTCAAAGCATTCATTACATATCTTTTTATCTACAACAGTTTTAAAGTGATTACATTTGATAGTTTTAGAACATGATTTACAAAGAGCAAACATCAATTTTTCATCATTAATTGGCAATTCTGGATGATATAAATTTCTAGGTGGTAAGACCTTACATTTGATGAAACCAAACCATTCTTTATCAAATTTTTCAGGATTAAATATCTTAACAGGATGACCAATTGGATAATTATCAAAGTAAGTTTCAGTTGGATATAGTGAACATACATCAATATATCTACCTTTTTCATTATTTTTAAATTCATATTTCAATTTTGTAGGCTCACACCTACCCCCATAAAATGCATTTCTAGGATTTAAAGGTTCCACGAAATCTCTATTCCATTCATTTTTTATATATTTCTTAATTTCTTTATTATTATTAAAATCACATTCCCATATAACAATTAATTCATATCCAGCTTTTAAAATTTTCTTTTGAATCCTCTTAGTTATTTTATATAAGTCTTTCATACATATCTGATTCTGTTCATTTATAGTTGATTCTCTATAACATCTATTACATCCATGCCAGTAACATCCATGAAATTAAAACACTGTGTTTTCATAAAATCCATCTACATTATAAATTTGCTTACCTAATTTTAATTTTTTCTCTCGACCATTTAATGCATGTTGAATACTGATGTTATTCTTTTTGGACAGATAATCTAACCAAGCAATTGATTTTTTACTATATTTGTCTTTTTGAATTGAATCATCATCTATGGCAATTGTACCTTTTTTAAGAATTTATCTCTATAAATACTCATGCATACACCTGCTAGAGTTACATATTTAAATGGATCGATATTTGCGATTTCTAAGAATAATCTTCTCAATTCTAAACATCCTCTTCTTAAAATATCTACATCTGATCTACAGTATTTAACAAATTCTTTTTGAAAATCAAACGTACCGTTTTTAACAGTTTCATACCATTTTAAGAATTCATTTCTCTCTTTAGATTTCATAGAATCACATCCATAGTAATGTTTTTCAGGGCATTTACCTATATAATTTTGATTACATTCTTTATTAAAATATTGAGGAAAATAACCTTTTGCCATCTCTTCTAATCCAAATGTTTTTCGAAAATCTCTTAATGGAATCATAGTAAAATTGATTGAATCTATGAATCTTATATTATATCCAGATGTCTGCATATAATTGAGTTTATTTCCATTATATATAGTAAACACTTCTATTTTGTTTTAAAACAGTATTTAGCTAAGAATTGAAAATCAAAGCCTTTACCATAATGAGCTAGTACAGTATATCCAAAATGTTTTTGTTGAAATAACCAATTACAAAAATCATTTTCATTTTCAAATATCTTTTCACTACCATCATACATTTGACATACAACTAGATTAACTCCATGAGTTCCTGTTTCTTGTTTAGTTTCAACATCAAAGAATATATATTTCTCAGTATATTCATTTCTACATTTTTCACAACAATCTTTTCGATTTCTTGTTAACTTAGGACAATCATTTTCACATTTACTACCTTTAGCATCTTTACGTTTCATATAGCATTTATGATCATGTAATACATATTTCCAACAATTTTTACATCTCTTTTCACCACATACATGCACTTTGGTTTTTCTCTCATATCGATTAATAATTATTTTACATTTTAAACATTTCCATAGACATTTACATACACTAACACCTTTCTTATTTTTTTCTTTTGTGGTTATCAAAACACTAATCACCTTTAAATAATCGATTACATTTTTTACAAAATATCTCTTCACCATTACAGTTACTATCTGTTTTAAAACATCTATCACATTTGAGAGGACACCTGTGTTGATCTGATCTTTTATAGCTTATTTGACAATAATCACAATAATTCTCTTTTCCTAAAAATCCTTTAACAGAAGTAATTACATCGAAATTATTTCTATTTTTCAGTATGTAAATACATGCAGGTTTATATTTACCACTATATATACGTTCACTATATATACGTTCGGGATGTAAGGTCAGGTGATGCGTAACATCACAGCCTCTCCTTGACAAATGTCAACCCCGCCTTCTCGTGGTGCATCCTGTTCCCACTAAAGGGGCTCTGACGACCGCAAATAGCGGTATAACTATACCATCGGGATCAGAGGAAATGCTATCCCACACTCACCAACCCGCTTGGCCAGCGTGGTGAGTTATGGCCAAACACCTCCAAAATGACTCTACAACTTAAATCTTGGCCCTCAGTCTCCGGCAGCTGGAATGTACCTGGCCAAGGCAGCGGCCAGTGCGACATGAAGGCAGAGGGTGCTAAGAATCCCCGGAGGACCGGACTAGGCTGCCATTTGATGCTGACCTTGGCTACCTACAACGGACGCTCCCTATCTTCTGATTCAAGGCTTCTTGAATTGGAAGAGGAACTACAAAGGATCAAGTGGGACATCTTCGGGCTAAGTGAGGTAAGGAGAAAAGGAGAAGATCTCATTGAACTGAAAAGTGGACATCTCTTCTATTATCGTGGGACAGATACTGGCAGAACTAGTGGTGTTGGATTTATAATAAACAAGAAACTGAAGGATAAAGTGGTAGAAGTTGAACGTTCCTCTGACAGAGCTGCACGACTCGTTATCCAACTATCGAGAAGATACCAGGCTCAGATTATTCAAACTTATGCACCCACCACAAGTCATCCTGAAGAAGAAATTGAAGAATTTTATGAGGAAATTCGTCATCTAAATAATAAAGGTAAGCAGCACTTGAAGATAATTATGGGAGATTTCAATGCAAAAATAGGGCACCGGCAACAGAATGAAACTTCAGTAGGTAAATTCGGTCACGGCAACAGAAACCAGCGTGGAAATACTCTCGTTGAGTTTGCAGAGGCAGAAGGATTTTTCATCTTTAATTCCTTTTTCAAGAAAAAGCCACACAGGAAATGGACATGGAGACATCCAGTTGGGACGACAAGTGAAATTGATTTTATTATGTGTAACAAAAAATTCGTCATCGAAGACTGCAGTGTGCTGAACAAGTTCAACACAGGTAGTGACCATAGATTGGTGAGATGTAAGATGCACCTCAACACTAAACTGGAACGTGGCAAGCTCATAAGACAAACAAAATGTATTGACATAACCAACCTTAAAAAACACCATAATACTTTCAAGTTGGAACTGAAGAACAGATTCTCTGCTTTAGAAGGCCTAACATCGGAAGAAGTGGATATTTCGGAAGTTAACAGAAAAGTAACCAAAGCTCTTATGGAAACAGCAACAAAATTAGCTGGGTCTAAGAACAAGTTGCATGTAAACAAATTATCAGGAAAAACCAAAATGTTGATGCAAAAAAGAAGAGAGATGAGGACAACTAAAGAAGATGTGACTTCCAAAGTGGAATATATAGAGCTATGCAAGACAGCACGAAAAAGTATCACTGAAGACGTAAGGAAATTCAACTGTGAGCTGGTGAGGAAAGCAATTGAAAACAACCAAAGCCTAAAGATAGCAAAGGGACATCTCAGTAAGGGAAGAAAACAGATTATGGCACTGAGAAAAGAAGATGGTTCTGTAACAAGAAATAGAGGCAGAAATTTTGACAAGAGTGAAAGATTTCTACTCCAAATTATATGAAAGGGATGATACATGTACTCCAGACATCATGAAAGGTACCAGAGTTCTTCCAGTCCTCCCAGCAGAAGTTGCTCATGCAATCAAGAACATGAAGCGGGGGAAAGCTCCAGGAGAAGATGGAATTACTATAGACATCATACAAGAAGCAAGTGGAGAAATTGAAACAGTACTCGCCCAAATTTTCACTCGATGCCTTAATGAAGGGAAGATTCCTGAGGATTGGAACAATGCTACAATGATCCTGCTACATAAAAAAGGTGACATTGAGGATCTCAGGAACTACAGACCTATCAGCCTCCTATCAGTGGTTTATAAAATCTTCACTAAAGTTCTTTCACACCGCTTGAAGGTAACACTGGACATGGCTCAACCGAGAGAACAAGCTGGATTCAGGAGTGGCTACAGCACAATAGATCATATCCACGTACTGAGAGAACTAATTGAAAGAGCGAGGGAATATGAACTTCCATTGTGCATGGCTTTTATCGATTATGAAAAAGCCTTTGATTCGGTGAAACCATCAGCAGTTGCAATGGCTCTGAAATCCTGCGGTATTGAAGATGCATACATTAATATTATTAATAACATCTATGAAAATGCAAGTGCAAAGATTCGGCTGTTTGAAAATACAACACACATAAAAATTGGAAAGGGAGTGAGACAAGGTGACACCATATCTCCGAAGCTCTCTAATGCCACATTGGAAAATGTCTTTCAATCACTGGACTTGGAAAACAAAGGGATAAAGATTAATGGAGATTATCTAACCCACCTTCGTTTTGCTGATGACGTAGTCATTTTTGCAACTACCCCATCAGAGCTGCAGAGTATGATCCAGGAACTTGCTGACAAGAGTAAAGAAGTGGGATTAAAAATGAACTTTCAGAAGACAAAAGTGATGTTCAATGCTTTTACAAGAAATGAAGATTTATCGATTGATGGAGAAAAACTGGAGATAACAGATACGTATGTTTATCTTGGACAGCAGATATCAAGTGAGGGTCACATTGATGAAGAAATTAATCGGCGTACAAAACTTGCCTGGAGAGCTTTTGGAAGAAACAGCATAATTTTCAAGAGCAATATGCCATTATGTCTTAAAAGAAAAGTGTTTGATCAATGCATCCTTCCAGTGCTTACGTATGGTGCAGAGACGTGGACCTTAACTAAAAGAGACATACAAAGGCTGCAGACAACTCAAAGAAGCATGGAGAGGTGCATGCTTGGTATAACCAGGAGAGATAAGAAGAGGAACTCGTGGATCCGAAAAATGACGAGAGTGGAAGACATCATGATCAGAGTTAAATCCCTGAAATGGCAATGGGCTGGACATACTGCCAGAAGGACAGACCATAGATGGACAGCCGAAATTTTAGATTGGATTCCAAGGGACAGGAAAAGACCCAGAAGAAGACCACATGGGAGATGGGTGGATGAAATTCGTAAATATGCGGGAGTGACATGGAGGAGACTGGCACAAGACAGACCGTTGTGGAGGAAACTTGGGGAGACCTTCGTCCAGCAGTGGATTGATAATGGTTGACAATGATGATGATGATGATGATACGTTCATTAAAATTCTCTCTGCAAAATATATTTATCTGGATATCTAAGAATTCTTCAAATATTTTAACCTCTTCTAAGCAACATATTTCTAATGGAATATTGCATAGTTCATGTAATTTTACAGCTAATGATTTTTGTAAATCTCTACCCATTTTGATGTATCTAATATCAATTTTTGATAATTCATTATGATTCAATTTATCACATAATAGCTTAGGATTTTGAATAGATAGAGCAGTTACAATTGATCTAGCTAAACATATATTATCATCATTTTTTATCTGACAGATACTTCTTTTGTTTTCTATTGTTTCATCATTAATTATCTTTATATGTTTACCTCCTGAAGGTAATTCAATTACATTAAAATCAAATATCATCATCATCATCATCATCATCATTGTCAACCATTATCAATCCACTGCTGGACGAAGGTCTCCCCAAGTTTCCTCCACAACGGTCTGTCTTGTGCCAGTCTCCTCCATGTCACTCCGCATATTTACGAATTTCATCCACCCATCTCCCATGTGGTCTTTTTCTGGGTCTTTTCCTGTCCCTTGGAATCCAATCTAAAATTTCGGCTGTCCATCTATGGTCTGTCCTTCTGGCAGTATGTCCAGCCCATTGCCATTTCAGGGATTTAACTCTGATCATGATGTCTTCCACTCTCGTCATTTTTCGGATCCACGAGTTCCTCTTCTTATCTCTCCTGGTTATACCAAGCATGCACCTCTCCATGCTTCTTTGAGTTGTCTGCAGCTTTTGTATGTCTCTTTTAGTTAAGGTCCACGTCTCTGCACCATACGTAAGCACTGGAAGGATGCATTGATCAAACACTTTTCTTTTAAGACATAATGGCATATTGCTCTTGAAAATTATGCTGTTTCTTCCAAAAGCTCTCCAGGCAAGTTTTGTACGCCGATTAATTTCTTCACCAATGTGACCCTCACTTGATATCTGCTGTCCAAGATAAACGTACGTGTCTGTTATCTCCAGCTTTTCTCCATCAATCGATAAATCTTCATTTCTTGTAAAAGCATTGAACATCACTTTTGTCTTCTGAAAGTTCATTTTTAATCCCACTTCTTTACTCTTGTCAGCAAGTTCCTGGATCATACTCTGCAGCTCTGATGGGGTAGTTGCAAAAATGACTACGTCATCAGCAAAACGAAGGTGGGTTAGATAATCTCCATTAATCTTTATCCCTTTGTTTTCCCAGTTCAGTGATTGAAAGACATTTTCCAATGTGGCATTAAAGAGCTTCGGAGATATGGTGTCACCTTGTCTCACTCCCTTTCCAATTTTTATGTGTGTTGTATTTTCAAACAGCCGAATCTTTGCACTTGCATTTTCATAGATGTTATTAATAATATTAATGTATGCATCTTCAATACCGCAGGATTTCAGAGCCGTGGTAACTGCTGATGGTTTCACCGAATCAAAGGCTTTTTCATAATCGATAAAAGCCATGCACAATGGAAGTTCATATTCCCTCGCTCTTTCAATCAGTTCTCTCAGTACGTGGATATGATCTATTGTGCTGTAGCCACTCCTGAATCCAGCTTGTTCTCTCGGTTGAGCCATGTCCAGTGTTAGCTTCAAGCGGTGTGAAAGAACTTTAGTGAAGATTTTATAAACCACTGATAGGAGGCTGATAGGTCTGTAGTTCCTGAGATCCTCAATGTCACCTTTTTTATGTAGCAGGATCATTGTAGCATTGTTCCAATCCTCAGGAATCTTCCCTTCATTAAGGCATCGAGTGAAAATTTGGGCGAGTACTGTTTCAATTTCTCCACTTGCTTCTTGTATGATGTCTACAGTAATTCCATCTTCTCCTGGAGCTTTCCCTCGCTTCATGTTCTTGATTGCATGAGCAACTTCTGCTGGGAGGACTGGAAGAACTCTGGTACCTTTCATGATGTCTGGAGTACATGTATCATCCCTTTCATATAATTTGGAGTAGAAATCATTCACTCTTGTCAAAATTTCGCCTCTATTTCTTGTTATAGAACCATCTTCTTTTCTCAGAGCCATAATCTGTTTTCTTCCCTTACTGAGATGTCCCTTTGCTATCTTAAGGCTTTGGTTGTTTTCAATTGCTTTCCTCACTAGCTCACAGTTGAATTTCCTTACGTCTTCAGTGATACTTTTTCGTGTTGTCTTGCATAGCCAATATACAATCAGTTATTTCTAATGTCTTATATTCAATTTGATCAGATAATTTATAAATATATAGTTCATAGGCATCCTTAGTATACATCATTTTATCATGAAATGATTTATTCAGTTTAGGATTATATACGATAATATCTACTTTACCTTGAATTTTACCAATTGCTTTTCTAAATATATCTTGTAAAATATTGAAATATTGTTCAGGTTTAATGTTTACTCCAGCTACTCTATAATTCTTTCTATGTACCATATATTTTTCAATATATTTTCTTTTTGTTTCAATAATTTCATAATCAGGTTTAAATAATTTTTCAAGATTTACAGCTGTTTTAATTTTCTTTTCTTTTCGTGGTTTCAGTTTGTTATTTTTGAATTTTAAATTAAAAGAATCAAATATTTTTTTAATTATATTTCTTCTCTCTGGATGATTAATAAATATTTTTCTTTTTCTATCTAAATATTCTGATGTATCTAATCTAAGGATATCTACTTCAACAGACTTATAATCACCTGTCTTTCTAATATATTTTATCAACGATTTAATTAAATCGTCTTTTTTTACATTTGGTTTTTTGATATTTAATCCTTTTAAAGCATTTCTAAGTTTCTGAACACTAATAGCATTCAGAGCACTTTTAAGATGCACAATAATTGGCTGAAAAGTTTTATCCATTTATTATGGAGTAAATTTATAAAGGGATTTTCGAAATCAAAAAGTGATAAAAGCTAAACGACGTTTGTGCAATTCACTTCTTAAATGTCTTTGTTTATGAGTATAAGTATATTGTTTACCACAATCACAATTTATTTTTCTATATAAAATTATGCACTGAAAAGATTTGCAAATATGCTGTCTATCAACTTTACCATAATGATGTTGAACATAAAATTCATCAATAGGTTTTGTTTGTTTACTACTTTTGCATGTTTTGTTCTCCATTTATTAGGAATCAAATTTTATAAATACTTTGCTTCAAGCTGAGAAGCTTGCTGCTTTAAAGTATTCCCAGATCTTTTCATTTTTGGGATTTATATGAATTTTAATATCATTTGATATATTATAATAGTCACAATTTTTTTTAATAAAATATGCATATTTTAAATTTTTCTCATAGTACATAAAATCCAATAATTTTAAAAATAAATCTTCTGCTTCCTTATTAAATTTGAGGTTATTTTTTCTTTTAAACTGATTAAAATATCTTATTCTACTAACATATCTACTTTTTAAATATTTATTATAATCTATATAATAACAGTCTTCCTCTTCATCATATTTCATTCTCTTTATTTGTTTCATTACTTTTTTAAAATTTTCAGAAATTTCAATTTGTTCTTCTTCCGAAGATGATCAAGAAAGGTAATTAGCTTCTTCATTAAAATAATTCATTTATTAGATATCATTTTATTAAAAACTTTTTAGAACTTAGTTTCATTTATTCTTTTAATAGCCTCTTTTAAATTATCAATAGTATGATCATTAACAATATTAAGATGATTAAATTTAGTTTCTATGAATGATATATTTTCATTAACTCAGTTAAATAAATTAATTGAATTAGGATTATATTTTATTTCATATACTATATTTAAATATAGATACTTTATTTTTAAATTAGCAATAGTTTTATTCATTTTATCTCTTTGACATCTGATTACATAATAAGGATAATCAGAGTTTTCTTTATTTTTCGGTATGATAGTAAACATATGAAGCTTTTTAGAATTAGCAGTTTTGGGTGTTATATCCTCTTCTACTTCTTTATATTTTTCATTTTCAAGTTTCAATTTCTCCATTATCTTTTTTATTTTATTTAATTTCTTATTTAATTTTTCATTATTATTCTTGTATTTATCATTGAATTTTTTAATGTAACAGTCTTTAACAATCTTGTTAACTTTATCATAAAAATCATTTGAAACGCAAAAAGATATATTTAAAATTATTTCCTGCTTAACATATGTTCCATTAATAATATTCTTACCTGTTCCTTCCTTTATTTCATACATTTGATCATTTTTTAGGCCGCCCGAATTCGCGCCACCACAATTTTTATAATATTTTATTAATTATTTAGATTGTTTATTTTCTAACCATTTTGTAAACCTCTTACCTCTCTCGTTACAAAGTTTAGTAGCAATAAAATATCCAGTATTTTTATCTATTATTAATTTAAAATCTCCAAAGAGACCATAATAATAATTATCTTTAATATTTTCATAACATACATCTTTTAATGAAGCCAATTATTAGGCGAGATTAGGACGTCATAAGATTTCTAAGCATTGATAATATTAATGGAACAACACCATCACTAAAAATTTTATAATTCGGGGTGGTTATTTGACCCAATAAACGAATTCTCCTAAAGTCGAGATCAAGCTAAATCGATTTCTAGTACCAGAAAACGGTAGGTTTACGACTTTCATCAAAATTCTTAGAGCCGTTTTCAAAATAAAATGTACATACATACATACATACAGGAATTGCTACTATAAGGTGGACGTCAAGTAATTTTGTTTCCTATACTTCCAATATAAAAACTTCTGTACACATTTTCTTCCCAATTAATGCGTTCCCAAGGATGAAAATTTAAACATCGATTAAAATATCTTCATTTTATAACTTGCAATGCTTAATATTTTCTAAAACATAACCGAAATTATGCAATCCAACATTTTTTTGTCCACTGCCGTCATCAAAGTACAGGTCGCGCCATCTTTTCTCTGGGCAAGTAAAGCGTTCACAAGGATGAAAATTTGAACATCGATCAAAATAGCTTCATTTCATAACTTGGAATACATAATATTTTTAAACCATAACCGTAATTATGCAATCCAGCATTTTTTTGTCCACTGACGTCATCAAAGTACAGGTCGCGCCATCTTTTCTCTGGTTTCAACACCACCAAAGGAAAAGTGATTGATTTTTAATATAATTATGGTTATGTTTTAGAAAATATTAAGTTTTCCAAGTTATAATATGAAGTTATTTTAATCGATGTTCAAATTTTCATCCTTGGGAACACAATTGTGAAGGAAATGTTTACAAAAGTTTTTCCATTAGAAGTATAAGAAGCAAAATTACTTTACGTCCATCTTAATTATATGGTATAAGGGCAATGGAATGGATCGCAATCCTACATCCTGACCTTTGATTACATTTCGTCCATTTTCAATAGGGTTCGTCCACAGGTTGTCCCCTACTACATACTGAAATTTCATCGAAATCGAACTATTTTTACGCACGTTATGACTCATAAGGGCAATGGAATGCATCCTGATCTGATGTCCTGACCTTTGACCCCACTTCACCCATTTTGAATAGGGCTCGCCCCCAGGCGGTCTCCTACCACATAGTAAATTTTCATTGAAATCGAACTATATTTACGCAAGTTATGTCGCATAAGAGCAATGGAATGATCCAGCTGCTACGTCCTGACCTTTGACTCCATTTGTCCCATTTCCAATAGGGTTAGTCCCCAGGTGGTCCCCTACCACATAGTAAACTTTCATTCAAATCGAAACATATTTACGCAAGTAATGACACATAAGGGCAATGGAATGATTCCGCTCCTACGTCGTGACCTTTGACCCTATTTGTCCCATTTTCAATAGGGTTCGTCCCCGGTGGTCCCCTACCACATACTAAAATTTCATCGAAATCGAACCATTTTTACGGCAGTTATCGTTCGGACAGCCGGACGGACGGACGGACGAACGGACAAAGCTGAAGCATATACGCTTCTTCAACCTACGGTTGGAAAGCGCAAAAAAAGAGAACAAAAAGGAATCAAACAAGTCGTTCTTACTAAATCTAATTAACGGTCAAAGTTATTTTGTTGTAATACCCTGGTAATTTCGAATTTGTCAGCAAAAAGTAATATAGGAGTGGTATTAGTAACCTGCTGTTTTTTACGCTAAGTATCTGAAACCATAAATTTTATTTCAATTTGAAAAAATATGTTCCTAGAATTCGTTTCGCCTGTGGAGCACGGCAATTATTATCTTTGTCAGCCTTGAGGCAGTGTTTAGCTGTACGAACACAGACCTAAAGAATTCACTTTAGTTTTCGTTTTTCTTAAATATTTTAATAACACTTTTACCAGCAGGCATATCAATGAGGAAATATTTTTTTAAACTACATATACCATTAGAATACTATCGGATAATTCTTAACGAATTACAATTTAATAATCAAGTGCAACCTTTTTTTCAACTGGAATAACTATTTTGTTCGAAAAAGACAGAGAACATATAATACGTATTTAGTTTTGCACAAAGGATATCGCTGCAGTTCTTTAAAAAACAAATGGAAAGTTTAAAAACAAAGGGACACAAATCGGTGTTGAAATCACAGCAGATAGTTGTACAGATAGATTTTCGATTTGGACTCCTCACCGTTCTAGGAGAGTGCCTAGTTCTAATATGGATTTCAGTATCCTGGCAGAAAATATAAATATATGCCGCCGAGCGTTAACCTCTGGGATAATCAGACACAAGTAGTGCACAAATATTTTATTGCTGAACAAAGTCAAAAGCAAAAATATAGTTTTTCTGAACTGAAAATAATTTCCTATCATAAATAGGAAATTATTTTGTGAAAAACAGGTTCTGAAACTTTATTTCTTTTAAAACAATGTAATAAATCCAGTACATTTTGGAAAATTGCATCCCACTGAGTGGGTAAAAAAGAAACATTTATTTACTAAATATTGGGTCTTACTTCCCGTATTTCAATTTCACGAAGGAGTTTTTGCAATCAACTCCTGAAATTAATGCTATCATAAAGAGGATCGTTCAACCAAAATGAAATTTTAGAAATATACATATTTTAATTTCCCAACTACTTACTGAAAGCTATGTACTTACCATTTTACTATTTAATTGGTTTTGCTTACTGTTACTTTCAGTATCATAGAATCGTGAATTTAAAGATTAGATAAGACGGTCACTGACTCTTTCCTTTGGTTGGAAATTGAGGAATTGTTTCAAACATTTTGGGCCTTAAAAGTGTTTTTCTTTTTTTTTTTTCAATATTTGGCAGTTCCACTGGATTTCGGTATTCACGTAGAAATTAAATCTATAATACATTTTTCGTCTAGTTTTCAGGACCCAAGCTTTTACGAAAGCGACAGAATCGGTACAATAGTAAAGCAGCAATTTCCTGTATTTCTTGAAATTTTCCATCCAGCAACAATCACGAGTGGTTATGGAGACACTCGCGGAAAACAAAACTCCGCGGCGGCGCTGCTGTTCATTCGTAGTCATTTCCAATAGCTAAGAAAATATTAGACAGATTTGATTACCTGATTGATTTATGAAATATTTTATCCTAGTGATTTTCGAATTGAATATACAGATAAGCGATATAAAAGATATATTCCATTGTTTAGATTTGCTTCGGAAAAAATATATTTATGACGATTAGAGAGTACTTGAACGCGAATAAAAAATCGTATTAGAAAAATTTGCAACCAGTTAAAATTAGGTGCCGAAAGTAATATATTTTCTACGATTTTTTTTTATCTTTTCGTGTAATTTATCAGCATATTCTAAACATATGCTTATAGAGGAGAAAATGAACCGTCGAAGCTAGACGGGAAAACAACTAATGGCGATTTTCATATTCCTTGCCGCATCTCCAAATGCGAACTGTTTCACTGCTCTTACAATTGTTTATTGAAAATAGAAGTAAAATATTTTTTTAATGTGTTTTGGCAGTATAAATGAAATTTCACATGCATAGGACACCGATGTTTCTCCAATTATACAAATTTAATAAATAGGAAAACATCGGTTTACAATATGTCTAACGAAAAAACCTTTTTAAACAACTTGAAAACTGATGCAACATTTGCAAGGTTTTACTATCAGATTCCTATAGAGTGGAAATTAAGGTTTGAGATTTGTTCGCAAGTTTGTTTCATAGATATGTATATATTGTATGCCATGGTACAGAATTACACTTCATGAAATGCATACGACCTTTTTATTTATACATTTTTGGTTAGATTCCAACACACGCGATCTTTATGGTTCATCAGTTTTCTGGAAAATACAAAGGTTCATCGTTTTGATTACGATGTGAAATCGTTTGGTTGATAAAATAAAGTTCCTCTTAGAAGTTTTTAACAAAAAGGCTTTTTACTTGTAACCGAATAAAACGCACTTCACGTGGAGCAAAGGTTCAGTGATTCCTGCTCATGTGCATTGCAGTAAAGTTTTCAAAATAGCCAAAGCTGTGTTAATTTCGAACCCAGACCCCTTTCGGACGAATGATCAGAGGCCATTGCTTAGACCTCTGCGCCACAGGGACGGTTCCTTGCTAATCCTTTATACCTATGAGATCCCGACTTCCCGACTCTGAATTTTTAGGGGTGCTTGATTTTCACTAACACCCTTTCAATTGCATTTACTTTCTCTAATTGCAATTCAGTAATTCAGAATGAAGTAACGAAAACTCAATGACGTTTTTGTTCGGAGTTTCATCGTGGTCAACTGGATGATATAAATAGTCACGCATCCCTTATTTGCGGCTTCTGGTTTCAGAGATGGACGGTAGCCAATTTAGTATAACTGACTACAGGCGGGGTCATCAATGCGTTACCGGGGGTATGATCCAGGTCCCCTCTCTTGCGAAAAGTCAGAAGTTAGCTACCGTTTAACCCACTGTGTCACTGGGTGGTGAACTCAAAGACTACTTGATCGATGTAACTGGTGTACTGAAGTGGCTTAACAGGTAAGTCATGTCACTCGGATACATCGCTGAACCTACGAAATTCGCGTAGGTTAGCCGAAACAAAAGTGGAAGTTTATTACTTTTTTCGTTTTATTTTCAAATCCTACGACGGAATTCGTAAATTTTCAATGATATAACCCCGTATTTCATTCAATGAATCATTCTTTGAATGCGTAAAAGAATGATCCACTAAATGAAGTACGGGATTACACCATTGATCAATACAAATTTTGAAGTAATGAATCCGTTTATTGGTGTAAATATGACATGAATGGTAAGTCAGATAATATTCGAAAACTTTAAAATGTCGTCGTCTTGGAGCAGGAATCATATCCGCGTCTCCCGGATAGAGGCCAAGTATGCTACTACTACAATACCCAGAACGACTAAGTCTCAAGTTTCGGATTAAGTTTGAAGTCTCAAGTTTTCATTCATTGATATTCTGCTCCTCCGGGCAATCATGGGAATGAATTCTAATCCTCCAGATTCGCTATATATATATGCCGGTTGTATCGACTAGCGAATCTTGTGATGGATAAATTCAAATTAATCGGAAACTTGAGAAGTGGTCGTTCTGGGTGGTATATTGGTAGCATACGCGGACGACATGCGCGAGACGCGGATTCGATTATAGCTTAAGGCGAGAAAATCTTAAAGTTTTCGGATATTATCTGGCTTGCCATTCATGTCATATTTACACCAATAAACGGATTCCCAACTTCACAATCATTCATTTTAAAAAGAACAGTGTCGGATCGATATTTGTACAGAAAGAGACAAATAATTCAATTAATGTCCAGCTGAGTGAAGTATTCTTGAAATATTTTCCAGAGTTACAGAATGAGGGAAAAACACACGATTGGGTTGCAAATCCCTTTAGTACTATTGCATGCCACTTATTTTCCACCAACTAAATAACGACTTATCTGAAATATTTGCTGATAGCACACTAAAAGTAACATTCGAGAAAATGTCAATCTTCGATTTTAAGACTACAGATCGAAAAGAGTTCATGGAGTTCAGTGACCTTACTATTTTAAAGCTTCTTCCATTTCTATCGACTTACTTCTCATGATACGCTATCTTGTCACTGACATTACTCAAATAGAAGGAGAGCAACTGCCTTGATCAACAGCCGGTTGTTATCTTTGCACTCACTATCATTCTTTCACGAATTGTATTTCTTTGTTCTAACAAACAAGATCTGCTTTCTTACTAAGGGGATATTTCATAATAAGATTAATAAGGCGGTATTTTTGTGTGATTCATAATGAACATTGCCGTTTCCCAATTCATATACAATATATTTATAATACTAAACAATATTGTTTGACAATTCATGTGTATTTTTGTTTTGAAAAATTCCGTTTTGAAATTCCTAAATTGGAAAAAATATTGGGTCACCAATATGTATACAATATATAAAAAGAAGTATTGGGGTGTACCAACCAAGAATTGTTGAATAACACTACCCCCAATGACTTAGAAATTCAAAGCAGAATATTGCTCAAGGAATCGTACGTTTTTGCCCACTTATTTCCGCCCGGCAGTGTATCCTAGTGCCTACACTTTCTCAGATAAACAATGCACAAATAAGAGGCCGTCCACATAGTGCCATAGGAAACGATATTCATCGGACCAGACGACTGTATTCCAATAACTAAATGTGCAGTTTTGATGGTAGCGTGACCATTGTCACGCTTTCAACGGCGAAACAACACATAGGTTATATTCAGCCCTTTGGAGTTGCCTGCAGATACGCATCCCCAGTTTTAGCTGTGCTTGATGTACTGTGTGTTGTAATATATATCTTTCTTCACCATCATTCAAATTAACGGCAAGTTTCGACACAGTATTCCCTTTGTTTGCTCTTTCCATACGGAAGAGCCTTCGCTATCGTCTATCATTGATGAGCTCTTTTTACTTGCACCTTGCCGGCGGCTCCTGGTCATCTGAATCAAAATTTGGATAGCACTAACCATGGCTGACCGTGAGCGTACCTCAAGCTTTACGGTTTCGGAAATATTCTGGTTCAGCTATTTTGCTACAACAATTTAACCTTTGCCACCCCTCACTTAAATCCGCTGTCATTCCCATCTGAATAACATGAAAAACACTGATTAACAAAGCTCAGTATCAGGTGTTATGGCCTTCTGAAGCACCGTCATTTGCCTTCAGTTAGGGAGATATGCGTAAATGCGCGTTGGTCAAAATAGTTTGGCGTTTCGGGGAAGTTGTTTTACGTGTTCCTTAAAAGAAATCCAATACGATTGACCGTTAAACTTGCGTTTTCGTGTGTTACTAATGGATGCAAACATCTCTGACAACTCTGAGCAATTGAATTCTTTTTTCCGTGCAGAAATCTTAATGTCATTTAATTTTTGTATAACTTCGTATGCTTTTTATCTACAGTTCTAATTTTAGTCTCTACAACGTTGGATTCGCCCTCACTAAATTTTTTATGTAAAATTAAATAAACAAGTCTTTTTAAAGGCGCACTTTGCTTGAATAGGTGAGACCGATAAACCCAGTTGATAAAACATAGTTGTATTTTTTTATTAACATATTAAAAGCCTTAATATGGATTCTATTGTCCTTTTCTTTGTGTACAAAAAGATTGTTTCGGTAAGATATCCAATTTACATAAGGATAGCACAGCAATGAAGACAGCACTGTCCAGGAAAAGAACCACGAACTCCTACACACAGGGAGAGAGGAATTTAAAAAATTCATGCCGAGCCTTTCCCAGTTTTAAAAGAAAACACAATGTGCAACTGACATATCAGAAAACGCGAACTTTCTCTGTTGTGAAAGATCAGTTACATTGAGGTTCACAATGAGGGTTGCTTAAAAAAAACAAGCTCTTAACAAAAACGAACTGACAATTGACAAAGTAGCATTTGACAAAGCAGCATTTACGGTTCTAATAATGTGCCTCAATTATCGGCATTTACAGTACTCGCTCTTGCATCATCATAACTGTTACATGTGAGGTTCAACGTAGGTACAGCATGTGGTTTTAATAGTTTCTAGAAGGCAGCCGAAGTAACAAGTTGTAATTTAAACCAGACTACAAAACTTAGCTTTTCAAATACTTAGCATTTAACAAAGACGATGCAAACACTCTATCTCTAATATTTCATTACTTTTCCTTTAAAATTTTCTTCTTCGTTTGATTTGCATACGCGATACTAAACCTCTCAAGAGACCAGAAATCAAAGACGGCTTTCACTGAAGATTTGTTTCAGAATTTTGAATCTTTGTATCATGATCGGCATCCATATTGAGTGACCTTTGATAATGAAGTGCAAATGACCAGAAACTAGAAAATTCCTGTAGTTTCGTCATTTTGGATTGTTGGTATGCTTTCCTGGTTTATCATTTTTATGTGATTTATGTTACGTATTCAGTTCGACCCTAAGATAAAGAGCTCATTTCATTTTACCTTCTATCATTTAACCATTGTTATTTTATCAACAAAATGGTTATTTAACCATTTTCGTTGATTGTGCTTAAATTTTGGACACCAATGTATATTAAATATATGGCTATATTTGACAGCTACTGTTCCAATAACACACATTCCTAACAAAATATATCTTATATTCATCGCATGAGAAGCCTGAGATGAATGTCGTAATGGGGAAACATTATTAACTGTGGACAATGTAGCCAACATCCTAAGCCCTTTTGAAAAAGGTTTCCTATACAGATTTTTCAAATGTTTCTAACAGAACATTAGACCTGTCTTTGTAGGGAACTTCTAATTAAAGAAATATTTAGCATTTCAATTTTAAAATAATATATTACATGATGTGTGTGTAAGTGGATCCGAAGAATCGAGTATTTATAAGCTTAAAAGAATGAACATTTGCAATTTCATTCTTTCAAAACCTTCAAAGGCATCATGTGTCACGTAACGTATTGTGTTCTTGAAGACAATGAATCGATGAAAACTATGGAATCGGTGAAGACATTTTAGATGGATTCATTACATTGTAATACATGTTATCACCTTTGTTTGTGCCCTTTTTAACAAATACAAATCTTCGAACTGAAGAATCTTAACAACATTATACCCATAAATATCAAGAACGAATCAACTTTCCATTTGTCTATTTCATCTGCTACTCATTCATTTGCCATACATAGTTCTTTATCACAGTTAAATATCGTCTAAATATGAGATTTATTTTGGTTTGTAAATATCATCGTAATTTAAAATTCATATTCATTATAAAAAACTTACACGGTCAAGTATGTTTTAGTATTTTATTATAAATATTATTTATTAAATGTTATTGCAAACGGCTTTTTAACACCTTCTTCAGAACATCGTTTTCCATAAAGTTTGGCATTATGCCAAAAATATTTAAAGAAATTGAGTGTGAAATTCATTTACTGTAAGAAATAAATCAACTATAGTATATAAGTGCTTATGTCTTGCGCATAAGCGCATTACTTCTGGATATGTTGTGTGCTTCTAGCAGTTACTGCAATTTGTTTTTTCTGCTTTCGCAACGTTGCTCAATTGAAGCACTTACAAGTGTGTGAGATGTTCAATGTGATATCTTGGGGTACAGCGATTTGAAAACTGTCCATTTGGCAGTCTTTGCCTCCACTGGCTGGTGAACGTCTCCTCACAAATACAAAATTAATTTGTTCAGTGAAGAAGACACCTCGCGCTGGGATATGCATGGCAAAAACGGTATTTGGTTACTAACAATTTCCTCAATCTGAAATTGTACAAAATATTGGGAAAATTGCAAAACAAAATTTTATCATTTTAAATTTTTTTGAACGCATACATGTGTCCCTAACAGGGCAAAATTTAACGTTTATGTCAGCAGGATATTAACACCAACATCTGGCGTCAATAATTCCGTTTGGAATAAAACATTTCGGTAAGTTTCTACTAACTGCCAAAACATTTGTGTACATTTACTGTCAAGCATTGTGCATTATTTTTCCGCTAGAGGCGCAAATGTCTCATCCGTTTTTGCTAATTGTTCAGCTTTAAAACCCACGGTAAAGTAGCACTCTCAACGCAGTATTCCACTTACTTTGCTGAAAACATTGCCTCGGCTCGTGGGGTTTTGTAATTCCCAGTTCTGGCGCTAGGTAGTTTTAATGTGTACTTCTGCATTATGTCGTGTATCCGTTTCAAAAAGTTTTTTGAAGGATTTCATGTTTTCTGTATGCCGTTAATTACAGTAAAGATGGGAAACATCATCTCTCTAAAATACGGCACAGTTTACCCGCTAAGGTGTGGAAATGCAAAAAACATTATTCTCTCTACTTCTACTTCAAAGAGACATACTTGAAAAAGCCTTTTTCCTTAATATAGCATTTGCTGTGAACAATGTCTTTCATGTATTTCTTACTTTCCGTTATTCAATAGTTTTCCACTAGGGGGCGTAAAGTAAGATTATGCTTTCTTTTATATATATGTTCTAACTGAATAACATAAAAACAGTTTCGTCTGCGATATGTTCCTTCAACTAAGACACATTTTTTAATACAATTCCTCAATTTTCGTAACAGACGTTTTAACTGCTTGTGCAGGAAATACCGTTCGTGCGACGATAATTTGTTAGGCAGTGACTACTCACCGGAATTCTTGAGAGTACTTTATATATACGTAGGCAACATCATTAGTGAAATTTTTTTTTTATATTGAAATAAAAATTTATTTCCTTTTAATATATTCTGCGATGTTTTGAAATACTCATCATAAAATTTGTACTTGCGGTTTATGTTATTTTTCACGGATTTTGTGACACTCAATACTTTGGAATCAATGCACTTTAAGCAAATCTCTTAAAGTCTTACGATGACAATTAAATATATTTGTGGCTAATTATAAAATCCATATTTGTTAATAATTTTTTTATGTTTTGATAAAGTGACTTTCACATTTTATTATAAATGTAGAATTTAACATGTATAACCTAAGGGTTTTTCTTTAACGAAAAAGATAAAAGGTTTAAAAATCGATTAAAAATAATTTCTTTATAATAGGGGAAAATAAATTTGAATCTTTTCCTCCACAAGTTCAGTATTAATCAAACCATCAATAATAACTTCCCCCTTTAAAGAATCTATAATTAGCGAGAACTTAATAATATTTTCCCGCTTTTAACGAATCTAAAATTAGCGAAAATTCCATAATAATTTCCCGCTTTTAACGAATCAAAAAATTAGCGATAACCCAAATTTAACGGCCAATGCAGGGACTTTTGTTCGGAATAAAGTGAACTCAAAACGTATTTGTTCGTTTTATTCCCCGGATTTAATGAGGGAGAAAAAAGGTAAGATGACCACTTTTAACAAGCAAACTAATAAAATCAAATGAAACTCCGTATTTAAGAAAGAAAAAGAAAGAGATACCTGTTGCACATTCCCCTGGTGTGGAGAAATTGACATGGTGGCATGTCTGACGGAACTGCAAAATTTCAGGGGAATCCTAGTTTGCTAGTGAAAAGATGCTGATTGAAAAGAAACGGACATGTAGTACATCAAATGTTTAATACTCGTATTGTGCAAGAAATTTTCATTACCACCAAAATCAAGAGTCCTTGGTTTGAATGTGTTGCTTAGCAGATATGAAAACAGACCTCCAACCCTAAGGCAAATATAAAATGGGTGGGTTTCACTCTCGCTAAAGTGGATTTCTTAGGGACAATTGCAGAAAGAGACAGGAGAATAATGATAACGTTAGAGGGAAAATAGTAGACAACAGTCCATGAAATTGCGCCCATTACCATTGCATCTTCCAGGTGAGCGCTATATTGGGAATATCAGTGCTGCTTTTGATTTACTTGTGTTACGTAGTTAAACTGCTGTCAGCCTCACGTAGACATCAAGATGAATATTATTGAAAAGTTTCATTAATTAACTGTTATTATTTTTAACCAATACACTTGGAGCTGTTTAGACGATTTATATGCTTGCGCCTGAAACACATACGAACCAAACAAAAGATTGGTTCCCATTCATAATATGTTATATGAACAGGAGAATGTTGGGCTCATTGACTAGCATGTCGGCAAAGCATAATTGATATAATCTATCGGACTCCTCATTACTGATATACTGTGAACGAAAACAATTACAAAAAAACCCTTTAAGAAACGTTTCATAGGATAGGATAAATATTTCATCAATAAGATGAGGTGTAGATCAACGGTATTTTTCACAGAATGATATCCCAAAAGCGGAGTAATTCAATATTCGCTTATAAAAGATTGAGCGTTTACTATTTCAATACTATTGAAGTACATGACTTGTTAAGCAGTGTGATTAGATTATAATAATAGAGAATCTTCCGTTTAATTAGCATTTTGAAAAAAAATGAAGCAAAAATCGGTCTCTGTTTTGTTTAGTGTAAATGCAAGCACTTAATAAACTTTCAAGGTAAATCTTTTCATTTTTTACACATAACGTCAAATCGAATGGGAGTAATATTAAAAAAAAGATAAGCATTCCTTTCAAGAACGACTCAAGTTTATATAAATTTTCTTTTTCGAATTAAATTTACTAATTTCCCGTACATTGAAGCACAGTGTTCAAATGTTGCCAGAAGATGACAGTGAATTTCTTTGAAAGCGGTTGCAAATTTATAATAACAGAAAGTTTTTTATGTAAATTTTGCAGTACTTTGTTGGGAACACTGTGTACACATAACTTTCGAATTTTATAAATATGGGTTGTCCTAAAATCCCATGATACTTTGAAATTAATTTGGTGTACTACCAAAAATAAAAAAACCCTCTAAATTTGTATCTTTTGTTGTAGCTGATCATAACAAATCACCGTCAATGTCTTAATGATTTGACTACAAGATAACAGTTTCTACGATATTCAGCATATATATATATATATATATATATATATATATATATATATATATATATATATATATATATATATATATATATATGTTATTATAAACAGACGTGTGTATATCTGTAGGAAAGCATTACGTACGATAAGTTTATATAATGTCTTTTCAAAAGAATCGGTCATGAAATAAGCTTGCAATGTTTGTCCAAACATTTTCATACACCTTCTGTGACAGCTTGTTCTCCTGGTAAAAAACAGCAGCCACATTTATTAGACTAATTCGCATTCTATTTCTGGCCTCGGCTGGGTCACAGCATTGTGGTTATACAGTATAACGTTGCACTGAGCATATATATTTTTGTTCTTCGGTTTTTTTTTCTTTTTTTGTTCGGAGGTTTAACGACCACTGTGCGCATCTCTGTAGAGGATAAATAGCGAACTGTCCCTAATATCGGGACACTCGTTGCGGAAAAGAGTAAGAGCCAGTGTCCTAAGGCAGACAAATCATTTGTACGTTACAGGAAATAGAACGCGGTACAACCTCAAGCCAGCGGTCAGAATGCGTGGTGTACAGTACGAATACCATATGAATAGCGAGCAGTACGCCCAAAGATTAGAATTTTAATCATGCACAGGAGCTGGTGTCTGTTTTTATCTAAGTTGCAAAGACCGAATATTTAGTTTAAACTTCAATGTCTAGAGCATAGTGTTTATCATATTGAAACAAAGGGAACACACGATACGTCCGTCTGATGCTGAAAAGTTTGGATTTCAGATTTCTCTGAATGCATTAATCAATCATAAAATACAGGAAAGAACAATTATTCCAACCAGTTTACGGATAGCATCCCTTAAAGTTTTATAAAGTCTGGAATAAAGCATATTTGTTGTGTTCATATTAAGACCTCCGTAAGTGCCTACTGATTTCTCAGGATCAATTAAAATTTTATGGTTTTTCTGTTTTTTCATGATTTGAAACTCTGGTAATACTTTAACAGAAATTAAAAAAGAAGTGTCAGTTTGGAAATGTGATTTTTCCTACAGATCCAGTTTTCTTCATCCTACAAATTCCTTTCACACAGGATTTACGTTAGCAAAATCATTTGAAGGAATGGAGTGTGAGAAACAGCTGTAGGCTTTTCTTTAGCAATCGCAGTTATTCAGTGTATAAAAGTGTTCATTTATTACCGTACTAAGAAAGTAATTCAGAATACGAATTCTAGAATGGAAAATATGACTTAAAAGATAATGGTGTTTTGGTATCACAGCATACTTTAGAAAAATCGTAGTTCAGTTTGTTTGATCTTTAAGTGACACTTAAATCTAATAGGCCATTGCTATTACGGAGTTCCTGTCTTCTTTTTCGGTATGCTTCGGGGGTACTCCTTGTTATGGGGAGTTTGAAAGAAGGGATGTAACTTGTTACGGGGCGTTTAGAAGAAGAAGAGACATGACACATATGCTGAAGATTTCTTTTTTGCCGGATTACACCTCGAATTCTTAAAAGAAAGACGTGCTCATTTTTCGATCTTTGAGGAGTGGATTATCGCCGCACTACACAAAATGATTTTGACCGAGTTTAAAGAGAGTGAATTTTCTTTAATTTTATATAGGTAATATTTTTATCGATAATGAACTGAGAGATAATTCCTATGTCGTGATAATTTTGCAGAACACGTTCGCGAAATGTTTAAAAAGCTTATCCTTTGCATTAATTGAATAGTACACTGCTGGCCACCCAAAATGCAACACCAAGAAGGACACGAGATAGCAAAGCCAGATTTACTAGACACATAACAACAGATACAAAGATGAAACGATTGAGCTTAGAGGCCCGTGCGACTTGCGAAACACGCAGACATTAATAGTACGTGTGGCCCCAATGGCTGGCAATAACGGCCGCTACACGCCACGACAGGGAACGAAAGAAGCTTTGAATGTGGGCTTGGGGTATGTTGGTCCAGGCTGCTTCCACACGTTGCCACAGTTCATGAGGCGTAGCCACGGGTGGTGCATGCCGGGCCAATCTGTGGCCGATCAGCGACCAGAAGTGTTCGATGGGCGACATATCGGGAGAACAAGCGGGCCACGGCAGCAGTGACACCTGGTGGGCCGTGAAGAATTATTGCACGATGCGTGCCACGAGCGGTACCAGAGGGGTACGAGTGTCATATCCAATTGCGGCACAAAACATAACGCCAAAGGACGGCCCGGTATGGTGATGCAAAATGCAGCCGTCATACAGTCTCTCGCCGCGGTGCCGCCACGCGCGGATCCGACCATCATGGTGTTGCAGGCAGAAGCGGGATTCCTCGGAGAAGGTAATATCGTGCCATTCCGTAGTCCAGGTGCGGCGTTCAACGGCCCATTGCCGCCGCACTTGCATGTGGTGTAACGTCAATGGTAATCGGAGCAATGGGCGTGATGCGACAAGTCCCCGCTCCTGCAGACGACGTCGAACTGTACGTGCTGACACAGGTTGTTGCGCAACACACCCTAATTCCTGCGCTAACGTTCGTGATGTGGCGGTGCGAGTCGTCAATGCCCACCGCACAGCATGCCGGTCCTCTCCTTTGGTGGTATGCCGTGGATGCGGTAATCGCATGCGTCGGTCCGTCCGTCCCTTCTGCACGCACCGAATCCTTCCTTTTTTCACTGTGGCTGGATGTCGTCGCACACGGGCGACGAAGTCCCGGTACGATAAACCTCGGTAGTGATAAGCCGCTATTCCTCTCTGTCGATCTCCGAAACGTGGTGGAATGACTGCCGTATTCCTCGACGGGGCATCAGGAAGCTTCCCACACACAGGTCCCGCAGCACAACACACTTCTACTACTTACACCCCGCCTTCTGTGCACCCTTCTTATACTGCTTCTCGGGGACGTGCCGGGCACACAAGATTTTCATATGCCGTGCAATGCTAATCGTTTGCATGTCCTCTCGCGGGCGACGTATGCTGCGAATTTCAGGCCAATCGGATGCTTCCTACTTGGTGTTACATTTTAGGTGGCCAGCAGTGTATATTATTTTAAAGACGTTATGAAACATAAAAGAAAATAAACACACAACTTGTGTATTCCGAATTATAAAATACGTAATATCACCGCTAATAAGAGAATAATCATGCGGGAATATTTCCGTAATATAATTAAAAGAACAAATTTTAAATAAAATTATCACAAATCTAATGCGTCAGATTGAGTAGTTTGACAATGCATGCATACGAAAGAGTGGTTCTGACGTTCAATTTACAACTAAATATTTTACCTGTTATGGGCGTAGCTATGTATATCCTACGTAGAACCTACTAAATTTTGTTAATATAATTTCGCTTTGAAATTTTATAACAGTGCAAAATAATATTAATAACCCATGGGTTTCCTTTCTTCTCGAATACAACAGCGATCTAATTTGTTTGTAATTTCCATCAAAGCAATAGTACGAGTAGAGAAAACCATGAACCGCCGGCAAAGTGGAATCCGACCACGGCTCATCTATGCTAGACATGGGCGAAAGCAATTCTGCACAGTCCGAACCAATAGACGGACTGTCGTCGCGCAACTTGCCGATAACCTGCATGCTCAAGACGGTAATAATATGTCATGACACACAGTTTATCAAACCCTGCTAAAAGCACGGCTGCATAGCCGCAGATCTCTCCGATTTGCCATGGTCGGTATTCTCTTCCAGTTGCCATGGTTCAAGTTCTCTTAATTATCATGCAGAATGTTCTCTTCGAGAAACCATCGTTCAAGTTCTCTTCGAGTTTCCATGATTCAAGTTCTCTTTGAGATCCTATGGTTCAAGTTCTCTTCGAGTTGCCATGGTTCAAGTTCTCTTCGAGTTGCCATAATTCAAGTTTCATCGAAATGTCATGCTTAATGTTCTCTTTGAGAAACCATGGTTGGAGTTCTTTTCGAGTTGCCATGATTCAAGTTCTCTTCGAGTTGCCATGGTTCAAGTTCTCTTCCAGTTGCCATGGTTCAAGTTCCCTTCGAATTGTCATGCTTCATGTTCTCTTCGAGAAACCACGGTTCAAGTTCTCTTCGACTTTCCATGGCTTAAGTTCTCTTTGAGTTCCTATGGTTCAAGTTCTCTTCGAGTTGCCATGGTTTAAGTTCTCTTCAAATTGCCATGGTTCAAGTTCTCTTCGAATTGTCATGCTTAATGTTCTCTTCGAGAAACCATGGTACAAATTCTCTTCGAGTTTCCATGGTTCAATTTCTCTTCGAGTTTCCATGGTTCAAGTTCTCTTCGAGTAGCCATGGTTCAAGTCCTCTTCCAGTTGTCATGGTTCAAGTTCTCTTTGAATTGTCATGCTTAATGATCTCTTCGAGAAACCATTGTTCAAGTTCTCTTCGAGTTGCCATGGTTCACATTCCTTTCGAGTTGCCATGATTGAAGTTCTCTTCGAGTTTCCATGGTTCAAGTTCTTTTCGAGTAGTCATGGTTAAAGTTCTCATTGAATTGCCATGGTTCAAGTTCTTTTTGAGTTTCCATGGTTCAAGTTCTTTTCGAGTAGTCATGGTTAAAGTTCTCTTCGAATTGCCATGGTTCAAGTTCTCTTTTGGTTTCCATGGTTCCAGTTCTCTTCGAACTGCCATGCTTAATGATCTCTTCGAGAAACCATGGTTCAAGTTCTCTTCGAGTTGCCATGGTTCGCATTCATTTCGAGTTGCCATGGTTCAAACTCTCTTTGAGTTGCCATGGTTCAAGTTCTCTTCGAGTTGCCATGTTTCAAGTGCTCTTCCAGTTGCCATGGTTCAAGTTCTCTTCGAATTGCCATGCTTCATGCTCTCTTCGAGAAACCATGGTTCAAGTTTCTTCGAGTTGCCATGGTTCAAGTTCTCTTTGAGTTCTCATGGTTCAAGTTCTCTTCGAGTTGCCATGGTTAAGGTTATCTTCGAGATGCCATGTTTCACGTTCTCTTCGAGTTGCCATTGTTCAAGTTCTTTTCCAGTAGCCATGGTTCAAGTTCTCTTCGAATTGCCATGCTTAATGTTCTCTTCGAAAAACGGCATTTCACATTCCTTACGAGTTGCCATTATTGAAGTTCTCTTCGAGGTTCCATGGTTCAAGTTTTCTTCGAGTTGCCATGGTTCAAGTTCTTTTCCAGTTGCCATGGTTCAAGTTCTCTTCGAATTGCCATACTTAATGATCTCTTCGAGAAACCATGGTTCAAGTCCTTTTCGAGTTGCCATGGTTCACATTCCTTTCGAGTTGCCATGATTGAAGTTCTCTTCGAGGTGCCATGGTTCAAGTTCTCTATGAGTTGCCATGATTCAAGTTCTTTTCCAGTTACCATTGTTCAAGTTCTCTTCGAATTGTCATGCTTAATGTTCTCTTCGAGAAACAATTTTTCAAGTTCTCTTCAAGTTGCCATGATTCAAGTTCTCTTTGAGTTTCCATGGTTCAAGTTCTTTTCGAGTAGTCATGGTTAAAGTTGTCTTCGAATTGCCATGGTTCAAGTTCTCTTTGAGTTGCCATGGTTCAAGTTCTCTTCCAATTGCCATGCTTAATGTTCTCTTCTAGAAACCATGGTTCAAGTTCTCTTCGAGGTGCCATGGTTCACATTCCTTTCGAGTTGCCATGGTTCAAACGCTCTTTGAGTTGCCATGGTTCAAGTTCTCTTCGAGTTGCCATGTTTCAAGTTCTCTTCCAGTTGCCATGGTTTAAGTTCTCTTCGAATTGTCATGCTTAATGTTCTCTTCGAGAAACCATGGTCGAAGTTCTCTTCGAGTTGCCATGTTTCAAGTTCTCTTTGAGTTCTCATGGTTCAAGTTCTTTTCGAGTTGCCATGGTTAAGGTTATCTTCGAGTTGCCATGTTTCAAGTTCTCTTCGAGTTGCCATGGTTCAAGTTCTTTTCTAGTTGCCATGGTTCAAGTTCTCTTCGAATTGCCATGCTTAATCTTCTCTTCGAGAAACCATGGTTCAAGTTCTCTTCGAGTTGCCATGGTTCCCATTCCTTTCGAGTTGCCATGATTGAAGTTCTCTTCGAGGTGCCATGGTTCAAGTTTTCTTCGAGTTGCTTCGGTTCTCAGTCGAAAGCGCATGCAATTAGTACGCTAGCATCGAAATGCAAAATTTGTCAAGCGAAAAAACTTTAGTCTAACAGTTTAAACCAATGATACTTTGAGTGACGCTTGCTTCACAAAGCACGATTATAAACGTGGAGGAAAAGGCGGGAATTGTTGGTTTATCATTGAAAATCCCTTCCTAGTCTGGCTTACCTTTCTGGCACGGTTCGGATATTAATGTAATTACAAAATGGAAGGTTGCTTTATTCAGAAGGAAACACGCCCCCTTTAACACGCCAATTAAATATAAAACCATTTTTCTGATGTTTCAAAACATTTACAAACCGCTATCTGCTTTGTGGCAAAAATGCATCTCGTGTGAGACGTGTAATAAACATGCAACTTGTGTGCATACTTTGTATTTGTGTCGTTGTTTTGTTCGAAAACGAGCTCGTTTTCTTCGTTTATGCACTCTTTATCTGAGGACAGAGGCACGTTCAGTCACATGTTTTAAAATCATCGTGATATGTCTTCTGTGCTCCTCCCTTTACGTTGCACCAATGTTTTTCGTATGTGTAATACGTTTTTTTTTTTTGACATTTACAGAATGTACTGTGTTTCTCTTCTGTGACACATTTTACGTATTCCATCACCGATTTGTATTTTGAAAATCAGATTCAAAATATGAAAAGTACATAAATATGTAATCTCCCTCTCCCTGAGAAATCTGCAATCTTTCAGATAGTTACTATCAAGTGTTAACAGAAACTAGATTACGCGAGCAGATCTTCAATTCCCTTGAGACCAAAAACAGGAGTTCTAGGGGTAGTCGGTGTGTACTTAAACCGCATAGGAAATGGCGGTGTCAGAAGATCACATTAGGCACATTATGCTGTATGAGTTCCGCCATCGACATTCATCGACGGGAGCAACACGAAACATCAGTGCCGTTAATGGGCCGGGTACCCTGGAGGTCAGGAAATGTCAACGCTGGTTGCGGAAATTTTGAAGGAGGGACTGCAGCCTCAAGCATATGCAGATACCCGGACAGCCTGTTCAGATGGATAACGACGTGCTGAAAGCTGCTGTTGAGGGAAATCCGCAGGCAACAGTCGAGGAATTGGCCACACTTGTTTATTCAATCCATTGCACTGTTTGCTGGCATCTGCAGAACCTCGGTTACGTGTCGAAATTGGATAAGTGGGCACCCCATGATCTCTCTACACAACAGCTGCAACAGCGTTTGGACATTTTTACTTCTTTTGCTCCCCCGTGACAAAATGGAGACGTTTTTGCCCAGAATTGTAAAGGAAGATGAAAAATGGATTGTTTATCACAACATTAAGCGTAAATGGCAGCGGCTTCCCTAAGAGAATGTGCCAAGAGCTGTGGCGAAACCAGGACGTTTCCCACAAAATGTTTTGATGTCTGTGTTTTGGGATATGAAAGCATAATCCATTACGAGCTATTGACACCCAACAAATCACTTACAGAGAAGTCTTCTGTCAGCAGCTGCAGCGTCTACGCACTGCTTTGCAGGATAAACGTCCAGCACTCGTGAATCGTAAAGGCGTGCTGCTACAACAGGACAACGCAAAACCACGCACAGCGAAATCGACCAGTGCCACGTTGCAAGACTTCGGATGGAAAAATCTTCCGCATACAGCATATTTCCCTGACATCACCCCATCCGACTACCACCTCTTTCGCAGCCTCAAAAACCATCATGATGAATAGAATCTTTACTGCCCCTATTGTCGATTCATCGTTGCTTAGGCCTTCCTTCAGGTGAAGGTCCCATTGGTTTTGGTGAAATAAGAATTTCTTTCATTACACAATCTCACAGGGGAACGAGGATCACAATGATGATGTGGGCTTAACAGATTTTGCAACACTCTTACGGGAGAGAACCTATGAGTTTAATGCGAGTGCCCCTTTTGTGGAAGTCGTTAACAAACCCGGAAAATATGAAAGATGCAGTGGACAAGCTGATTGCGAAGTTGGAGAGATCAGTCAAAAAAGTGGTAGTGAAATGGCAATTTCGTCCTAACATTGACTAGGCAAAATTATTTCAATGAGGAAAAATCGCCAATAGGGGCGGTGAAGGCGAGTTTAGAGGAACGGTCTTCCAACACTTACACCAACTTAATTAGTTACCTATAATCTCATGCCTCCGTACACTTGGGAACGGCTCTTACGCGATTCTACTTTCCTTTCAAAATGAGTTTCTGATCTGACCTTTATACAATTTCTTAAATTATTATCTGTGGTAGAACATGTTTACAAGAATAACAGAAATGCTTTCTACGCATGACATTCTTTCATACGCTATTCTCTTGAACAGTTTGTTATCACTGCGTACTGTGCAATGTTAAATATTTGTGTAGCGCACTACGAATTATAGCATTCAAATTTTTTTCGAAGAATTCCAGAAGGCAGGTGTAAAATGACGTCTGATGGTGAAGTTGTTGTATATTGACTTATACATGCATACAGCAATAGGGTTGCTTTGGAAAAAGATGAAGAAATTCCAAAGTTTTGTGGACCAAGCTTCAATGGAAACCTTATTTTTTGATTTGTGAAGACAGTCAGGTAATTGAATTTTTCCAAGAAAACGGGTGATTTGAAAATGGAGATCCCGTCTCAAAAACGCAGCCACTGCTTGAAGTTATGTGAATAATTTTTGAAATTAGGGTTTTGAATATTAGAAATAAAAGAGTGAAAATCGTCGGATTAATATTAAAGGTACGTGTAATTGTTAAATCAGGGCTTTTTACCCTGCATATTTCAATTGTTATGCTGATACAATGAGTTACTTATAACCACCTCAAAATACGCAAAGCAATAAATCTTTATAAAAAACATAAGGTCCATACATTTCGGACCAATTCACATAATCACAAAAGTTTGAAATTCAAATTTTTTAATAAATTATTTTTGTAAATATATCATTTCTCGAATTATTTAATGTAAAAAAAATTTAGTGACAGGACACAATGAGTTATAGTTGCTAACAACGACTTCAGTTTTAGACCTCATTTCGTGATTTTTACTCGGAAACAATCCTCCATATTAGTAACAGATATGTTTTTAATTAAATAAAACAAAATAATATGTACGTACTTTCACATTTTGAAAAACATTGAACTGGTTGTCGTATTGTAGTAAAATACCTCTCTGTTTCTTATAACAAATATCAAAGCTTCCTGTCCCACATATTTATATATCTAAGCGCATTATTGAAATTGTGTTGTTTATTAATTTACTTAGAAAAATTTCGATTTTTTGGTCTTCCCGTTTTACCGTAACTGATAATGTGAATTATTTCGTATCTTACTGTACAAATGTAAAGACGACATGTCTTATGTTGGCCTGTCTGGGATGGGCGGAAGAGACTAGTGATATCCCAGACTACTTTGCATAACCACTCAATTCGCACGACAAAAATGAGTCAGCCGGACCCTAAGGAAAGACATGTGGATGATGCATCTAACAAATTTTAAAGTTTACCCTTTAAGCAAGGTAAGCATGGTATATATTGATTCAAATTTAATCACAATATTAATCTAGGTAGGAAATCTTACCATACCAGAAACGAAATATGTATCTGTAGCAGCCCTTTGATGCTTCCATCAATCCGTTATTGTGCGTTATTCCTCCCTAAAGTGTTCAATATTTATTATTGCTCACGTCGCGTTTTTTCAAGTAAAATTAAGCTGAGGAATATTTGCTGAAAACATATTTAGGAAAGGCCAGTGAAGTTAAACCTACACTTTCCTATATTGCTTCTTAAGAAATTCTCTTTCTCATTCTGATTATTCTTTGGAAGAAAATCTGTACTATATCACTCTTCCTTTTTTTCAATCAAAGAACATGTTTCCACTAGAAGCAAGTTACCGTTAGAAACGCATTACAGCAAAAACAGTCTTTCTGTGCCATCGCTACCAGCGGTGGCTAAGCATAATGTTGCCGCCGCCCAACCGTCAAAGAAATGTTCCGGCGGCCACCACATAGTCCATCAGTTCGGACCAGCAGAGGGCATACAGTGGTATCCCATCAGTTGTCATATGCCAGAACAGGGCACTTAGTTCTCCATCACATGTAGAACCTAACAAAAGCGGCATTTCAGCGGCCCTCCAAGCACGTGCCATAAATGATGGGCAGCCTAATATGGTCAGCTTGATTCCCAGCTGTGGCAGCCGGCAATCGCGTGATGTAATTTTTGGATGGGCGAATCTTGCCCGACAAAAAACCTTCTAACCAATTTATTTTTTCAACTTTTTTCAATCCCGCAACGTCGAATGATACAATTTTAGAAGTGAATTTTGTAATGAATTACACTGCTGGACACCCAAAATGCAACACCAAGAAGGACACGAGATAGCAAAACCAGATATACTGGACACATAACAACAGATGTAAAGATGAAACGATTGAACTTACAGGCCTGTGCGACTTGCGGAACACGAAGACATCAATAGTTCGTGTATCCCCCATGGCTGGCCATAACGGCTGCTACACGCCGCGGCATCGAACGAAAGAGGATTTGAATGTAGGCTCGGGGTATTCGGTCCAGGCTGCTTAAACACGTTTCCCCAGTTAATCAGGCGTAGGCGCTGGAGGTACTGGCCGGGCCACTCGTTTGCCCATCATCGACCAGACGTGTTCGATGTGCGATATATCGGGAGAGCAGGCGGGCCACGGCAGCAGTAACACCTGGTGGGCCCGGAAGAATTATTGCACGATGCGTGCTACGTGCGCCGCGAATTGTCCTGTTAAAACGAGGGCGCTGGCAGGTCCTGTAGGTACTACAGGCTCCTAAACTTCGGAGATGTAGCGGTGGCTGTGGAGTGTACCGGCGATGGGTACCAGTGGGGTGCGGGTGCCATATCCAATTGCGCCCCAAAACATAACGCCTGGCGACGGACCGGTATGGCGATGCATAATGCAGGCGTCAAACAGTTTTTTGCCGCGGTGCCGCCACACGCGGATCCGACCATCGTGGTGTTGCAGGCAGAGGCGGGATTCGTCGGAGAAGACAATGTCGTGCCTTTAAGTAGTCTATGTGCGGCGTTCAACGGCTCACTGCCGCCGCACTCGCCGGTGGTGCAACGTTAATTCTAATCGGAGCAATGGGCACAGTACGACAACTCCCCGCTCCTGCAGATGACGTCGAACGGTACGTGCTGACACAGGTTGCTGCGCAACACACCCTAATTCCTGCGCTAACGTTCGTGATGTGGTGGTGCGAGCCGTCAATGCCCGCTGCACAACATGTTGGTCCTCTCGTACGGTGGTGTGCCGCAGCCCCGGCACTCGCTCTCGTACGTCCGTCCGTTTCTCCTCACCCATCAAATCCATACTCGCCTTACTGTGGCTAGATGTCGTCCCACACGGGCCTCGATGTCTCGGTACGATAAACCGCTGTCGCATTAAGCCACTATTCGTCCTACAACACACTTCCACTACTTTCAGACTTCCACTACTTTGTCGCATTAAGCCACTATTCGACACAACACACTTCCACTACTTTCACTCCGCGTTCGGTGCACCCTTCTTATAGTGCTTCTCGGTGGCGTGCCGGGCGCACACGATTTGCATATGCCCTGCAATGCTAATGGTTTGCATGTCCTATCGCGGGCGACGCATGCTGCGAATTTCAAGCCAATCGGATGCTTCCTTCTTGGTGCTGCATTTTGGGTGGCCAGCAGTGTATATCACAATCTACTTCACATACTTAGTTAAGTTAATTCAATTTTTAAACTTGCTCAAATTTATGGAACAAAACTTATTAGTACACAGTTATTTTCAGAATATTTTTCCTCATCTAAGTGATTAGATGACTTCCATGTAATTAGATGACTTCTCTGAGCCTTTGGAGTGACTCGAAGATAAGGTGCATCTGATACAATTATATTTGCTCCATGAGTTTCATGTATTCTTTTTTGCTTGGAAATCTTCCTCTGAATCGCTTATATGTTTTTGTTGTGTTTCATATTTCTCGTTTTTTTTCGTGTCGATTTTTTCACCTGTATCCCTCTTTTTTGAGACATATGCTCATTCCATTTTTGCTACTCGATTCTTGAGAGTCAACTCTTGTATTCTCTCTCCTTTGTTTTTTTTATTTTTTTGCGACTTTAATTCTATTTCTTTTACTTTCTGTGAAGAAAGCATTTGAGCTCTTGTAATAATTTGTTTGTCAAATTCCTCTCTCTCTTTCTCTATATCGTTTTCACTAGAACTATATATTTCATTCTTAGGCACGGAATCTAATACCTATGTATGTGGGAGTTTACAAGACTCTGCATCAACTGACCACCCAGAATCTTCTGAAATAGCTTTCGTGTGCACGTGTAACGCTGCTTCTGTTTAAAGTTCAGTTGGTTTATCATTAACTTCTTCAAAAATTGGTTTATCATTATCTTTTTTCAGTATTCACCTTTATTGCTAACTCTGTTTCAAACTCCCTCTCGTATTCCGCCCTCTCTCATTTGTTCATGAGTGTATCCTCTGCGTAATTAGTGGCAGTTGACATTACAAATGTTCGTCTGCTGCAAGCAGATCGCATTTGTTTCTCCTACCCACAAATCCCACAAGGTACCTCACACTACTCCAAATCATGGTCTAGTTATTTACAATTTTAACAAATATTAACATTGCACTGGAATGTTATTTGTCCCGGTAAGTTACATCTCCTGCAAATGCGGACTAGACCCGCGGAGACACACATTGCTCTAACACCCTCATGTGCATGAAGTTGGACACTGCTTCCTTCATGTCCACGGTATTTACTCTCGTACCTAAACTTGCATTCTTCATGAATTCCTCACTTTCACGGGGTTTCAATTTCTCTCTAAGTATATAAAAACTGCAACATGCCGTTTCAAGGCATTGGTGCTGTCAGCATCAGGAAACTCTGGAGGAAGCAATTTAACAAAGACTCTCTTTACATTATTTCCTGCCTTTGGGACAATGAACAAATCATCTTCAGTCTGGAATCTCTCTCGCTTTATTATTTTATCCCTTAGCTGTTTAAATCTCTCAGTAAACTGGAAGTCAGCCTTCCTGTTTTTAATCACTTGAACTGTAGAAAACAGATCATCCTAGGTTTTCCCCAAAAGCTCCCAGATAACTTTTCCAACTTCTCTGGGTTTCAACCCCTGAAGGTAAACCACTGATATGCTGTTTGGTCTTTGCATGTATAGCAGTTGGCTCCTCCAAAAACCGATGGGTTAAAAAAGTACTTACCCCATGTCATCCTGGTATTCCAAAAGGCACTATATTTTCAAAAATATGCACACAAACACCTTATGTTGAATAAACACAAATTACATACTGGCTGAATTGCGCTATAAAGCACTTTCACTTTGAACACCAATTGTTGACATGCACCAACGCTGTAAGCACTATCACGTCGTAAACTAACCGCAAAGCAGATGTTTCAAAACACTTTCATGGCGCACACTATACATTCCCAGGCACAAGGTTCGGAAGCTGTCACTTAAATGTACTCGGAGCTTGGCCGATCACACAGGCGTTATCAATAACCCTCGTCTCGGGTGAAGAAAGAAACGTTTCCTACCTCTAAACCTATAGTGCTCTCTGAAAATCTCAAAAAATGGTATATCACTATATAAAAACCTACAAAGATGTACAAGTTCCCCGAATTTGTGTGCAATATTTCTTCACTGAGCCAAGAGCAATCGAAATATTAAGGAATAAATTTTTGCATACACTGAAATTTGTATGTTTAATAATCGTTGAATTATTAATTGATAACTTAACCTCAATGCGTTATTTTGCGTTTTTCATGGTGATTATCATTATTCCAGCAAATATGCACATGTAAACTAATATATTTCTGACTTCGACATGCCCAACTTGAGATAGTCTTTTTGATGTAACTACACAATTTTTCTTCGTATTTCATACACACTATAGCTGTGGGGAAGTTAAGACAAATACTTCCAGGCCTTTTTTTTATGGGCACTGAATCATATAATACAATCCGTTCCTTAATGTGTTTGATTGATTTCAGAAGAGTCATCCGCCCTTGCATTTAATGGCAGCGAAATATCTCAACGTGTGCTCCAATTTACCTTCTCTGTACTTTGACAACAATACATCGCAAAGCAACTGTTCGTTTTTAAACTGTGCGATGTTGCTGCGCAGCTTTCATCTAAAGTAATTTCATAAGAGTAAAGGAACAGAACCATTCTGCCAACAATCCGGATTCTTTTTGATAGATATTTTCAAGAATCTCACTGCCGGTCTGATTGGGTAGTTTGGAAAAAAATTTCTCTTGGCTACCGGCATAATGCCTGTATCTCCCTCCGTATTGTGCTGCAAATAATCCTTCTAAATGATCGCATCTAAAAGCTCATATTTATTCGTCACAATTTCTTAATTCACATCAGAATTAGCTTTAAAAATAGTAGAAGAAAATCTGAATGCTTTTATTTTATTGAAAGCGTAACAGGTTCTATATGTTGCAGCCACCTTTTCGTTTCCCGATCCTAACACGAAAGCCTTTGCGATTCAATAAAAGGTAAACTCAGACCAAATATAAAGCAGACCTTAAAGTGAGCTCAGAAGTCCCCATCTTCCTCTCTCGGCAGAGCTAACAGAAAGGGATTAATAGAAACTATCAGCCTTGAAAATATGCTGCTTTCAGTTGTTTAACTTTTAAAATTTCAGCTCAAATTTAAAAATAAATAGATATCTCTTAAATTAAAAGGTTTGAAAATTAACTCAATTATATCATCATCATTATCATTGTCAAACATTATCAATCCACTGCTGGACGAAGTCTCCCCAAGTTTCCTCCACAACGGTCTGTCTTGGGCCAGTCTCCTCCATGTCACCCCTGCATACTTTCGAATTTCATCCACCCATTTCCCATGTGGTCTTCTTCTGGGTCTTTTCCTGTCCCTTGGAATCCAATCTGAAATTTCGGCTGTCCATCGATGATCTGTCCTTCTGGCAGTATGTCCAGCCCATTGCCATTTCAGGGATTTAACTCTGATCATGATGTCTTCCACTCTTGTCATTTTTCGGATCCACGAGTAACTCTTCTTATCTCTTCTGGTTACACCAAGTATGCACCTCTCCATGCTTCTTTGAGTTATCTGCAGCCTTTGTATGTCTCCTTTAGTTAAGGTCCACGTCTCTGCACCATACGTAAGCACTGGAAGGATGCATTGATCAAACACTTTTCTTTTAAGACATAATGGCATATTGCTCTTAAAAATTATGCTGTTTCTTCCAAAAGCTCTCCAGGCAAGTTTTGTACGCCGAATAATTTCTTCATCAATGTGACCCTCACTTCATATCTTCTGTCCAAGATAAACGTACGTGTCTGTTATCTCCAGCATTTCTCCATCAATCGATAAATCTTCATTTCTTGTAAAAGCATTGAACATCACTTTTGTCTTCTGAAAGTTCATTTTTAATCCCACTTCTTTACTCTTGTCAGCAAGTTCCTGGATCATACTCTGCAGCTCTGATGGGCTAGTTGCAAAAATGACTACGTCATCAGCAAAACGAAGGTGGGTTAGATAATCTCCATTAATCTTTATCCCCTTGTTTTCCCAGCTCAGTGACTGAAAAACACCCTCAAAAGTCGCATTAAAGAGCTTCGGAGATATGGTGTCACCTTGTCTCACTCCCTTTCCAATTTTTATGTGTGTTGTATTTTCAAACAGCCGAATCTTTGCACTTGCATTTTCATAGATGTTATTAATAATATTAATGTATGCATCTTCAATACCGCAGGTTCTCAGAGCCATTGTAACTGCTGATGGTTTCACCGAATCAAAGGCTTTTTCATAATCGATAAAAGCCATGCACAATGGAAGTTCATATTCCCTCGCTCTTTCAATTAGTTCTCTCAGCACATGGATATGATCTATTGTGCTGTAGCCACTCCTGAATCCAGCTCGTTCTCTCGGTTGAGCCATGTCCAGTGTTACCTTCAAGCGGTGTGAAGGAACTTTAGTGAAGATTTTATAAACTACTGACAGGAGGCTGATAGGTCTGTAGTTTCCGAGATCCTCAATATCACCTTTCTTATGTAGCAGGATCATTGTAGCGGTGTTCCAATCCTCAGGAATCTTTCCTTCATTAAGGCATCGAGTGAAAATTTGGGCGAGTACTGTTTCGATTTCTCTACTTGCTTCTTGTATGATGTCTACAGTAAATCCATCTTCTCCTGGAGCTTTTCCCCGCTTCATGTTCTTGATTGCATGTGCAACTTCTGCTGGAAGGACTGGAGGAACTCTGGTACTGGTATCTTTCATGATGTCTGGAGTGCATGTATCATCCCTTTCATATAATTTGGAGTAGAAATCTTTCACTCTTGTCAAAATTTCGCCTCTATTTCTTGTTACAGAACCATCTTCTTTTCTCAGTGCCATAATCTGTTTTCTTCCCTTACTGAGATGCCCCTTTGCTATCTTTAGGCTTTGGTTGTTTTCAATTGCTTTCCTCACTAGTTCACAGTTGAATTTTCTTACGTCTTCAGTGATACTTTTTCGTACTGTCTTGCATAGCTCTATATATTCCACTTTGGAAGTCACATCTTCTTCAGTTGTCCTCATCTCTCTTCTTTTTTGCATCAACATTTTCGTTTTTCCTGATAATTTATTTACATGCAACTTGTTCTTAGACCCAGCTTATTTTGTTGCTGTTTCCATAAGAGCTTTGGTTACTTTTCTGTTAACTTCAGAGATGTCCACTTCTTCCGATGTTAGGCCTTCTAAAGCAGAGAACCTGTTCTTCAGTTCCAACTTGAAGGTATTATGGTGTTTTTTAAGGTTGGTTATGTCAATAGATTTTGTTTGTCTTATGAGCTTGCCACGTTCAAGTTTAGTGTTGAGGTGCTTCTTACATCTCACCAATCTATGGTCACTACCTGTGTTGAACTTGTTTAGCACACTGCAGTCTTCTATGACGAATTTTTTGTTACACATAATAAAATCAATTTCACTTGTCGTCCCATTTGGATGCCTCCATGTCCATTTCCTGTGTGGCTTTTTCTTGAAGAAGGAGTTCAAGATGAAAAACCCTTCTGCCTCTGCAAACTCAACGAGAGTATTTCCACGCTGGTTTCTGTTGCCGTGACCGAATTTACCTACTGAAGTTTCATTCTGTTGCCGTTGCCCTATTTTTGCATTGAAATCTCCCATAATTATTTTCAAGTGCTGCTTACCTTTATTATTTAGATGACAAATTTCCTCATAAAATTCTTCAATTTCTTCTTCAGGATGACTGGTGGTGGGTGCATAAGTTTGAATAATCTGAGCCTGGTATCTTTTCGAGAGTTGGATAACAAGCCGTGCAGCTCTGTCAGAGGAACTTTCAACTTCTACAACTTTATCCTTCAGTTTCTTGTTTATTATAAATCCAACACCACTAGTTCTGCCAGTATCTGTCCCACGATAGTAGAAGAGATGTCCACTTTTCTGTTCGATGAGATCTTCTCCTTTTCTCCTTACCTCACTTAGCCCCACGATGTCCCACTTGATCCTTTGCAGTTCCTCTTCCAATTCAAGAAGCCTTAAATCAGAAGATAGGGAGCGTCCATTGTACGTTGCCAAGGTCAGCATCAGATGGCAGCCTAGTCCGGTCCTCCGGGGATTCTTAGCACCCTCTGCCTTCATGTCGCACTGGCCGCTGCCTTGGCCAGGTACATTCCAGCTGCCGGAGACTGAGGGCCAAGATTTAAGTTGTGGAGTAATTTTGGAGGGGTTTGGCCATAACTCACCACGCTGGCCAAGCGGGTTGGTGAGTGTGGGATAGAATTTCCTCTAATCCCGATGGTATAGTTATACCGCTATTGGCGGTCGTCAGAGCCCCTTTAGTGGGAACAGGATGCACCACGAAAAGGCGGGGTTGACATTTGTCAAGGAGAGGCTGTGATGTTACGCATCACCTGACCGTACATCCCAATTATATATTTGTGCATATATCAACAAAAGAATTACACATTTTGGGAGGATCAATTGATAAAAAATTTAGCTGTCATTTATGTGGAATTCGATGTACTTTCTTTATTTTTTACTTTTTCAACAAACATATTTTATTTGTTTTTCGTTAAATACCTTTATCCTCGAATGAGAATTATTCCAGTTGAATTGAGGTAGCACATTTTTGTACCACAAAGAAATTTCTTCATATCGAACAATCAATGGTTCAACAAGGTCAATTTTGGAACACCTTTTAAATACTCGTACTCAGACCTCTTTCAAAATTTTATACTAAAGCTATTTATATTATGTAATTAAAATTTTCTGAAATCCACGTATTAAGCTACATTTCCATTACATTATTGAAAAGTTATTTTCAAATGAATACTTCACAGGAGAATATACATTTTCTTGAATTTAAAAATAACTTTATTTTATTTGAGTGGAGGGTCCAATGAATTCCCGGTTTTGCGCCTTTAAACAAGCATCAGATCTCTAAGGCCAAATGTGGATCCTAACGACTGAAACCCTGCCGTCTGATTAGTACATATTTATTCTTTGACGAAAAATTATGTTAATGTAATTGTTTCACACCTCTTACTATTAATGCGTTAAGATGAGTGATAATTTGAAATTCCTGAATTTGCATCAATTTCAATTATGGGAGTTCTAAGTATTTTTTACTTTCCGGACTACAAAAAGGCTGTAATAGCATAAAAAATTTCAGATCATGTGAACTCAAATTTGTTATTTTATCAATTATTCTACTTTCAATGACTGAAAATCCGATCAATATTAATCTACTTAAAGTTGTCTAACGTATTAGGGAAGTAGTGTTTTTAGGTAATTAAAATAAATCTAGAGAAACAAAATGCCAAGGTATTTAGATACATAAAATCGAAAAGAAGAAGAAAGAAAATTTTCGGAATTCGCAAACGGTTTGTGTTTGTAGTATAGGGTTTTGACACTTCTAACGATAAAATACTCAGAACAAAGCACTGTTGCTAAAACAAAAACGAGAGCATAGGAAGATCCAGAAATAAGGACGAAAAGCGGTTTTGCTTTCACATCCTGGTGGCATAGTTGCCTAATCGTACGAGATGAGTTCGGTTTGGAATCCCAGTGAGGCACGAATAATGTCTTTGTATCACTACACTGGATCACTTCTTCAAATAGAACAAGTAATTTACGGACGGGTTACTAATTTATTGCCCATCGAGTACTTCACAGTGGCGTTTAAATACAAAAACCAATAAAAAAACGCCATTTCTTTAGAAAACGTCCTATAGTATTGAATTGGTGCGAATGAAATATGGATAGCAACCTAAAAGTAGGACAACTCTTTTTGGCAAAATAATCCCCCTCGCATCGATATATAGTGTTCATCTCAATCTGTTCAGCATGGCCATGATCCCGGAACGAAAAGTGTCTTATGGCTGGGACAGGAAGAAATCATAAACAGGACGTTGAACATCGTTGTTTAACGTGAACTGTTTCGTTGGCTGAACAACTTCCTGTCTTTCCCGACAGGAAGTGATTCAGGCGACGAAACAGGTGATAGTCTGTTGGAGACAACTCCAGGGAATAAGCAGGGTGAAGCCGTGCTTCATAGCAGAAGTCTGTTAGTGTCAGCCTCGTTCGTTGCTCGACATAAGGGCAGACGTTGTCCTGCAGCAGAAGAACACCATTTCTTTTGACCAAAGTAGGATGTTTCTGCCGCAATTTGTATTGCATCTTATGTAATTCAGCACAATAACGTTCTGCAGTGATTGGTTTTCCATCACTGCAAAGAAACAAAATTCTGATAAATTATCCCTGCTGTGGACCATCAGAAAAGGAGCATCATCTTTTTGGTATGTAGTGGTCTCTCAGGACGCAATCCAGCAAGCTATGCCTTGCTTAACCATTGTGCAGATCGTTTCCAAAGTGCAGACTTACAAACGCTTGGGCTTGTTGACAGTTGCCAACTGATGTGGTAGCCAAATGTGCAGCTTTTTAGCTTTACCCAGCGCAGTCAGACGCCTTACAACGGTCGTGTGGTGGACACCTACCTCTGACATTATCTCACGACACGTGTTTCGGTGGTCCGCTTCACCCACACGTAACAGCACATGGTCAGAAACAGCAGCAGGTGGGTGGCCACGTGCTTCTTTTTTCAGACCCGTATCTCCGCTTCGAAACTTCACAAACCATCGCTTTATTGTTCGTTTGTTGGCTGTATTCTTCCCAAACGCTTTGTTAACCTTTTGAGAGGCAATTCCGTCATAATGGCTCAGTTAAAACACATACAGGAAGCTGACTCTCAAATCCAGCGTCTGCATGTTTACTTTGCTAGTCCCGTTACTCCCAGACAAACCACGCCTGAACCTTGTTCTTTACACACGTGGTGGCTATTTACAGTAACTCTGTGACGTATTACTCGCAACATCTGTGGGTGGTTACATTCCGCTGTGATGGGGACCTGTCTCCACGGCTCGTTTTTACCGGATATTTCATTTACACCACACCGACAATTTTACGATTATTGGAAAGAAAAGTATTATAGAAATACTCATCTGTAAATATTATTTCATCAAGCAAATTATTTTTAGACGTAGATTGAACCCATGCTAATTTTGTTAAATTCCACATTTTCATTTCTTTATATATTTTTTAGAATCCGCATTTTCAGTTTCATTTGAAAATTTTGTTTCGTCAAGAAGAAAAACTGAGTATTACAATGTCAAGCACTAATTAAGTGATTTTACTAACGAATTCAGGATGTTGGTTAGTAGTTTCCGACGACCTTTCCACTAAGCATCTCACACATATGCAATGAAAATTATACTGAAGATTCGCTTTATTGTGATTTTGCCCATGGGTTAAACGTAGTCGTTAAAATTTATGAGGAATATGGTGTTAACTCAAAATATATATTTGTGTTAATTTAAAAACAGCTGTTCCCTGTTTTGAATCGTGAAGATAAGCAATTATGTGATCCATTATTGCTGACGAAAATAAAAAGTTGGGGATTACGCACCAACATCAGTTAAAATTTTGCTTTGGGTTAATATTCACACCTGTTTGTAATCTAGGTGTAAGTTCAAGATATCTATTTAAAGATGGATAACGATTTGAAATATATTTTCATTTCTGCAAGATTACATTACAGGACGAGTGGGCATAGGATTGGAAACACAGATTTAATTTCATATTTTGAATTTTAAATGAATGTGGTATTTAAACTGTGTCTCTGGCTAAATTTTACTGATAAATACCCAACTTAAAATGTAATAAAATATCAGGGTTAAAATGGGAAGCAAAGCCTTCTAATTGAGGTGTTTAAGAATAGTTACCTTACAAAAATTTCATATTTTGGCCTTGTGGCATTTAATATATTATCAAGGTCATGATAAATACGCTCATGTATTTCATTGAACTGTAGATCTCTACACTTGTTGTAAAACAAATTTCATAAAATATCACATAGGAATATGAAATCCAAACACACCAACTGGCTCATATTATTCTGAAGCATAAATGTAAATTCAGTGAATATTCATCAAAGTTTCCCATGAACTGACTATTTCTTCCTATGGGACAATAAAATTGACCGTACGCTTTTTATGTATTTGATCTCTTCAGTACGAATTAATTTATCTGAAAATATCGCTTGTAACATTTTTCATATTTTTTTCAGATATTTTTTTACATGTGATAAATTGTTGGAAGAAAAGCCTTTCGCTATATTTTTTGAGTTATCAGAAACACAGATGATTAATGTTTCATCTTTTGCATTCTAGAATGTGTTTACCTTCATTAATTAATAATGTTTCTAATTTTGCAGATTAGAAACACTAAAGAGTTCAAAATTACAATAATATATTTCTAGGCTTCCAAAGCCCCATTTAATGGTCGATTGCACGAATTGATCACAGAACATGGGTACATATTCAGTCAAAGGTAACCACCATATTTTGCGACTTTGGAGACCACATGTTGCCTTCAAAGACGGTATGAAAGTTGGAAATATGAGTAACACATAAAATAACTTACCCAAGCGATACGACATCACCTTTCGGAAAAAGTCATTCATTAGCGCTAGCCAAAGTTGCGGGTTGGATACAGAAAATTCGTCATTGTAGCACGTTGAATAATATCTGTTAATACTGCAAATAACAATGCTCTCTGCAAATAACAATGTGTATTTATAAGCCCTGGAAACAACACTGATCCAACCTAATCCTATGGGGATTGTATTCTCCCATAGCAGTAGTTCGATTCTAGGCAGTAGAGTTCAATCAGCTAAGTTTGATGCTTTGTGTTATATTGGTTCTTATTTGCGCAATCTTTGGACCCAAATTATCGGAGCACCAATATGCTATACGTAAAGGACTGAACTTTACAGCTTTGAGTCGAACTGCTGCATGAGGTCACAGCTGCATTAGACCCGCTTGTTGTCTTTCTGAGAACCAAGAGTTATATGCTTATACTTCTTACTAAACGATAAACAGATGTTCCCAAATTAAGCGAATAAGTGCTTTAATAAAAAATAATTAACTCAGATATCACATTGCAGTAATTTTCGAAATATTCTGAGCTTTAACAAAATAGTAGAGGGCATCTTTATATAACAAACTTATTAGTTACAATGAATAAAAAATATTGCATTACCGCTAGTTGCGCCATATGTTTAATATTCAAACTGTTTAATAGCTTTTTCTCTTCAGAAAAGTTCTGAGGTGAGTATTAAAGATTGTAATAATAGATGTTTTAGGCAACACGTTCTGAGTATGTAGGTGGTCTTAGAACAGAGAGAAATCAGTAGATAACAAATTATATCAGTAGACATTAGTGAAAAGCAGTAGATTTAGTGATAAATGAGTACAATGGCGATACTCGTTCGTATGCCGTCGAATATGTGTAGTTTAGGCGGCACGTGTAAGACCAACATCATATTAAATGATAATCGGTCATGATGTTTTGCTCTTCGGTTTATTTTTGTCACATGTTATGGAATGATTTAACTGCAATATTTGGCTAAATGAATGCAGTCTTGAAAAAAATGCTTCGTAGAAAAACTATGAAATATAGCGGTGATCTTCTCGCTGTTCTTTGTGTGTGAAAAGCACGGACACAAATTCACTCGTATATCTACACATATAAAATATCTAAATATATATAATTTCATATGAAAAATTGCAAAGAGCAAGTGAGAGGTACCGGGTGAAGTCAATTAGCGTATGACAAGTACTCTTCATACATTATGACATTGAACACGATTTACGTGCGACAAGTAATCTTTGTAGAATATAAGATTTAACACGATTTGCGTGTGACAAGTACTCTTTATAGAACATGAGATTTAATACCTCACAGGATTATGCATTCGTCTTCTGAAATTAATCGGTGTTATGTTTCAATATTTGCGTTGTGAAACTAATGAAGAATGGAGACCGTGATCTTAATAAATGACATGAGTATTAGAAGAAATCCAGCACATATTTATGAGAAAATTCCAAAAAAAAAAAAAAAAAAAGCTGCGTTTCTACGGTATAAGAAATCAATTTTCAGTATCGTTCGAGGCTTGCTTTTACTGGCTGCAGAAAAAAATGAATTACATTAAATGCATCTTTGGATATTTGAAAAAGATTCATGAAATGAGAACCTATTCCCCACTGCTTTCTAAGAAAGGGAATGAACAGAAACCTATTTTAATCTGATGTCATCTGGAATTGTAAAAGTATTGTTCCACAATCTATATTCCAAAATATTTTCTAGCCTGTACTGCCTGATAAGTCAAATCAGAGCCTCTTTTACTTTGCAGGTGAAATACAAATTAATTGTACATGCTTTAGCGATATACCTTGCCCAGTAATAAATCACTCTGAAAGAGGCAGAGGCGTAAAGGACAGGCCTGTAGCCAGACAAGCAAGTTGAGAGGGGCGGCTGATGATTGAGATCGGGCGAAGGACATAAAGTGGTCGGGCACTATACTATTATGTGAGTCGGTAGGACGGGCAAAAGGAAACGGCCCGACCTGGCCCTCCCCTGGCTACGGCCCTGGTATACGACAAAACTGAAATGCGAAACACATATTTGATGGAAATGAATATAAACTCGGTATTATAAATAAATTGAAATAGTGCTCAGACAAATATTGAAGTACCGTGCTTGCCCAGAAACACTAGTCAAACTGGTAATGTCCTAATATAAACAACTTTGAAATGTATTGGCAAGTGTAGCGAAGTCTACCGGCGCATAACACGTCCTCTCACGGCAGGATCGTTCGTTATCGACCGTCCATGTGGGATTCCTAAATGTCACATCAAGATTGGCATTCAAATTGAAAAATTATTTATCGCATTGATAGAATTGATATGCACCTCTACTGTGGAACGATGACCTAATTCTTCATATCTTTGATATGTTCTTATTTTTCTTTTCTATGTTTTACACTTTGATCCCTTAATATCTTTAGAATTCGGGAGATGATTAGTTTTACTCCTATCACTACCTTATCCTCCTGGTATTGTGTTTTGCTGATGCTCTGCTACTTAGTGTTGCACAATATTTTTCATTAAAGACTTAGATGCAAGATTTCGTTGCATCTAAGTCTTTGGGCGTAATTTCAAAGTTGCTTGTATTCTTTGCATGTATTCTGAATGGAAGACATAAGCCTTACGTACAAAATATATTCAGAAAAAGAACTACAAAATATATTGAGAAAAGGCACGTCAGAGGACCATGAAGATATGTGCGTTTGATGCAACCAAAAGAAAAAAATAAGTAGAAATTTATAGCGTGGATCAGTAAATGGCTAAAAATAATGATATTATGATCAACGTTGACTCTTAGGAGGAAATGTGCCGGGCTATGAGCAAGAAGTGACAGCTGAAAAACAAATGACCTTCTAGTATGGTTACCAACAATTAAAACAAATGACCATCTAGTATGGTTACCAACAATTAAAACAAATGACCTTCTAGTATGGTTACCAACGATTAAAACAAAAGACCAGGAAGAGAATCACGTGAGTTATTGCTTAACGAAATTACAAAAGAAGCATCGCTGGCACGGACGGGAATGTCTCGAAGCAGTTAGTTGCGGTAGATGATTTAGGAAATCTTCATCCAATAATGGGCTAATATTACTTTATATTGTTTTGCTCACAATTGCAGGCTGGTAAGAAATTCAACACACGAAAAGGAATCCAGTATCCCGTGTTTGGAAGTCGATGAATAAACTGGGAGGATTCATAATTTTTTTCAAGGGAAATCAGGTTATGGATCTAAAAAATTATTTAAATACAAAGCAATAGACATGCCTGATTTTATCATCATTGGATAAACAACCATAACGTTTAATGGTGATAATATGCCCAAACTTTTAGCAGTATGAAAAAACAAAATTGAAAATTTAATTCAAATTGCTATTTACTGTGCTTAAGATTTATAAATGCCATTCAGAAATTTATATTATTATTCCTTGTTTACAGACACTTTAAACTAGGGCAAATAATGATTTCTAAGAATCACATAATTGAAATGATATCCTGTTGAACTGAAAAGAAACGGACGACTTTATTAAAAAAATATCCACTTTTTTCCCGCGGAAAATGAATGAGTAAAATATATTCTATAAATTCCTTCGAGATTGTAGAAATAAACATATGAAATATCAGAACCCATGGCATCGCACAGAATTTACAGTTGCCTGTTTGCCGTTAGATTCACTTGGGTTTGATTCCCAAGAACGTTGAAAAATGTGTATTTGCTTTAGACAATCCCATTATATGTTTTTTTTCACTTTCCTTTCAGATGTCATTAACGCAACTATCTGAATATCAATTAACAAGGCTTCAATTCTAGTTTCTTGTGGATCACTTCACATTATTTTTATAAATACCAACTATTTTTTCGAACGTTATTTTTATTCAAAAGAAAATATCATTATTCTTTAGAACGTCCGAAACAAAATTTTTTTCCTTCTTCAATAACACTTTAAATGCAATTCATTGATGAGAGTCTCAACCAACAGTGTGACTCTCATCAATGAATGACTCTCATCAGGTATATATATCATCGACTGGAAAAACGGCCCCTCACTCCGAAGACGGTAGGCTGTTTGCCCATCTTATTACTTTTACTGCTGAACTTCTCCGTTTATTCCATAGGGAGTAGAAAAAAACAAGAAACAGCTCGTTAGAACCCAAGTAGCACGTGACGTTTAAAAGACGTCGCATTTCGGTTGCAAAAGTTGATATTTCGTCTTCCGTACAAAGACTACGTTTGATAAACGTTTGTTAAATGTTACATCCGTTACCGTTGCGATTTTGTCACATTCATTACGTTTGCTAAACGTTGCATTTTCGTCATGTTAGCAAGGTCACAGCTAATCTTTGGCGTGACATTACATTCAGGCAATAAAGAACAAAATTATACTGTTGATAAAACAGTAAGCTTGTGTATAATTGATAAAGATTATTGAATTCTTCCTTTCTTTTTTTGCTTATACGACTAGAAGATTTTATTCCATTGGTTTTAAAGCAGCTTCTGGTCTGCGGCTGCGTCGTTCTCTAACCTGCTGTTACGTCACTTGTACTACTGACGGTGAGTTATGGCAAGGCTGAACTCGATCGTCCAGAGTTGCATGCCTAATCGATGGATTTTATCGTTCTTAAAAGGTAAGTTCTTTTCCTGTTTCAATTCATAGGCTTCGATTTCGAAAACAATTCATGTATTCGCTTCGTAACTCGTGGAGATTCCTGTAACACGTGAAGACATTCATGTATTCGTTTCGTAACACGTGGAGGTAGGCTTAACACGTGTACACATTCATGTGTTTTCTTAACAGGTATATATATCATCGACTGCATTTTAAACTAGGAGTAGTAAAGAACTTGTTAGATTTTCGGATCTAAACACAGCTGATTCGTTTTTAATTTTGTATTTTCGTGAAAGAGTAACAAAAATATATTTGAAGGAAACGAAATTTTAGACCTTTTCATTTTTATGAGCTACTGAATATTTGGTTAGATTTTTAAATAACAAATGCAGCTAGTTGTAAAAGAAATTCTAATTCTTCAAATGTTTAGAGAGTATTGAATTTATACTTAATTACTCAAATGTGCTTCCGTGTAGCAAACATTGTTACAAACGCAGCTTATTGGTATGTTAGTTATAAAGGATACTCTATATTACTGTTATCATATATTAGATCAGCATTTCTTAGGGCACATTCAGCCAGTTTTTTTGCAAGAAATATATTGTGTGTAGAGTAACAAACGGAATAAGCTGTTGGAGAGATACTTATTAAATCCAGAAAGCTTCAAGGTTGAAAAAATTTAAAACCCACATTGTACAGAGTCCTGTGGCCAAGAAGTATATTGTCAGTCACAATTCAAAGTCTACGTAAGGCACGCAAAAATTTAACTTTTTTTTTTTTTTTTTTTTTTTGAAAATGCACGTTTTATACCAGATGTGAATTAAGCTTACTGAAATCATAATGTATATATTCCATTTTCCAAATGGAATATATACAAATATCCAATGCAACATTTTGTTATGTGGGAGTACACACTTACATTCAAATGTGCCCATCTCCCCCTTCCACATATCAGAGTTGTGGCTATCAAATAATGAAGCAGAGGAATGCTATTGAACCTGTCACAGGCAAGGTGGCCAGTTGCTTTGCTTTTCCAGTTACAGTTTACTAAATTTTTGTTCAAATTTCAGGAATGCATTGGTGGGAGAAGTTGGAAGCAGAGTTGTATAAAAATAAAATGTATCTGTGAACACAACCATTGAAACAAAACTTGCTGCAAACCCGCATATCACGATGACAATATAAGATAGTTTAAAGAAACAATAAAAAAATAATTATTAGGACATTACAAATTCCGATGACGGCAAAATACAATTGAATATGTGTGTGAAATTGACCTTTATGGCAAAATATTGGATTATGAACCTCATAAAAACAAGAGAATTAAAAGAAACATTTTATACCCAGAAAACAGTTCCATTAATGAACCTTTAAAAATTATAAATAGTATTTTCAACAGCTTAGTTCAAAAATTACTGTGCTGCCCCCGGTGGCACAGTGGTCTAAGCGATGGCCTCTGATCATTCGTCCGAACGGGGTCCGGGTTCGAATCTCGGTGTGGCATGGATGTTGTGTTTGTCTTACAGCACTGGCTCCCTCCCTTCCCTGGAACCAGTGACCCTAAACTAGGGACGGGCGACTGCTTATAGCCCATTGAGTTGCTCACGGTGGTCGTTAAACCTCCAATAAAAAAAAATACTGTCGACTTACAAATTACTTAAGGAAAAGATTTTAATTTAATAACTAGTTGCTGCAAGAGGAACCTTGCAATAAAATTTAAATTCCTTCTGTGTAAAGGAAACTTTTGATACAGTTCCTATGTACTGAGAAACAGGCCTTGATAAAATCTAGAGGCCACAAACGTCCAAATGTGCCCATATTGGCAAAATCTGCTAATAATTTGAAAACTATCGGCGTGCGCACATACTTTTACATTCTACTACTTTGGTTGGAAGAATAGTTTTATGAGGATTTTTTTCTAATTTGAATTAATTTTCTCTCAACAATATTATTTTTGAACACATATCATTGCTCCTTTGTTTCTGTAATGCTTCAAAACCATCTTGATAGCTGTTTACTTTTGGCGCTACTGGTTTTGAATTTAATGTTCACTTTGAATTTTGTAGCTGTTTGTTCCCAAATGGCAAGAGTAATAGACCAATATTTGTATTTGCTAGTTGAGTCTGTATCTTCAGATTTCTCTGAATGAATAATCTTTTCTAAGCAATTAAATTAGAGTGCCACAAACCAATATTTCTATTCACTGTCGGATTAATACTTTTCCGACCAGGCCAGTGCTTCTAATTAGCCTTTCTCTGAATTATGGATCTCTTCTATTATCAGATCGTTAAGGGCAACAGATTAAAGGCTGGATCACGTAGCTACGCTGGGTAGAAAAGCCGTACAAACTGTCACAGTTTGATTGTACACATTTTTTCACCAATGTATGTATGTATATATATATACTGGTCACAAAAAGTTAGGGATATTGCATGAAGTGAAGCCACGTAACATAAACGCCAGAGTGTGTTTGCAAAAACAATTCAATGGGCAATTTCTGCTCACAACAAGTAGTACCACAATATAGACAAAAGTGTATATTCAGAGAATGTCCAAACCTCTGGATTTCAGTATCCAGTAACACTACCTATGTGTCGAAGAACGTCTTGACACCTACGAAGCATACTTGCAGTGACATTGATTAGTGTTTGGTGCAGTTAGTCCCATATTAGTCAACACATTACAGAGGTCTGCCAGTATACTGGGGTATGGAATGCGGTTATCAAAACGTTGCTGTATAGATTCCCAAATTTTCTTAGTAGTATTAAGGTCAGACCTGAGGTATCTGTAAGGATTCGATCTTATGGTTTTCCAGCCAGGGCCGGTCCAAGGGGTAGGTAGGCCAGGTGGTAATTGTGTAGATTAGCGTCCTAAATTATTTCGTTGAAAAAATTTTAGTACCTGGAAAAAGTGCGATGTGCAGATTTTAGTGTATGGAAATTAATGTCAAATGGTGCAAAAATTGCATATTTTAAATGTGTTTTAAAGATATATTTTTTTCGTAATATTGACCTGTGAGTCTGACGCTGTGAAGAGAAGCTGCGGTAGGCTTAATGTATTGCTCCGGCAAAGAATGTGAAGCTTTGGTCCTTTAAAAGGAAGGTTTCTTGCTGTACCAAAATGATGGGCGGAAGAGTACAAGAGAAAGAGGTTATGTTGTTGGCAGGAGAGCAATAAATGTAGTGATACGCTACAGAAAATAGGTCCACAGCATCCACCCTTTATTTTGTTGTATCCTGTATGTTGTTGTCAGGAAAAACTGGGAAAAAAACTCTTCGATTTGCAAAAGATATGTATGAGTAAGATAGAAACTGACCTGCGAACAAGCTATTAACACAGGAGAACCAAAAGTGCAGTGACACAGCAAATCAGCTATGAATGGAAGCTGTTCAAACCAGAACCGAAAGTTATAGTTCCCCAGTTTCCTATACAACATAGAAAAGCATGTTAGTACTTTCTAACATGCTTTTCTACGTTCTTTCGCAAACCACGAGCATCCCTTTAAAAACAATGACAAAACATGAACGAACTATATTGTGTAGCGTATGAGTATAACACGGCTCGCTCTCGTGGTAACAAAATACGCGCTTGGACTTGTAGTCATCCGCGCGTGAATGAAACGCTGCAGCGAATCTTCCTTTCAATGAAGCTAAGCTTCACATCATCGCCGTAGCGATGCACAGAGTCACACAATATAGACGTACACGCGTGCGCCATACGTGGATAGTTTGCAAATTATTAGCAGATTTTGCAGATAGTTTTTGCTTGTAGATTAAAAAATAAAAATTATTACAGCAATTAAAACACTTAAGGTTTTACTAAGATTAATATATTTAATTCTATCTTAACATGAGAATGTTCAACTATTTTTCACATCTTCCGATAGAGTTATTTTGTTTTTGCAGAAGTTTCTGGCCTCTTGATTTTATCAAGGCCTGTTCTCAATATATGGGAACTGTAACAAAAGTTTCATTTACACAGAAAGATTTTTTTATTTTATTGCCAGGTTACTCTTGCAGTTGCCAGTTATTAAAATAAAATATTTTCCTTATATATTTTATAAGTACTATTTTTGAATTAAGTTGTTAAAGATGCTATATATAATTTTTGAATGTTCATTAACAGAACTGCTTTTCTTGATATAAAAATTAGTCTCTTGTTTTTATGAGGTTCATAGTTCAAAAATTTTTAAGTTTTGGCCTAAGGTCCATTTTACACACATTTTTGCGGATTCAGTCGTAATGTCCTTTTGCCCTCTCTGGAATCTGTAATGTTCTAATAATTATTTACTGTTATATTAATTTTTCTTTAAATTATCTCGTTCCATTGTTATCGTGATTTGCGGGTTTGCAGCAAGTTTTCTGTTTCAATGGTTGTGTATGCAGTGACATTTTATTTGAATGCACCTCTTGCGATGCATTAGGCCTACCGCAGCGTCTCTTCACAGCATCACTCACAGTTCAATATTATGATAGAAAATATTTAAAACACATTTAAAATATGAAATTTCTGCACTATTTGCCATTAATTTCCGTACTCTAAAATCTTTACATCACACTTTTTCGAAGTACTGACATTTTTCCGACGAAATAATTTAGGACGCTAATATACATATTTACCGGCCAGGTAGGCAGCCACCAAATGGAAGGGATGCCCATAAATTTTCTTACATAGTAAAATTATCCGCTAACTTTTTTCTTTTTCTTTTATGAGCTAGTCTGTATTTGCCACAAAAATGAAAGCTGAATACTCCTTTGTTGTTTCTCTGACACATGCAGAGTTCCTGTATATATACCACCAACAACAAGAAGCATTTTCAATTCTTGTGCGTTTTTTTTTCTGAGAATTCTTCTCTGCTGCTTTTTTACGCATTTGGGTTTTCAGGGGGGAAAAAAATGAACCTTTTTTTCCCGTTCCTGATGTTTGTTGACATTTTTATATAAACTGAGTGGCCACTTTATTATGACTACCTGACAGTTTTAAGCAAATGAGCTATGGCTGCACGCTGTTGCCGCCAGAGGGTGAGGCTAGTATAAAAAGGGAAAGCTTAGTGCTTGCGACAGTAGTAGAAGTTATTTTTGGGTGACGAGTTGGGTAAAAAATGTAATTTGACGAACTTTCAACGTGGGACGATTGTAAGAGCTCGGAGCCATGGAGCGAGTATCACTGAAACCGCCGCATTCATGAAATGTTCCAGAGCCACTGTTGTTAAAGTGTTTAAAGACTGGACTGTCAGCCAAAAAACTGGGTCTCTACGTGCAACGTGTGGTCGTCATCGACTAGTGACTGCTCGGGCGGACCGGAGTGTCCAGACTGGTAATAGGCAACAGTGCAGCAATTACAGACCATCTTAATCAAGGATCCCTCAAATGATCTGTGCAAGCACTGTTCGCCGTACACGGCACGGATGGGATATGGCAGAACGAGGCCTGTTCAAACACCTTTGCTGTCTGCAGTTAACAAGAGAAAATGTCTCCACTTCGCACAGGAGCATAAGGATTGGACAGTCGATAATTGGAAAAAATTATTTGGTCCGATGAATCACGTTTTCAGTTGCACCATGCCTATGGCCGAGTGAAAATTTGGCGGAAACAGCACGAAAGCATGGACCCCAAATGCATTGCTACAACCCTTCAAGCTGGTGGAGGCAACGTTATGGTTTGGGGAATGTTTTTCTGGCATGATTTGGGCCCTTTAATTCATATTGATCAACGTCTGACTGGCACATCATATCTAAACATCGTTGCAGACCAAGTACATCCTGTCATGTGGATGGTTTATCCCAATGGCGATGGCTACTTTCAACGAGATAATGCGTCTTGCCATAGTGCTCGTATTGTACAGGATTGGTTTTAGGAAAATGCCGGTTAGTTTACTTTGCTTAGCTGGCCCCCACAATCTCCAGATCTCAACCCCATTGAGAATTTGTGGGATGAAGTTGAACAAGCCATCAAACAGCTGGATACACAACCCTGCAATTTCACACTCCTGGAAAGTGCTATTCATCAAGCATGGTCTTAGATTCCAAAAACCACCTATCAACATCTCGTGGAGTCCATGCCACGAAGAATCTACATCGACGTAGTATTAAAGGCAAAAGATGGCCCAACGAAGTACTGAGGGGGTGGTAATAATAAAGTGGCAACTCAGTGTATAACAATAAGGCTTGAGTGACAAGCCTTATTGTTATGTACATCTTGGAAATAAATCCCAAATTCCCACAGCCTAGGGTAAAGCGGGAAAAAAACACTTTTTACTATGAAAACTGCAACACAAAGCTCCTACAGATTGCGAACCATATATATATCAATGGTTTTCTATCCACTCATTGATAGCGCATTGTTTGCCATTCGGGAAAGATTTACTCAGTTGCAAAAACTTTTCAACGCTTTGGGTTTCCTTTATAATTTGAAGAAATTGCCTGACTGGGGATTCTTTAAAAGAAAAGTGTATTCAGTTAGAAAAATTCCTTAAGGATGCTGACAGTGAAAAAAATATATCGATGGGGAGCAACTGTTTGAAGAGCTGAGGCATTTGCAAGCACTTATGAGCAAATGCAGCTCAGCTACTACAATAGAAGCTCTAAACTTCATATTCCAGTATGATATGGTTCATTGTTATCCCAACAGTAGGATTTGCTTTCGAATATTGCAATTCCTGTCTGTAGAAAGCGGGAAAAGAAGTTTTAATAAATTAAAGCTGATAAAGACTTATTTGAGATCTACAACGATGCAGGAACAGCTATCGGCTTTATCCATCATTTCTATTGAAAACGATATTGCACAAAAAATATTTCTGAAGCAAAGAGGTTTTTGCAAAGTAAAGCCAGACATGAATTCAGTTTCATGTAAATAACACAAACAACTATGTATGATTCAGTCATTTTGTGAGTAAAATTATCATTATTATATTGGACTATTTATTTGTAGCATAGCATATAATAGTGAGTTAGTGGCATATACTTCCCTTTTTGTTTCTTCTTGCTTGATTCTTAATATATATATAAAGATAAATTAAAATTTGGGGGTATAACATAATAAAATTTTATGAACATAATTTACCAGCACTAATTAGGGCAAACTTTTGAATGTGATTTACATTAAGAAATAATAGGGCATTCAAAACAGTTGAATTATATAAAGAAATTGCATAAATAATTTTTTTTTTTTAAATTTTACTCAGGTTTGGTTATTCATGGCTCTAGTTAGGAAAGTTAGGGATGTTATGCAAAACACAGGTGAGTGTAAATTAAGTACAACCTCCTGTAGCTTTAAAACTTGAGCTTATATCCCTCAGATCAGTATTTCCCCTCCTACCAGTAGATCTCTCTGTAGAGTACAACTGGATCACCCTGTGAAAGTAAACCAAGTTGGTGACTTCACCAAGTTGGTAAATATAATATTAGTGGAATTGAAGGATTAAACCATGTATGAAATTATAGAATAAATAAGCAACATTTATTCACAATTTAATAATTTATTTTAAGATCTATAGTTTTGTTGAGCCTTTAGCTCGGCTTCATCAAGACAAAAGGAGCATAAACATTCATATGTGACATCATCAGGTAGTTGATGATCATGGATTTTGGTGAATTGTCTCCATGCAATTGAAAGAAATCGAGTAGGTGTCATGTTGTTGACAAGTCATAAAGAAAAGTCATGGAAACAAATTGGTGTTTTCTACCCATGTATATCGTGCAGTACATCTATGCGTTACAGAGGATTCCTTGCAGAAAAAGCTAGATTTTTGCTGCCGCAGTGGTCTAAGCACTGGCTTATGACTGTTCGGTTTTTCCAAGTGGGTTGGGTTCGAATCCCGGTGAGGCATGGATGTTGTGTTTTTCTTACGGCACTGGGTCTCTTCGTTCTCTGGAACCAGTGACCCTAAATTAGGGACAGGCGACTGCTTATAGCCCATTGAGTTGCTCACCATGGTCAGTAAACACAAAAACAAAATAATAAAAAAAAAGTTTGATTTTTTTTTAAAGAAATTGTGGCACACACAGGATATAGATTGTCCTTTTGTTGTAGACGAAGCTGTCCAGAAATTTAGGAACTTTCAAATGTTTAAATTTCAAAGTTATTTTGAAATCTATAAACAAGGCAAATGTTTGTGTATCAAAAGACTACGTTGAAGACATAACTGGGGAATTTATCACATCGCTTGTGAATGTGGACTTTCATGTATAGGACAGATCCGTAGGGCTTTTAAGTTTTCATGTGAAGGAACACATGACTTACATATGGAACTGAAGAAGTCGTCTATAGCCCAACATTGTCATGAAAATAGCCAGATTTTTTTTTAAATGCTACGCTTATTGATAAACCTGATTTGACTATCAAGCTTAATATATTAGAAGCTTTCCACATCTAGTGCAACTGCTCATGGCTTGTCAACGACATGACATCTACTAGATTTCTTTTAAACACGTGGAAACAACTTGCCCAAAGCTGTGACTGTCAGAATGCTAATGATGTCACGATGATTTGAACGTTTGCACTCCATTTGTCCTAATGAAGCCAAGCCAAATGCTCAGTGAAACTACAGTAGATTTAAAATCTTAAAATAAAATATTTAATTGTGAATAAACATTGCTTATTTAAAATATTCTATCTCTACAGCCCAAGTATTGAAATCATGAAATATATTTGGGAATTACTTGGAGCAAAAACATAACGTACAAGAGCATTAACCAGAAAAGAAATCATGTGTTTCTTTGGAAAAAAAATAAAATAACAGTTTGCAGTTGGTGTTTTTTAAGTAACCCCTTCCCCACACACACACCTGTTTATTGGGAGGGGTGGGTAAAAATCCTGCTTGATCTGCAGCATTTCCATTCGGTAGAAATTTTGGGTGTAGCTAGCTTGCAAAACTCCTAAAGCAGCAACTGCATCAATCTGCCGTACACCTGCATGTAACATGTCAACAGCCCTATTTCTGATGTCAATACTTAAACGTCCTCTGGACATCTTTTCAAGTTAATCCTACTCTGAAGGAAATGCATTCAGCAAACTTGTAGTCCAAGCAGTGAGACGACCTGGTTTCTCTGAAGCTGCTTTTATCGGAGCTTGCATACACACACACACACACACACACCAAGCACATGATGTGTCATCATGATGCTAATTTATGCTGATAACCTATCTCCTGTAGTCACTAAATATGCATATCACCATGTTTCCCTTTTGAAACCATAATATCCCAAACTTTTTGTGAGTACTGTATATATATATATTTTTTTCTTATGATTCAGAATACATGAATTGTGTTTGAAGCCTATGAAAATAATGAAATGAATGCATGAATTGTTCATTTGTTTCATTATAACTTTTTGTGACCACCTATGAATTGAAACAGAAAAAGAACTTATACATTTTAGGAACTTGAAGTTAATGTTATGTACAGAAATAGAGAGAAGAGCACAGCACAATGTCAGAGTACAACAACAAATGGCATTAATGAACAACCAATAGAAAAAAATATTTTTTTCTGGTTGGCCAAACAATGCAAAGAGTTACTCGTGAAATGAGTATATATGAGTAGCAACAGAATTTAACCCAAGACAGAACAAACTAGATTGGGTGGCTGTTTTCATATCTTATTTGCATACAAATTTTTGAAAAAGGTGTTTCAACATGCATAATCAATTGATTCTTACAATTATTTATATGCTACGTACTGTTTGTTACACAATAGGACCCTCAAGCGGAAACTAAAAATTGCAATTTCTAAGCACAAGATATAAACTAGGGACATTACACTAAACAAACTTCCTCAAATACTAAGACAATTATAACCAAAAATTAAGTCTAAATTCGCAAATTAGTGAAAAAAAAGATGAAGAACCAAACACACATGGGTTGAAAAAATACAAAGCAACTAACATACCAAAATAATAAAAGGCTCCTCTGTAAAAATACAGAAAAAATGATAAAGAAACGTAAACTGAGATATAAATACACAGATCTGCAGCAGAAACACAGATAGCCTTTAGCTACACTTAAAAGAAAAATTAAAAACAAAGCTGTGAAAGTACTACTGCCGCCCCGGTGGCGCAGTGGTCTAAGGCGTTGGCCTCTGATCATTCGTCCGTAAGGGGTCCGGGTTCGAATCCCGGTCAGGCATGGATGTTGTGCTTGTCTTACGGCACTGGCTCTCTCCCTTCCCTGGAACCGGTGACCCTAAATTAGGGACGGGCGACTGCTTATAGCCCATTGAGTTGCTCACGGTGGTCGTTAAACCTCCAATCAAAAAAAAAAAAAAAAAAAAAAAAAGAAAGTACTACTTGATTTATCTCCCAGCATTATTTCACCTCACATTTCTAATAATCTATCAGCTAAATTTCAGATGTGTCCGAAAAACTCGTAAATGAACAACACAACTGACTCAGTTTTATGTTGCAATAACTTAGATGTTAGTGGTATTAAAATGTCTACTTTATGTTCAGTTAAATATGAGCAACTGAATTTTCAAGAAAATTGCAACAGCCACAACGAAGCCAGTGAAATGGACTTGAGTCAAAACATAGTTTGTGAAGTCGTATACCTTTTGAACAATAAATATACAGGGTGTACGAGAATTATTGGACACAGTACAAAATTATGTAAAACAAAACATTAAACAGATAGAAAGAAACTGACTGTACTAACTTACAATGTAACTACACATGCTAATAAATTTCGATGTAAGATCCCTTGTTTGCTCGTAGTACGTCCAAGCGATACTCGATTTCATGCCATGTATTGCCAAGCATCTGAAAAGATATAGAATTAATAGCAGCTGTGATATGCTGCTTCAGTTCCTGCAAATCAGTACAAGGCGTCTGATAGGCACGATCCTTCACATAACCCCACATGAAATAATCCAATGGAGTTAGATCTGGGGAGCGAGGAGCTACGGAATGGGACCACCAAGCCCAATCCATCTGTTGGGGAAATGCTCATTTAGGCACTTACGTACACACATTGACCAATGCGAAGGCATGCAGTCTTGTTGGAAAACGACGTCATATCTTTTGATCTGGGGTATAGGGAAATTTTCTAACGTATCCTAGTAAATGTCAACATTTATGGTTTTTTCACAGAAGAAAGGGCCAATCACTTCTCTTTTTTATAGGGCGCACCACACATTAACTTTTGGAGAATCACGTTCCAGTTCAATAGCAGCATGAGGCGGTTCACTGCCTCATATCCAAACAAAACATAGTTTACGAAGTGAAACAATACCTCATACATGAAATGTGGATTAATCACTAAAAATTACAGTACTTAGAAAGTTTTTATCGTTTTCCACTTGAATCAGCATATCCACAGCAGAATCGTATTGCAGATTGTGATTATTTGCATGCATCTTTTTGCACTATTTGAATTTTATAAGCATGAAACTAATTTCTTGTGCAAGATATCAGGAACTGTCTATTTTGGAATGCACAGTTCTCTGCTTGCTTTATGAACGGATTTCCTGGGGCTTCGTCGAAAACTTTCATAGTTTGGTCAACCATCTCACCTCTGACGCTAGGCCTACCGGTTCCTCCACGATGTTCCACATTGCCAGTTTCTTTAAACTGTTTCATTCACCGCTTAGTTGAATTTGTTGACGGAGGATTACAACCATACTCTAAACGGTACCGTATTTTAACTTTAATGACAGACTTTAATTCCGCAAACCATAACACACACATCGCCTTCTGCTGTATGGATGACATGACTACTGATTGCACATTTCTCATAAATTCCTCATCAGGCCACACCTAGCGCCATCTATCGGATTCTGGGAGTAACAATTCTGCAATACAAAAATATAGGAACCGTGTTAGTAATATGTGACATAGAAAAACAGACAATGCTCATAGTTTTTTTTTTTTTGTACATAATTTTGTAATTTGTTTAATAATTCTTGGGCACTCTGTATAATGGTGAGAGATTGTGTTGCACTAGTAACTGTGATAGAAATGCTTTCTTTTTTATAACATTACTTTCCTAACAAAGTCGTCATTTATAAAGCTTCAACAAAAATAAGTTATAGTAAAATAACTATTAGGAAGAATAAAAGTTTTGTGAAGGGGCTTTCATATGATGAAAATGATATTTTATGATATGATGAAAATGAGTTTTTAGGTTAGCTAAGAACTTCATTTATTTACCCCCAAATTTTTGTAGACTAGGTAACAAGACTGTATACAACAGATTATCATGGCAGCTTTAAGATAAGCATTACCGTACGTCCCTCTTACGGAGCACAAACGTTACTAAAACGGTTTTGCTACATTATGGAAACGTCGTTTAAACGGTTTTCCTACGTTATGGAAACGTTTGTTTTCAATGTAATATGCAAAGAAAAAGATTTGAAGAGTGATTCCGTATCAACTCAACACAATTTGAAGGCATTTTTATCTCACCATCTCAGATTTTAATGAAATTTGGTACATAGGTGGCCTCTGTATAGATTAACAAAAATATCAAATTTCATCGTCATATAGCCACCGGTTTTGAAAATACAGCTATATAAAATGTCCCAAAACACCCCAAAATCAGAAGATTGATATGTTTTTAAATTATGATTGCAGCTCCCCTAATTAAGATAGAGATGGGAAAGGTATATTTTTGTAGTATTTTTTATGCTCTTTTATTTGATGTACAACAAACACCATAGGGGTTAAGATTAAAAAATTTAAAATTAAAAATTAAAATTTTGAATTTTTCAAAATGCGACACTCCAAAAAATTTGAAATTTTTTTAAAACAATCTATGTGTTTGGTATTTGATTACGTGAGTTGTAACTTGGGATGATAATGGGTTTACTTAAAAAGCTATATTCCAATTTAGCCAAACACAACAGTTTAATGAAAAAAAAACTGAAAAAAAACATGTAAACTGAAAATAAATTAGGGCTAAATCTCAAAAAAGTTTCATTAATAACAATAGATATAGTATTTTTGTTATTTAAAACTATTCATTTAAACAATGTTTTATTTTTAATTGATTTGTTTAAAATCTGAGACTACATGGGTTTAAAAATTTTATTAATTTCTTTATTCAGAATTTGTAATAATTCACAATTCAATACAAAAAAAAATGACAGACTTTAAAAAGTAATTTCAATTACTGCTCAAGAAACACATCAAAATAATAATAACATATGGCATTGAATTGTTTACATTTATGCAAATTATATTCCTAATCTTAAACTTAGATCGTCACTTAAAGCAGAATCTTCTAAAATTAAAAAAAAAGTTGCATCATTGTTTTGAAGTGAAATCACACGTGTAGATCCTTGATATAGTCTTTAAAAGCTTCAATAGTTTGGTGTATTTCTGTTTCAGAGAGATTGTAGAGTCTTCCTGTCGGAGTCAAAGGATTTACTTTACACAAGAGGTAACTTACAGGAAGCTATAATACATCTTGTGGGCTAGGGTAGGAAAAGGATGTAGATGGACCAGCTGGATGTAAAAATGAGACCTTAACTTCATTCTCACTCTCTTCTTTTGGTAGAACATACGCTACCCACCAGTTGTTTTCATAGATTATGGTTATGTAACCACTCATTTCTGTTATTTGCAGTCTGTCTTGTAATGCTGATACTTTTTCAGTAGCTGACTCGTTTGATTCTGAGAACATCTTCACTTTTATTTTTGAATTACTCAATGGGATAGGAATAAAAGCATGAAGTTTCTGGGTACCTTGTATTGTTAGATACTTGCTTAGGCGATTTTCCAAAAATTGGTCTGTTTCTATGTATTCTTCTTGACTTACATATGTAAAGTTCGCCACAAAAATGTTCTGAATTGCCCATTCGTACAACTGAAATGATGTTTGAATTTGATTCTCGTAAGGGCGTTGTAAGCTGGCTTGGGCAGCTAACCTTTTTCACCGTTCCACCAACGCCATCACATGGCCCCTTCCCGTGTGCTGTTGCTGAAAAATGCCATTCAGCATCAATGTTGAAGTCATCTTGATGGAAATATAAAAGTTTGTGAAAAAATTTCCGATTTTTGCACTGGGCTGCAGACCCGTCAGAGAAATAGTACATTTTTTGACGCTGTTGTCACCAAACTTACTTTTCAAGAAGTTAATAAGGTTTTTTTTTTTTTGGAAGCAGTACAGTGTAATTATGTTGTGCTCTAAACATTCAGAAATTATTACAAAACTTGCAAGTTCAGTCTTTTCTGTTTTGTAATAGATGACAAATGGGTGGACTGTGGCTTGCCCACTGGTCCAGTGATAGCTCTGGGCTTCATCTTAAAGAAGAAAACTATAATTTTTAGCAAAATCACAAATGATGAGAAATTCTGAGTTCTTGAGGTTTTCCTTAGTACTACTATTCATAAACGAGATGCCGGTCCACTCGTTCGGTGGCGTGCCACGGCTGCGACAATCGCTCACGTCGGTCCGTCCGTCCCTCCTGCACCCACCGAATCCATACTCGCCTCACTGTGGCTGGATGTCGTCCCACACGGGCGCCGATGTCTCGGTACGATAAACCGCTGTCGTGATAAGTCACTATTCTTTCTCTGTCGAACTCCGAAACGTTCTGGAATGACTGCCGTATTCTGCGATGAGGCATCAGGAAGCTTCCCATGCACAGGTCTGGCAGCACAACACACTTTCACTACTTACACGCTGCTTTCAGTGCACCCTTCTTATAGTGCATCTCGGTCGCGTGCCGGGCGCACATGATTAGCATATGCCTTTCAATGGTAATCGTTTGCATGTCCTCTCGCGGGCGACGCATGCTGCGAATTTCAGGCCAATCGAATGTTTCCTTCTTGGTGGTGCATTTTAAGTGGCCAGCAGTGTACTTAACAGAATAATGCAGGAAAATTAAGAAGCAGGCCACTTTGGTCTTCAGCAATGAATCTTAAGATAGAATGAATAGACCATTGATTGCAATTGAGGCCCCGGCCTGCTGAACAGGCAGGGCACATATTTAACACAGGGTATGTTGTATCAACATCGTGTCCTATGTAAAGGTGATTTCAGACTAGTTATTTATGTTAGGACCAGCGCCATTTAAAACTGTAATTACCAGACTGAGGTGCATCATAAAATAATTAGCTATATCTCAGAAAGAGAAATCGTCGTTTAGTGGGATGTACGTTTAGTCGCACTCAAAGTAATTTGGCAATGGTAAAGTTTTTTAGCCTCTCTCTTTATAATAATATAATTCGCACACACGATAAGATAGAAGTATTTCTACCGTCGATTTCTTATAAAAATTATCAGTTTTAATTTCCGGTTTAATTAATCTGCTTTCCTGGGTTTAAATAAGTATAGATGTAGGGAGAAACTTTTAAGCTATGAAAGCAACTATTTCAATTGCCGGGTATAATGATATATGAAAATTTTATCCTTGAGGATTGCAGTTGAACATACTTAAAATGTCACAATCGTTTTTCACCTGGCGTTATCGTGGAAGAAATTTTCGGAATACCTGCCCAACGAAAGTTTTATCGGGAAAACGTCTTCTCCCAGTAAACCACAATCACACATACTAAGTGAATCAATTGTTTTAAAGCGTTCAGACCATTTTTTCAATATGTTATCTGCTCAGAAGTTAACTACAGAAGAGTACCGTCTGCATATTATTCAACGCGACCAGTTCTCTATCTTTCGCTTTCCAAATCACAGAACTGTCTACGAAACTCTTCCATGAATGTTCTGTCACAGCTCTTCTCCTGGGTGGTTCTCTCTTTGGTTGTTTCTCTTTTGACCCGTACGATAATTATGCTAAATTATGTGTCACTTGGTTCGAAGAAATAGATACTGCACTTACTGGGTTCGAAGAAGCAGGTATCTTCATTTAATTCACGTGGATTATTTGGAGCTGCATTGTTCTAAACTTGCTTGTATGTGCGAGCTTCATGGCACTGTTTTAGGCAGCAGTAAGTTTAACCAACACAGTGAGCAAGTACTCGGACCATAAAGAAGTCCTTGTCCCTATTATGGTTCATTTTTTCCAGGTAAGGATAACAAACACGCCATCCGAGCTTCTCCCGATATTTCAAACCGGACACACATCGGACGAAAGAAAAGAACACCCCACTTCGTACCGCTGTAACGCCAGAGTCAAATTTGAGGTACATTGGCTCCCGTTACTTACTCGGTTTTGTTGGAATACAAGAGTGTTGTTATAAATATTCACCTTCTATTCAAAAGTGACAAAGTTAAACCGTAGTTGTGGCATTTTTCTAGTTAAAAGCATCATTTTGCAGTTCAGGGAATTTATTTTCTTCCTTCACGGTTTATGGCATGGGTCGCTAATGGTTTAAAAGTGATTCCCACTTACCTCGGTGTTTATGTCTACTAAAATATGTAGCAGTGGGAATACTATTTGGAAAAATCCAAGGAAATCAAGGAAATGGAACACAGTGAACATTCATCCGCTACTCTATCATCCCTCCCACTAAGTTAACCCCAAATCCTCGCTCCATTCTTTTTATTTCATGAGAGCGTGAGTCCTTTCATTCTTGTATTCCCCCTGTCCTACCTTCCCCAAAGAGACGGTTTTTCCCCGAGTTGATTGTTTCCGCCCATGCTCCGACGCAGATGACGCACTCTTTTGAGAAATATGGGCAGACTGCTACTTATTTCTCAGAAGAGTGCGGAAAAGGGGGATTCACAGTAAATAACTTGTTGAAAGTTTTTGAAAAATCAAAAAATATTCAAGCAAGTTAGAAACCACAGATAAGTCCATAAGAGCAAGAAGAGCCATAAAAATTGCTAAGGATGAACATTTGAACTGTGCTCTTTACCAATGGCTTGTACGAATACGAAGTGTGGTGATCCCAATTGTTGACTCATGATTTCAAAAACGGCAGTAGAAATGAATACGAATATTGACGGTGACATCTTTTTTTAGTTTCTTGTTGCTTTGCTTTGTTTTGTTTTTTTATCAGAAATATATATATATATGCTCATATGATTTTAAAATAAAAGCCTGTGAACTGACAAATAATTATATTTACTTTCACTAGATGGAAGAAAAAGCTGCAGAGGAGGCCCAATATTTCAGTATATGAGCCAAATAACATGACGAAAGCTCTATCGGGACATCTAGCTTATGGCTCAGGAAAGAATTCTTTTGTGGATGATGACCAATGCCACACATTAACCGTAGGGTTGAGGAGGTGTCGTTGTACCGCACTTCGTCTTATCCGCTTTTTTTATTAGTATCTGTCATACCTCTGGCCTGGCGAGTTCCGTGTAATCAGGTAATTTGTGTGTTCAAGGAAAAAATAGATACTTTAAATACCAGCAATGCAGCACACATATTCCCATTCTTTTTTTCTGGTTATTTCATCAATCCACCAGACCTCATTCAGGAGTTTCATAGCTTTTTCTTCCCTGTGCAATTCTATTTTTCAATTCCATTATATCTTTACCTTCTTGTGTAACTTTAGCACTTAGGTAATTACAGAAAAACACCAAGGATATCAAGAACATTATTAATAAATTCGATGGTGAATCTGAAAAATTATGTGATTCTAAAGAGAAGTAGAGAATCATTTAGCATTGATTTTGGACAGAAAGAAATTTGATCAAGAGCTCAAAAGGAATCGTAGAATTGAGGAAATCAAATCCTTGAATGTTTTTATGAAAAAAAGGAACCTAAGCATGCTGTGTAGCATTCACTGTTTTATAAGATTTCTCTTTAGTAATGGAATTTTAAACATCTCTCATTAATTATAATTGGTGCCATAATCACCGAGATGTATTTAAGCATTGCTGTCGAAATGTTTTGAAATTCGTCTTTTATTGTTTCTCAAAATGTTTGCATAAAGAGAAAAATGTATAAGAAAGTTTTTATGGATCGTCGCCATTGTCACTCTCCTTCTTTATAACTCAACGCTAGTTTCTCAACAAAAAAGTACATGAAAAAAAAAACAGCCAGTGACGTCTTAAAGATATTCAATTGTGTGTATCGCTTCTAAGTGCATGTCTTGAACAAAAATATATTTTATACAGTAGGCTATGGTATTCGTGCGAGAAACAAATGATGATTATCGCTCTCTTTAAACAATACACAGTACACCCGTTCGGAAAAATACGGAAAAATAGTTTATACCCACATTTCCGCTTCTGAATGTTGTGTAAAAAGAAATTGTAACTATATCGCAGGTGTATGATATTTTGAGCATATTTTCTTTTTTTCATTTTCTTAATATGACACAACAGGCGTCAGCGTAAAGCTGCGTTCTAACACTGGTTTTGGATTTGTGGAATTTCTTGAAGCCTTTCCTTGGTTTGAGTCCACTTTGTGGACAATATGTCGCAACAATTTCTTATATAATTCACACCTTTCCTAATAATGGACGTAAAATTTGTAACACACTTTTCTCCATACTTACTTTTTTAACACTCTAGTTCGAAAATACACTTTACCCTTAATTCTGTCGGTACGATGAATGTTTTCCGTAAAATTTGCGAACCTGTGTAAGTCAGATTTTTGCCGCCAGTGATCGTTAGCGGTAATTAGTATTTCCGGCAGTTTTACTAATCGTACGGAAGATATTATTTATATATTTTTTTCTTATGCTGTTTCACTTATCATAAAAAAGTGGTATTTACGAAATGCCCAGTTTTCTCACCCGATAGGTCGTAAGAGCATTTTTCAGTAATGCACATCTCAATTTTTGAAAATATACCTTAAATGTTAGTTTCATATAGTAAAGTGCTCAAACAAAGTGCTGTTTGTAACTGAGATTTCGATACTGACTTAGTTCCTGATTTTTTGTCTAATGAAGTATTCTGAAAAATATTCGACTTGAAGCCTTTAGTAAATTGTTGTAAAAATATGGTACTTCAATATTATACACTGCCGGACAATTGCTAAGGACGGATGACAATAGCAACGATAGCAACCATAAAATGGAAGGCAGGAAAATGTGGAAATTAGCATAAGTGCGGGATACAGTAAGACGTGTTGTGCGTATGCAAATTTTGGATTGCCGAACTTGTTCGTGACGTCATAGCGCTGATAAGAGATATAAAGGATTTGACGCGTATTGACCGTTGTCGTTCAAACACAAAGTTGAAAGGGAAAGAATCAATTGACGAACTTGCAATTTTCAGTATGTCTTCCCGACATCACCTAGATGATTTTACGCGTGGCCATATTATTGGCAAGATTGAAGAAGGGCGAAAAATAACAGATGTTGCCAGGGAGTTCGACGTCAGCCACAGTGTTGTTTCAAGGCTTTGGAAATCATTTCAAACAAATGGAGAGTGTAGCAAACGTCACGGGGGAGGTCGTGTTCGCAGTACGACACCTGCAGAAGATCGGTACATAGTGCTATCAACAAAAAGACACCGGCGCAGCACAGCTAGTGATATAGCAAATCAGTTTATGGCTGCTACTGGAAAGCGGATCTCCCGAAAAACTGTCGCTAGACGTTTGCATGAAGGAGGACTATACGCCCGCCGTCCTGTTGTGTGCATCCAATTGTCCAGACGTCACCGTACCGCCCGTTTGCAATGATGCCATCAACATTGCAATTGGACTGATAACGACTGGTCTGCTGTCCTCTTCTCAGATGAGAGTAGATACAGTCTATCGTCTGATTGTCGACGACAACTGATCTGGCGTGATAGTGGTACTGCATATTGTCCAGCAAACATACAGGAAAAGGACCGATATCCGACATGTAGTGTCATGGTATGGGCTGGCATCATGATCAATAACCGTACGTCCTTCTATGTGCTTCCAACTGGGACTATGACTGGCCAACGATACATTAACGATGTTCTGCTACCTCATGTTCGCATGTTCCGTGGTGCTGTCGGTGATAGATTCATTTTCATGGACGACAACGCAACATGTCATCGAACAGTCGCTGTCCAGGAGTGTCTTGAGAGCGAGGATATTCAACGCCTCTTATGGGTAGCACGTTCTCCAGATCTGAATTCCATTGAAAATGGGTGGGATGCTTTGGGGAGGAGTCTTGCTGGTCGCCAATGCCCTCCAATAAACAAGGACACCCTCACCCATGCACTGACAGAGGAATGGGATGAATTACCCCAACAGCTGCTTGATAATGTTGTGCAAAGCATGACACGACGTGTGGAATCTTGCATCGCCCTCCATGGTGGCCATATCCCGTATTGGCATCTTACGCCGGAACGCCTGCGAACGGTAATTGCATTTTTTTCACGTTTACGTATTCTGCACAAAATGGTCTGTTTGTCCCTTGAACACGTTCCAAAGCCTTCTGGATTTCAGAACACAATAAATTGTCTTTCTTGTAATGTCCTGGCATTCTGACATTATTTTAGTTCACTTGGCATCCAACCACACTTACTTTTTTATGCGCTATATAGCCGTTTATGATCCGTCCTTAGCAATTGTCCAGCAGTGTATAACAAAAAGTATCATATTCACAGGAGCTTATGTGTAGCTTAAGCCTTTGACTAGGGTTTCATTAGAAAAATTACTTAAGCTGATATGATAGTAAATGTAGAATTCATCTGAAAGTGACTTACTGCATCTTAAGTCTTACGAATAATGCGCAGTGGTGAAGGTATCTTTGGGCGACTCGCATCTGGCGTATCTGTATAAGGAAATCATTTCCTTCGTTGGTTTCCTTACATGACGTTACTACTATCTTGCTTCTATTTAGTGGTATTAGATCATTTCTTTGTGATCGAAAATCAATTTTTTATTGTGACTGGATAAGGAATACTACTGTAGTGAAAAACGATAAGCGTCATGAGATAACTATAGTGGCAACAAAATGAATATTGCTGTGTGTTATTTGTTAGCAAATCTAACGACCCCCATTTTTTTCAATTATTTCGTAAGAACGATGCCTAATTGTGTCGTTGCTCTGTGCCTATCGGAGAATAAGAAAACAAAAGGAACTGGGATTATTCATCAGGCATTCCCAAAAGATCGGCTATTGCAAACATCTGGCTACTGAAATGTTAGCGAAAAGATGTTGTCAATTTGAAACATGCCAGAATTTGCTCTAAACATTTTACGGCAGATGATGAACGTGATTTAAAAAAACAGTTTCCGAATCTTTTTATATGAATTCGTTCTGAAGAACAGATGGAGCATTTCTTAGTGAATATTAACCTATGTTGAAATCTAGTGGTCAGTTTTAATGTTTCAATAGTTAACTGATATTGGGCATGTATATATTGAATAAAACGAGCTCGTTCGTCCGAAAGAGGTCCAGGTTCGAACCCCGGCTTTGCTCGGATGTTGTGTTTGCCTTACAGCCCTGGCTCTGTCCCTTTCCTGGAACCAGTGGGCCTAAATTAGGGACGGGCGATTGCTTATAGCCCATTGATTTGCTCACGGTGGTCGTAAAAACTTCCAATAAAAAAATTATAAACAAGACGCTAAGCGTTCGTTTAAAATCCATCTAAAACAGATATTAACTGAACCTATCTTCATGCTCAATAATATCAAGGTCCGGTGAAATGCTTTAGTTGTTATTTTAACGGATAGGAGCATTTCTCAGTGAATATTAACCTATGTTGAAATCTAGTGTGATCAGTATTTTAAACAAAAACGTTCATTCATTACAATAAAAGTGAAAACATACAAGTTGAATCACCAAAGGTATTGCGATTTTTTAAATAAACTTGTATTCAACATTGTCTCTCTTGAAAAATATAACATTTTGCCGACGTTTGCTTATATAAAACCTTTAGATTTAAACTTGAATTTGAGTTATGAAATGTAAGATATTGCCCTGAATACAGAGCATTTTGTCCATTTTTGGCTTGGTTTAGAATATCTGTGTTTAGAAATCTTATAGGCTTATTTTATGACCAAAAATCTACATCCCGATTAGGACACGAGAATCTGTATGCTACCAAATTATTTTACGCGCTCCATAAAATCCTCAGAGAAAGCTGGGTTGTCATTAATAATATTTAATTTCATTGCATAAGTTTACGCGACATACAAAAATTTGCAATGCAGGCTTTCCTGGGTTCCTAAGTTCTCGTTCAAAGTCTGCATCAATTAATTTTAGAAAAACCTACGGTAGTGCGTGATTAAAATTGGGAAGGTATGGAGACAACAGAAAAATATTTCAATTCATTTAAATGATAACGCTTATTTTAACAGCTATTAACGTGCAACGACGAAGGTATTATTTAATAAATTTTCCGTTGAACAATGCACCTTTTCTAAATATTTGGATACAGACGACATTTGAAATACATCGCTCGGTAACATGAACGCAGGATGTACACTGAGAAAAACAAAATAGTTTTTGAAATTCACTTAAATGTTGTTTTTGAAAGGTGAGCCGATTGATGTGTCGGAAACACTTCCAATGGCCCAGCTGTTTGTTAACTAGGTTTTCAAAGGACTTTTTCTTAAATAATCTGTATTGAATAGAGGAATTTAAGCACATTATTTTGTTTTCGAACTTTGATGAGCGATTTCATGTTGTAAAACACAGCATATTTTTATTCACAAAAATGAATTTTAGACTGACCTAAAAACCCGTTTTTTAGTACTTCTGTATATAAATCTGATTAATGGTATACTGAATAATGATCTTTGCTTTACAGAGTTCAGAACTATTTATCTGAAAAGAAGATTATTTACACTAAGTATCAACACGACACGCTAAAAAAATATGGAAGTTTTAAAATGAGGTTAAAATGATGGTATTATTTACAAATGTGGGAATTGTTGTTTATTTGCAGAAGAATCATCGTGCGGCCCAGAAACAAATAAAATTAAATTCCAGAGTTTTACTAAGTCTCCTGGAAGTGCCTACACTCCTGATATCAAATTTTCCAAAATATCTTTCGATTAAAAACTTTTACTGAGTTCAGACCGGAATAAACTGGCAACTGCTTGTGAGACAAAATCGGAAGAAACCAGAAAGGTGAATGTATGTGTTTTCAAACAATGTAGTCCAAAATTACCAGCGTTTGTTAAAACTTCGTTGCGAGAGGTTTCAATGTGCTGTACGGTATTCTGTTTGCAGACGAGATGAATATAAACACCTTGCAAAATTAGCACAGTGCCATCTAAAGATTTAATTGGGAGGTGTCATTCTTTAGACTGAAAATTTAGACGGTAAATGTTCTCAAAATAGGGATATAATCGCATACGTCGGAGTGACGAGAAGCTGAAGGATGACGATTTGGCAAGTGAACATATTCACTCATGAGTGAGGTAGATGTTAAACATATTCTGTTATGTTGAATATTTTTTGAACTTTACGAATGTTGTTCAACAAAATAGAAAATGTTTTCAACCCAGCCTTCTCTCATCAAGTAGATAATAACGATGATGCAAGCGACAGACAGGTAATATTGATGATTTTCAAGAGAGTAACTGCTTCTTTATAGCCTGTTGCCATGTGATGAGAAGTGATGGGATAGCAACGGATTTTCATCAAAATGTCAAAGGTTAACTAGGGATTCGAGATGCTAATATTTCCGATAATCTGTCTGAAGGCGGGAAAATAAGATGTCCAAGTAACTGCGGTAACCGGATTCCCGATTACGATATGCTGATTGAGACATTAGCTAGTTTCAACTCACCATGGTGTGTCAGCAGAGTAACAATCAAGTCACAGCACATGCAAATTTCTTTCGAACACATGAATTCAAAGACAAGTCCCTCTAAAAAATGAGTTGTCGAGAATTGGTATGTGTCCAACGTTATATGAATGAACAGTAAGCACTCAGTTAAAAGATAATGGCTGAATTTAAAAATTGGGATGATACCGCAATGCCGTTAATTTCAATGTCGTGTCCAAAACGTTCCACGCATGCTGGCTCGTGAGAAACAATGACTGATGGAATAATAATAACAACGTTTGGTGCAATGAAATGTTCATTATACAAAGACTATAATTTCGCAGAACGTTTGGCTCCGCTTCCCTAGTACGAAATTTTTCCATTACTACTATACTGTGCAAATTAATTGGGACAAAGTAAAAAATCACTCCTTTTTTCAAAACTATGCCTTTATATCATTCTATGCCTTGATATACACTGATAAATAGCTGTATTAGTATGAAGTATGCCCTCATTCAGCAGAAATAACCGATTGAATTCGTTTTGACATTGACTCCACTAATTGAGTGCACATATTTTTGATATCATAAACATGGAACCACACTTTTATAGCATTCGTTATCATGCGTTCTGTGGTCGTAAAGTCCATTTTACCTAAACGTCTCTTCAAAATATTCCACAAATTTTCTATGGGATTTAAGTCTGAATTTGATTTAAGTCTGAATTCAAGCAAATGAATTTGATTTTCCAGCATGAAACTCTTGACCAATTTCGATTTGTGACATGGGGTCAAGTCATGTTTAAATGTCCCGTCAAAAGTTTGCAAGAATGGAACAAGCCTACGTTGTAATATTTCTACGTACTTGGCTGAATTCATCACCTTGAACAGGAACTAAGCTTCCAGTGCCATTTGATGTGAAAAAACCCCAAAACATCTGTTTCAGAGGGTGTTTTACAGTTTGTTTGACATCCTCAGGTCTTAAGGGTTCACAGTTGCTTCGTCTAACGACATTTTCTTGGTAACCTTGCACACATAAATGAGTATCATCGTGAAAATTACCTTTTTCCAGTCGTCAGAAGTCCATGATTTATATTTTTTGGCCCATGCTAAACGTTTTATCTTTATTTTGGCATTCAAATATTGTTTTTTCGTTGGTCTTCTTGCCTTCCGGCCAACTTCCAGAAGCCTACGGCGTACAGTTGAATCACTATCATCACAACCACTAGCCAATAAATCTCTTTGAAGGTTGGTGCTTTTTTTTTCTTTTTTTTTTTTATTTATTTTGCTATTTCTGATTAGACATTTATCAATTAGTGGAGTTGTTTTTCGTTTTCTTCCACATTTACCACTCCTTTTTGGAGACGATGATCCAGATGCATTGGATCGCGTAAGCAGCCTTGATACACTTGGTTTGCCTACACCAACTGCAGAAGCGATATATCTCACTGTCATATAAGTGTGATCCTTCAGAGCAAATATTTTTTGCACGCTTCCTTGGGGAAATATCCATTTTTCAATACACGAAAGCAACACGTACTCACAGAGAGCAAAGACTAACATCTACCTGTCACACACGAAAGCTCACAACTGAAGCTGAAGTGCCTATTTCCTGTTTAAAACCGGTCAAACCACATTCTTACTATCAAGTTCTAGCAGTCACATCCTCTCACAGCTGATAAAACCGATTTAAGAGGGTTTCCGACATCAACTGGCAATCACATTACAATTCTGAGAATAAAATAGCTTGTCTCAATTAATTTGCACGGTATAGTAGGTACCTACCGAAGTTGCAGCACATGCAATTTCCTTTCGACCACATGTGTTCAAAAACAATTCAGAGCTTTTGCTCGGCTTGCTCAGTACGAAATGATTCGTCCTGAGGAAGCCAAGCCAAAAGCTCTGCGAAACTATAGTCGATGTATAATAGACATTTTATTGCGCGAAACGTTGTCATTCTTATTCTATCTTAACAACGCAAGCTTAGTAGTCAAAAATTATATATAATGACTGGTGATTGTTTGAATGTCTCGCTCTCTTTTCAGCACTTTCTAGAAACATGGCAGGGTTTTAAAAGCTCAATAGGGGAGCTCTGGAAGGAACGGTGAAAGAACTCACAAGAAGGAATGATTTAAGACATCACTCTCACAATGACTGTGTACCATGGTTACATGCCTTTTATCGTTGTAGTGAGAAATTTCAACTAAATCTTCTCCTTGATGTTATATTTGAAAAATTACAACCTTTATTTTTAAGACCGATGGCTTATACATTTTTGACCATATTTTCCATGAATGTCATGGCCTCATTTCACAGCTTATCGCGCGTTTTTTTCCTTGGTTCCAAAATACTGTTTTAAAATTAATCAAGTTTGTTCATTTTTGTTGAAATTTAGAGTCAAATCGTTATTTACAGCAGTAAGAGCATCTATCGCATATAGTAAATTTAGAACTTTAGTCTTTGTCAATTTGCTGTACTGTTATTGTAACTGGTGTCTAAGTGACAGATTATAACAGGACAAGGTTATCTCTACCAAAGCGTGGGTCTCTTCAATATACACACATGTATAATAACTACATATTAAACTTTATATCAGTGTTTTACTGCTTCCTCTTGTTTCTGATTTGGATTAAGAACATCAGCTATTAATATTGAAAGAAATATATCCTTTTTAAAACTAATTCTTTCCTGAGACACTGTGATTTTCTGTTACGCGCCGTATATGAAATCATAGAAAATCAATTGATAAACTACGCCTAAACTCTGTGCGAAACATTCGTCCTTTTTAGTTATCATCGCTTGATTTTTCATGCAAAAATATTAAGAATATGTAGCTAATGTCCTAATATTCAAGTGGAATTAATCCAGCTTCTTGTGTGACCAGCAACATTATAGGCTTTTTGTTTATATAATTGAAGACAAAGACTAACAAGAAATATGACACCGAAGTCTCGGGTGTAATGAGCACGTCTTTTGAATCCGGTCAGAAGCAAATATAAATTGATAGAAGCTATGCAAAATCAATCGAACCAGTCTGGAAAAAAGTAGTATTTCACCGAAGAAATAAGTTTTTCAATCGGGTTTTTAATCCCGCAGATACTGCTGTAAGAGAAATGGTAATCTTATGCCCCCTGGTTGTTTTTTTTTTGATTGGAGGTTTAACGACCACCGTGAGCAACTCAATGGGCTATAAGCAGTCGCCCGTCCCTAATTTGGGGTCACTGGTTCCAGGGAAGGGAGAGAGCCAGTGCCGTAAGACAAACACAACATCCATGCCTGACCGGGATTCGAACCCGGACCCTTTACGGACGAATGATCAGAGGCCAACGCCTTAGACCACTGCGCCACCGGGGCGGCCCCCCTGGTTGCAGACTTATGAGTTAAGAAAAATTTGAATTAATATGAGAAACATTTGGCAGCGGAAACGCTCTCCAACAGAGAAAGCATTTCTCAAATCGGACTCTTCGGAGCAGAGATATGGACAAATATAAGATGCGCATCTACGCCCCTACCGGGAAAAAGGTGCATTATTTTAGAAAGAAAGTATTGTAAAAAGGTTTTTCGATGTGAGCAGTATGGGTCGAAGAAAAAGAAAATATTCGAGCTTTCAGGAACTCAGATTTTGCTGCAAATACACCAGATGCAGAAACTAACACTTATTCTCCCTGGTGGCCAAACCATTTTTTACCAAATATCAGAAGTTATATGAAAAAAAATTTCCATGAGGAGGTGCATGCAATACAGAAATACTTTTTCAAATAGGAGTTTTAGAAGCAGAGATATCGGTAGAAACACAATTTACATTTTCGCCCCCTAGCGGAAAGTCTGTGATTAACTTGAAAACTTTAAACTAACATGAAACACATTTCTCATCAGAAACACTATCCAACAAAGAAGCATTTTTTATTCGGACTCCTAGAAGTAGAGATATTGACAAAAATACGATATACGTCTAAGCCCCCTGGCGTAGAAACCATGCATTAGTTTAAGAAGAAAATATTTCTAAAAGATCTGTCCTCCTGAGCAGTATCGGTTCACAAAAGAATTTTTTTCAATCGAGATTTTAGAAGCTCTAATTTTGGCTGCAAATACATCAGAAACGGAAATTAAGTTTTACGCACCTTGGTGGCCAAACCATTTTTCACCAAAAATTAGAAATTATGTGCAAAACATTTCCCATCAGGAGCTGTATCCGGTGCAGAAAGAATTTTTCAAATAGGAAATTTAGAAGTAGAGATATCGGGAGAAACGCAATGTACCTTTACGCAAATACATCAGAAATTCTGCCCGGGCCCCTCAAAAGTTCCACGAGGTTCTTGTCTGCACTCATGGAGAGGACGCCAAAGAAAAGTCACACGCAGAACAAAGCTATGTGTCTTATACCTGTTCCGCTAATACGCAGGTTCTTTCCTACTACAGTAGTTCCAGTATTTAAGTAATTTTGCACCAGGCCCTACAAAAGTTCCTTATGGCACTTGGTTACACTCATGGAAAAGACGCCAAAGATGAGTAAAGCGCAGAAGAAAGATATGTATCTGATGCTTGTTGAGCTAATACGCAGGTTCTTTCCTACTACAGTAGTTCCAGTATTTAAGTAATTTTGCACCAGGCCCTACAAAAGTTCCTTATGGCACTTGGTTACACTCATGGAAAAGACGCCAAAGATGAGTAAAGCGCAGAAGAAAGATATGTGTCTGATGCTTGTTGAGCTATTACGCAGGTTCTTTCCTACCACAGTTGTTCCAGTGCTTCAGTAATTTTGCCCCGGGACCCGCAAAGGGTCCATCCGGCCCTGGTTTGCACTCATGGAGAAGACGGCAAAGGAGAGTCATGCGCAGAACAAAGCTATGTGTCTGATATTTGTTGCGCTAATACGGTAGTTCTGTCGTACTACAGTAGTTCCATTGCTTAAATAAATTTGCTCCTTGCCCAGCAAAAGTTCTATTCGGCCCTATTTGCACTCATGGAGAAGACAGCAAAAAACAGTCACGCGCAGAACAAAGCTATGTGTCTGATATTTGTTGCAATTAATCAGCAAGTTCTCTCCTACTTCAGTAATTTAATTCCTTAAATAATTTTCATTTAGACTATTAAATACGATCACAAACTGATGAAATATACTTAGCTTCATTTAATATATTGAAAATGAAGGAAAGAAAATATAAAAATTTTCTTCTGTTCGTTTCCTATTGTAATTTGAGAAGAAAGGTAGGTGATAGAAATTTGTCCGAAAGAGAAATGCAGACATACTTACAGCAATACATATTCCATTTTTCCTATGTTCTTTTTAGGCTAGTCTTAAGAATATATTAATACTAGTGACTGAGTGGTGCAAAAGCCTTAATCTAGTAAGAGAAATATTTTTCACAGTTTTCAAGAAAGTAATGATAAAATTGCACCATTCTCTCATGCTTTATGTATTCTGTCGAAAGGATATAGAGAATGTGTAAACATATTATATTAACAAAGCGCACGTCCAGGTTTTGTGAGCTGCCACTTCATGTTCGATCACATCAGCTGCTGTCTTATATGCTTGGGAGTAAGGAAGTTTTACCAGAATATCTTCCAAGGTTGTCAATATTGATTTGTTTAATTCTTCATTTTCAAAACGAGCAACACATATATCAGTAGCTGCCGACGAATCTTTAAAGTACAATTGTCCGTGTGAAGGGTTTTCACCAGTAAGTGGTAACAAATCCGAGATGTACTAATGAATCTGTCCGTGAATTTTAATGCAGTTCGGACAATTGCCAGGAATCTCGTTTTCTGTGGCGCAAAGGGAAGCGAAGGATATCTCACTATTGTATTTCCTGATGTTTTGAAAAAAATAAGGACGGTTCAGAAGTCTTTCACCCACGTATTCATTTGCAGTTCTGTAAGGGAAATAAGGCCGTTATGACAATAGGAATTAAAATGACCATTAGCTTCTTCATTACCGAAATGCAAAGCGTAGCAGTACGCACACTCAACATACATTGCGCACAAGCTGCGCTAGTGTATGGGAGTTTTGTCCCATAAAGCGCTTTTTGGAAAGATAGATTCCCGTGTGTAATATAACGATCATTATATGCGCTTTCGAAATTACTTCCTCACGTACATTACGAGAAACACGCCCTCATTTGAATTGCCACCCTTGAATCCTCCTCATAATCATAGTTTCTGTTCTCACTGTAACACGGTTTACAATTCTGGAAGCATGTGTAGAAGAGTTGTACTGGACGGCTCAATGCTCGCTTACACCGGAATACGCCCTCTCCCAAGGTCGTATGACGTCAGAGCTGGCACGATGTACCTGTCTGACCCCGCGTTTCTATGAGAAGAAGTGAGAGTACTTAGTGTATAGCAGCCAGCTGATTAAATTTAGAAGAAAACTTTTATTTTCCCCCGATTCTTTGGATCAGAATCTGTGAAATAAGCTATGCCCAAGGTCATACAACGTACCTATATTCCGCTATTTTGTGCGATACTACGAAATTATATGTAAGATTTGACACAACGCATGCAGATGATCGTCATTGACTTATTGCTAAAAACTTCTAGAAAACCATTTACGGAAACGTAAAGGCGATGAACCTCGTTTCTAAAGTTGTTTATATTCGAAAAATGGAAAAGAACTGCTTTTTAAATTAGAAATTCTTCTGTTTGTGTGCTTGGAGATCCATCAGTGCACCAGTCATTTAAATCAAATGGAAAAATAAATTATTGATTCGAAAAGTAATCTCTTTTTCATAAAAAATGAACCGTATATATAATTGTAGTAATCGACATGTAAAGCACAAAAAAAAACATGAAAACGTATATTTTTATCAAAATATTTTATTTAATATCAAAGCACAACAGAGTACGTAAAAATGTTTAAAAAGTTATGCACAAACAATGCGTAGCAGTAACATCATATACATGGGCTGTTGCAACTTTCCTTTGAATCTTCAAATTCTGCAAAAATATTATTCGGATCCAGTGCGCTGTTCAACTTTCTCTTAGAGGCATCATGAAAGTAATACCTCTTTCTCAATGACCTTTAAAATGTTGAAGTGATTTTAATGAAACTGGATGTTATACACTAGAGTGCAAAAACTAAGGATGAGACGATTTTTAGAATGTAACGTCGTGCAGAAGTGCTCCACATCAACTCAAATTATACCATAAGATCCCCAAGATGTAAGAATATGGGACAAGTGAGCAAACTGTCCAAACAAGAAATCCAAAGAATATAAACGCACTTTATTGAAAAGGTAGCTTCGAGCATTACTTGACAGAGGACAGAAACGTCCATGTGACAGGCGTCTGCCAAGAAAAATCCAGTCTTTAGTGGGGATATGATAACCCCAAAATGCGTTGCAGGATTTACAACGTCTGCCCAGGCTGAAGACCAAGATGTCGAAGAGCTGTTGAGACATCGCGGCCCATTCCTCTTTTAGCGCCAATCGCAGCTGCGGAATCGTTGCTGGCGGCTGGTGACGTGCTGCCAAGCGTCTCCCGAGAAGGTCCCACGCGTGTTCCATTTAATTTAGGTCCGGGGACTTTGCGCTCCAATACATGCGTTGAATATCTTCCCTCTCTAACAGCTCGACGACATCCACTGTACGATGAGGTGTAGCGTTGTTGTCCATGAAGAGAAACTCAGGACCCACAGCACCTCTAAACAGACGCACGTGAGGCAGGAGAACCTCGGTACAATAGCGGACACCAGTGACTGAACCTCCTTGGAAGATGTGGAGGTCAGTATGGCTACCAAGCATGATAGGGCCCCAAACGAGAACTCCGACACCTCCAAACTGGTCCCTTTCGATGATGTTGGAGGTGTGATTTGGTGTTCCCTGCGCTCTTTGGATGTGTATACGTCCAGAATCACTCGTCAGACTAAATCGGCTCTCATCCGTTAAGAGAACTCGACCCCATTGCTGATGTGGCCAGTTCTTGTGTTCCTGGCACTACAGAAAACCCCGTATCCCAGGAGCAGGCGTTAATGGCACACACCGTACTGGTCGTCGTACAAATAGACCACCTTTGTGCAGCCTCCTGGCCACGGTAAAACGAGGTAACGGACGTCCAGTTGTCTGCTGCATGTGCCTTGCGATTTCTCCCGTTGTCTGCCGTCTGTCACTTCTGGCCTGTAGGAAAATATACCGGTCGTCCGCTGCCGTGGTTGCTCGTGGACGACCACTGCTAAACTCTCGGACAGCTGTTTCTGTCGTTTGAAATGCTCTACAAGCTCGTGAAACGATAATGTGAGTGATCCCGAACTCCTCGGCCTCACTAGTCACACTTCGACATACTTCCAACTTTCCAATGACGCGACTTCGAGTAAAGTCATCCAGATGTCGTTTACTGGATTGCCTGTTGGCAATATCGCACGGTAGCAGCAACTCGACGCCGTTCAAACCGACGTACACCGTGCAATAGCTTTCACCGAATTGCTGAACGTACACCGCCCGTGTGCTTTATATCCTTCCGACACCCCCCCCCTACGTCATGTTTCATATATGCGCATGCCCTACCGTACCGGACCCTAGTCAATCTCCTGAGTTGTCATTCGGTCCGTTCTGCCTTTTCGTTCCGCTGCTGTGCTAATTGCCCTCTTCGTCCTTAATTTTTGCACACCAGTGTGTGATATGTTAACAATGTGGGAAACAATTTTTTTCGAAATCGGAAACAAAATATGATAAATTGTAGAGAAAAGCAGCGAACCTTGAATTCCAGGAAAAAGAGAGATGTGACGCTCCAGAAATCCACAGAAAACTCTTGGCGGTGTTTGGAGCTGTCCCAATCGATATCATTAATATCCGAAGAAAGAAGAAGCGCTTTTCGATACTAATAAAGTTAGGTGTTTGACAAAAAACGGAGTAGAAGGCACATAGGTGCAGTGACAGATGCCAACAGGCAACGACTGAAAGACCTCGTCACTGCTGATCGTCGTGTCACCATCCAGGAATTGTGTGATACAATTCATTGTAGTCAACGTGCTTTGGAGACATTAATTAGGGATCTGGGCTACAGAAAAATCTGTTCAAAGTGTATCCCCAGAAAGCTAACACTTGAGCAATGTGAGCAAAGGATGGACATGGGCCGGAACCTCTTGGACTGTTATTAGGTGGAGGGTGAGTTCTTTTACTTAAATGTAATGATGTGGGTAAAACGTATGTTTCATTTCATGACCCAGAAACAGAGCGTTCCTCCATTGAATTATACCGCGCATTTTCACCTCTACAGAAGTAGGGGAAAACAACTCGTTCCTTAGGGAAAGTGATGGTGGCAATTTTCTGGAACAAACGCGGTGTCATTTTGACTGATTTGAACGGTGTGCAACAATAAACAGTGATTACTATGTGCTGATATTGAAGAAGCTATCAGAAGGAAAAGTCATGACATTCCACTTCATAGTGTTGTTTTACACTATGATAACGCACGTCCCCACACCTCGATGGAGACTTCACAACTGTTGCCCAAATGGGATGGATGGTGATGCCTCAACCCCCTCCAGTTCTGATTTGGCTCCCTCACACCTTTTCCTGTTTTCCCCTTTGAAAAGTACCCTTAATAGGGAACGTATCGATTGGGTGACAGATATTAAACTGGCTGTGAACTTATGTATGAAACGACAGCCTCAGGAATTTTTCCAAAAAGGATTTTACCAATGAGTTGGTTTAAAGGTGGCGGAAATATATAAAAACCGATGGACAATACTGTGAATAGGCTAGTATAAAGTCGAAGTATTTGTGCAATACTTTGAATAGGCTAATATTAAGTCGAAATATTTGGGCAATACTTTGAATAGGCGAGTATTAAGTCGAAGTATTTGGGCAATACTTTGAATAGGTCAGTATTATTAACAATATGTCGAAGTATTTTGACGAAAATTGCACATTTTTCCTTCTTCAAATAAGAAACTTATGGAGAACGGGGCATTACTTCAGGATGTCTTTTGTACGTTGGCCGAAAAACATATGGAGAGCATCTTTAGGTGTAAGTCTTGTGGAAGGATTTACGTCCAGCATCCTTTGTAGAAGGTCAACACACTTCTCTCTAGCAAATAAGTCAATCTTAGGGTGAATGCCAAATCTTACAGCCGTTACGGTAGCATTGATCTAATAAAGGAGAAACAAAGGGAAAATACCCGTGATTACAAATTTTCATACATACTTGCAGAACATTACTTAACGAAATATAATTATAAATCACAACATTCATTTTCGTTATTTATATTTTTCTAAAAAAACATGTGCATATGAGAAATGGTAAAACTCCTTATAGAAAACTGTACTGCATGGTCATGTATTTCATGTGATGCGTCTCATGTAACTCAATGTTATAAAAAAAGTTTCAGGTTCGTTTTGGCATCCCCTGAGAGATTATCTGTATATCAGTTCAGCAGTTTTTAATCAGAGATCTCGAATATATTCTCGAAATACTTACATCCTAAATGTTTTAATTTTGCTAACCATTTAAGTGAATAGGAAGAATTATTTTTTATGACTTTGTGTCACTTAGGCTTTCATAAAATGCCCAATTTCAAGAAATATGCTTTTTACCCTATGCGTACGCAACATACTCTACAATCCTAGCACGTGATGTTTCAGCATTGACTAAGGCATACTTACAACTAGTGATTAAACAAAAATACTTTTCACTTTCATTTCTCTCAAAAATCTACGTCCAAAACAGATGGTCATGTTCAGAAAAATGTAAATACTGACTTGCAAAACAACTAACGGTACACTTCGTTATGTATACATTCAAACTAACACAAAATGTGCAAAATAAATTTAATTTCCATTCACACGGTATTTTTTGCCAATTCACAGTTTTTTAAAATTTCTTACCACTTTTTTTTTCTTTTGGAACGTAATTTGAAAAAAAAACAGGGTTTTAAAACGTCTGTCGAAATTGTACCTAATCATTAAAATATATTATTTTTGAAAAAAATTACTGAAAATTTAAGAAATTTTTAAATACATTCCTAGATCCATGTTACATATAAAGTGTATCTCATTTCGGAACCGTAAGTACGACTCATTTTTGGATGTACTGTAATTGTTCTTGTTTTGCTTTCATTGTGATAGATTTATAATGGATACAGTTGTCGAGTCAAAAATATGGCTTCTGACATTTCTTCTAAGTTGGTTTCGGCTTCGAATCCCAGTGAGACATGGTCACTGTGTCTGCCTTACGGCACTGGCTCTCTCTCTTCCATGAAATCAGTAACGTTAAGTTAGGGACGGGCGAAAGCTTACTGATCGTCAAGTTGCTCAGTGTGGTCATTAACCTCCGAATGAAAAATGTTACCAATATTTCCTCTGCAAACAATTATCTTCCTCTGTGCCTTTACTTAACAAATGGTTTGCACTGTTACGATGACTTGAAACAGAGCATTCACAGTTCACATTTTACCTGGCTACGTGTTTGAACTTCTTAAAGTGTGTAATGTTTCATAAATCGCATTATTATTAGTAACATTTTTGACTACACTGTAATCAAAACTTTCGTTTGAGTTTCTCTCTTCTTTTGTAAATTTAGTCCCTTCTTTTTATCATGTGCTGTACTTGACGTCACGTATTTCCGATTGACCACTTGGAGTTTACAATCTATATGTAATTATCAGGCAAAAATCCATTTATGGAGCGTTTTACGAGGATCATAACAAAAGACTTGCACACGTTAATCGAAAGCGGAAGCGGGTGATGCATTCGGGAAAATTACTGCGTCTTTTCATGGTCAGATTGTCACCATCGCAGTGGGGCCATTACGGCGCGCTGCCATTTGCTGTGTGGGTGGAAGGATTTGGAAGTGAAAGCTTGCAGCTCCTGAAGGTCAGTTATGGCGTTAGACCAGCACTCGTACGTGAAAATATTAGCTCTGCGGGAAAACACTCCGACACGAATTCACTCTGCCTTGCAAGAGGTATGCGGGGAAGGAACTCTTAAGCAGAATTTCTCGCTCGGCATCAGTCTTTTGGGAGGGCCGAAGTTGCATCGTGGTGTCCACCGGTCAGGCCAACTTCAAACGGCGACAGAAAAAGCATCTCTCACCATTTTTGCAACGCTTCTCGAAGAGAATCCCGTTTGACAGTCGAGAAGATTGCTCATTAGGCAAATTTGTCCACCATGTCTTTTCGCCGGATTCTGACCGGCTCATGGGTAAAAGAATAATCACCGCATTCCCGGTGCTGTATCAACTCACCCCTGAGCAGACGACAGCCAGGGTGAGCATCACACAGGATCACCACCACATGTTCGAAAGGGAGAGTGACACATTGCTGAGCAAAATTGTCGCAATTGATGAGACTTGGACCCGTGACTTTGTGCCGGAACTGAAGTCACAATAATCAGCGGAATGGAGGCATCAAAGTTCCCCACGCCTATCAAAGTGTCATCGGTAACAATTAAAAGTGAAGCATATGATGATTTTTTTGTACTATGCCCAGAGTGTTGTGGTCTCCGATCGACTGCTGGTAGGGCAAAATGTCAACTCACAATTTTATCGTGACATTCCGATGATAAAGTTGAGACCAAAAATTCGTCGAATTCGCCCCCAACTTGTTGGAAGCGGGAGCAATATTGCATCATGACAACCCTTCGTGTCATGGCGCGGCGTACGTACGGGGACTTTTGTCTAAATATGGCTGGGAAATTTCATCCCACGCAGCCCTGAGCTCAGTCCACCTGACTTTGATATTTTCCTTAAGTTAAAAAATCGGCTCCGTGCCATTCACTGAGAATCGATGGAATTACTATAATATACTAGAAATATAACGACACTTGATTCAACAGAAACACAGAAAAGGCAAGACATGTTAAAGTAATAAACGTTAAATTACACACAAAACAACGCAGACTCAACACACAGTTTGTTGTAGTACAGGTGCAACTAACCCGGCGAGTAGTCTACCGTATACATTGTTCGAAATATGTTCCACCAGCGATGATGCACATTTGAACTGGGGACAGAAATGTATCTCGAAAAGCACGCATCATCTTAGGGGTTACAGAATTACAGGCCCTGACGATGCGTTCATTTAAATCTGCATCGCTGGGAAGTTCCATAGGGTATACTTTGATTAATCAGGCATCACCAAAAGAAGTTCATCGATGTCAGGTCGGGTGACCGTGGCGGCCATTCTATACAACCGCCTTACCCAATGACATTGTTGCCGAACGTGCGAGATAAGAACGAGTGAACTGGTAAGGTTTTCTGGGAAAGACAGCAGTATGTTGAAATCATATGCTGGGTAACGAATTCAAAAGAACATCACCCAACCAGTCTCTTACTGGACCACATAACAGCTGCAAGTAACGCTGACCCGTGCAATTTCCCTCAATGCACGCAGGTCCAATTACGGATGTTTGCCACATTCCACATCACACATTAAGTGACCATATTTTTCAAATATGAGAAAGATCAATAATCATGTGACATTTAACCACAGAATATGGTAGGACTAAACAAAAATGAGACCAAAGTTCCGATTTAGTTAATAGTATGTTAGATAAAAAGATGTGTTAATATATATTATAGAATTTATTTGAAACAGAAAGGGAACAATGAAAAGAAAATAAAAACAAAGAAAAAAAGTTCGGTACAGTGCTGCTGGATATAAGTAAGGCGTGGAATTTTTTCGTAGGAACTACGTTATTACTCAAAAAAGGTCGCTGTCTTAAATTGCAAAATTAAGACTTTCAGCGACATCTAGCGTTACAGTTATAAGGTAAAAACGAAAGTTTGTTACATGGAAATTTCCCCTAACGAGCTTTTATCGTTTAGTTTTACAGTAAAGCTAACTTAACGAAAAAGGTTACAATCAACTAAAATCAGTTAAACAGTAAAACATTATGCATTATAAAAAAATGTAAAAATAACAAAAGTATAAGAGTTGTTCCAAGCCATGCCCCGACGAAAAGATCAAAGAGTTATCCGGCTTCAACGGTCATACAGGGTGGAGAACAGGAGAAATCAACTACTTACTACAGACCTACCAAACCTTGCTACTTAACAGGTTAGATAATCTATCGATTTACGAGACTAACATAAGGTCCTTATACTTTCAAAACTCACAAACAATGCGCATAGCTCCTGGATCACCATTCGTAAGACCTGGTGTTTCACGTCACTCGGAAATCATTCGAAATAATGATTAATTATTAGCAGGTGAGGCGATAACATCCTCCTCCTAGAACTTGGATTTAAAAATAAAAATAAATTCCCCGTGCAGGCTGTCCTGCGCAGCGAACGCATGAAAATAAATTTATTAGAATCTTATTTTTAAGAAAACCTAATTTTCTTCTAGAATATAATTTTAATTGTTACGGAGCATTTCTATATAATCACAATAGGTATTAAAGTTTATAATTTTTACTCAGAACCCGAGACCACATTCTGTCGCGGAGAACCTCATTAGCTTTTTCGCCTTGTAGTGTAAGTGAATCAATCTTTGAGAGCATTACTATTATTGTTATTAATGTGGTATTTAAAAATAGAGCAAATATAGACAAATTATGCTGACCCCCTCCACAGCCGAAATATTACCTAACAATGCCTCTGAAAAAAAATAAAAAAATTACTTCTCTTCGGGATATAGATTTGCACTAGCGAACTCGTTTTTTGCTCTAGGAATTGAAATTTATAAACTGTGAGATGAGAGGTCTTCAAAGCATAAAAGTTGTGGTAGCCTTAAAAAATGCAAACAGACTTACTAGAGACCTGCCTAACAATTTTTATCTAACCAAATTTGCAAGGGATTAAAAAACAAAATAATGATCATGACCCCCTCTAAGCACCGTGGAATACAGGCACCGTTTCGCGGTAGTGTAGGGTACCAAGACAATAAAAAGTAGCAAGGGATGCAAAACTTGCCACGACAAATGCGTATCATGACATTAATTAATGGTAGCAAGGGATACCACACTTCCACGAAAAATGTGTATCAGGACATCGATTAAAGGTAGTAAGGGATATCACACTTCCACGAAAAATGTGTATCACGACAAGCAACTTCAAATGGGATAACGCCTGTTTTTGCTGCAAGAAAACATTTTTTTTTTAGTTTCGCAAAAATAGCATCAATCTTATCATGGAGATGAAAAAGGAAATCCTCTTTTAGGAGGAAGGTCCTTTGTTGGTGCCCTGGAAACATAGAGCATAGACGTTGACATTGATTGAGTCCTGGGAGTCCTGGGAGTCCTGGACAAAATACTCTACCAGACAATATTATAATTTTCTGGACTACGATGGGGTACCCAAGAAGTTTAAAAATTTGTACAACAGTTTTATTTGTGGAGCAGAGCTTGAGTATCTCAAAAGCAAATACATTATTTCATACATATTTAAGTACCTTTTTTGGTTGTAATAAAATCAATGAGAGTTATTTTTAAAAAAAATTAAATTCAAGAAATTATAAATCTGAGAGAAACGTACTGTAAGTATGTCCTTAAGAGATGTCACCACATGCTCTCTGATGTTATTATCCCCATTTTGTTCTATAGTCTAGGCAGAAGAAAGAATAAGAAACGGACATGAATTTTAAAAATACAAGCAATTCACAAGCAAAGCAATCACAATATACAAGCAATCCAATCAAATTATAAATAAAATCAACTCACGTGAGTTTATAAATACATGCATATAATACAAGCAATTGATCACATATAATATGAAACTTATATCCACAGGGCATAATGCAACTTGCAGCAATTTAGTTGATCATACATCTTCATAAATAGAATAATTAGCTTTTCATTCAAATTTTAAATTAGAAAACATATTAGATTTTTCAGTAGTTTTTAGCTTTGTAATAAGCTTTTTACATGACTAACAAAAATGCCGTACACACCAATGAGCAACTCTATTATGACCATCCCCGTAGAGAAATGAGCGCAGCTGGATACCAAACGGAGGCGAGGGATATATTCACACAGCAGTATATATACAAACCGAGGACCAGCTTTCGGTTAGTGTTCGGATTACAAATGGGAAAACTGCCGATTTATCGGAGTTTGTTAATGGGCAAGTTGTGACAGCACGGCGCCAAGGAAACGACGCGGCATGCGGGTTGTTCAGGAGCAGCTGTAGTGCGTACGTATCGTAAGTGGTGCACAGATGGCCAAACGACGAACCGTCGTCTAGCCGTGTGTAATCCGCACTCATTGATTCAAGAAGGCAGCGCAGACTGTTGTGCATTTTTCACAGCGACCGCAGGGCCACAGCAGTTCATCGCGGCCTTCTGCGCATGGGCCCGCGTAGCCGAAAACCCAGCCGAATCCTTATTCTCACTGCACTTCATGCAGCATGAAATGGGCTCGAGATCATCGCGAATGGATTGTGGATGATTGGAAGAAAGTAGCTTGGACTGACGAATCAAGATTTCTGATGCATCACGTAGATGGCCGAGCGCGGATACGTGGATTACCAACGGAGACTATTGCAAATAGAGGCACTGTTGGGGGAAAACAGCCAGACTTCGGGGTTTTATGCTCTGAGCGATGTTTTCCAGGGACACTTTAGGCTCCATCATCCTAATGCACAAAGGACGATCCCTAACAGCTGTAAGGTATCTGGACATCGTTGCGGACCAAGTTCACCCATTCATGGCAACTGTGTTCCCTGCTGGTGATCGCTATTACGAACAGGATAATGCGCCATGCTACACTAACGGAATCGTTAAGGAGTGGTTCGAAGAACATGCTGGTGAATTTCGGTTAATGCCCTGGCCTCCAAATTCACCTGACATGAACCCAATCAAATATTTGTGGTTAGACGTGGAAAAGCGGGTTCACGCTAAATCACCACCATCCCGAAATGTACGGGAAAGGGAGAACCTTCTGTTGGCATTATGGTACCAGATACTCACAGAGTACTTTGTCGTCTTCTCAGCACATTCATGTCTAGCTGAGTGGACGCTGATTTGGGAGGCTATAGGGGGTGTCCTACTTCTTATTAATTTGGCAGTCATTATGCAATTGCTCATCGGTGTATTCTCGCGAATGCGCCGAACGTTTTTGGAATAAATCGTGCTTTGAAAATTAAGGGTCGACATATACGCATGTCACAAAAATTATTGCTGGACTCGGGAATTCTGCCGCGGAATTCGCCGGCGGTTAATTTACGTTTAAGATAGCGTCTTTCCGCCTGATAGTGTTATGACCTGAAGAAAATCATAAAAAAAATGTGAAAAATATTTCGACCCAGAGTAGAATTCCCACGGGAATAGGTGCCGCTAATATGATAGGTGAAAATGCTAATCCTATTTCGAATTGAGATTGAAATTTCTTGCTTCCAATCATGGGATACGTCATTATTTTCCGTGTGCAAGCGCAGGACGCCCTCGATACCACGTAAATCTCTTTAACTAGTGGGGTGGGCCCCAGACAATCATGCGAGCTCCCACGCTTGCTGTGAAAACCCACTTCTTCCGAGTTACCACAGCAAGCGTGGGCGCCCGTGCATGCAAATGCCGTCCTTGGTATTCAATAAAGAAGACATACATACCCAGTCGTATCAGAAAAATATGACCACCCCGGAATTACAGCGTACCCGCCCAGTGGCATCACAAAAAGTACGTTAAAGGTAGACCACACGGAGACATAAGCGACCGGCCAGGATAGGGGAGCCATAGTGCGTTGCGTGAGCACAATGGGCAGAGGTAGTGAATTGACGGACGTTGAAAAAGGAAAGATCATCGGCTACCACGCTAAGGGTGGGAAGCACCTCACAAACAGCGGACTTCGTGGGCTGCTCGCGCGGAGATGTAGTAAGGGTGTACCAACAATGGTTCCCAGCCACAACGAGTACCTCCCGATGTCTTAACTGTGCAGCTACAAAGGCCATCGACCCCCGAGTAGAAAGTCGCATCTGTTGACTGGCGAAGGCCAATCTACGCGCAAGAGTGCAGCAATTGACCACGCAAATGAAAGCTGGTGCACCAAGATGCGTGTCCCGGATAACAGTAGAGGGGATCCTGCTACACATGGGTCTATGGTGTCGACGTTACTTCAAGGCGCTCATGTTAACCCACTTCCATCGGCAACGGCAGCTGCAGTTCGCATTGGACCATCCTTATTGGATAGTGGAAGAGTGGGAAAAGGTTTCCTTCTCCGGGGAATTGAGGTTTCTACTCCCCAGCAGTGACGAACGGTGGCGGATACGGCGATTGACACACGAGAATCAACACAAGTACAGGCCAGCGGTGGCAGCGTGCAGTCTGAGGAATATATTTCACGTATGGCGTGGAACCGATGGTACCACTGGATGGCTCCATGAACGCCAATGGCTACCTGTTTATCCTCGCTGACCACATGCATCTCTTCATGTTGAGGTTTACCCTGGTGGTGATTGTGTTTACCAACAGCAAGATGTGCCTTGGTCACGTCACTAAGGGGGAGCGTGACTAGTTACAAGAACATGACAGCGATGTGTCTGTTCTCTGTTGGTGGACGAAATCATTCGACTTCAGGCACATAGGGCATTTGTGGGACTATTTGGGGATCGACAGGTCTGAAGTTCTAAAGCACAGCCACGTAATCTTTGAGACCTACGTGCACTACTGCAGTCCCAATGGGCACGTGTGCCTTCGACAACCTTCGAACGACTCATTGCGTTCATGCCACCCAATCCTGCCTCTGTCGCTTGGGACTATGCTGGTTATTACCATTAACAGGTAGGTGTTTATATTATTCTGACACGACCGTACAGTGTTTAGCGAAGGGTGGTAACTTCAAACAAGGCCAACACCATCGTGTTTTTCTTGAATGAAAGATCAAATAGAAGTCACCGCTCTTCCACGATTATAAGTGAGTCGCGGAAAAATTCTCAAAATGTTCCTAATCCACGTCAGTTGTCCATTAATTGTTCATTCGCCTCCTAGTTATTCGTTTGGTTTCGGGTTACCATCTTTGGTGAATCCCCAGCATTGTGCGGGGCTCCAAGAGGCTGTCTGGAGGAATTTCAGGCCACTGTGGTGCAGTGGAAGCATGTCCTTCGCGTAACTGGGAGGCCTGGGTTCGATTCTCTGTGGCCGCCGATGATAATTTTTCCGTTATTCACTTATAAACGTGTATAAAGCGATGACTTCTTCTTGATGTTCCTAATCCACGTCATTTGTCCGTATTAATTGAATGAAAGAATTGTAAAATTCAATTTCACCAGAAATAATTATCTATGCTCTCAACAATGCTGCATAAGTGAAGCAATGAATGTTAATGGAGTTATTTGGAAACCCCGACAGTGAATCGTACTTTGAAGGTTTTTACAGAACCTAATATCAGAAATTTGCATAATTCATTTCAATAAGCATCTTTTCTGAAATCTTAAAATTTAAGGTCATCTTACATGCGAGTCAAGGTTTCTAAAAAAATTGAGCGCTTGAAGAAGGGGAGTCGGCTTATGTGCGAGTACATACGGTGATTTTCTTTAATTGGATATGAAATAGTACTTGCTACACTGATTTTCCGTTAAGAATGCCACGGTTGTAGATACTTCGATGATTATGATACATGCATTCATTAATTACAATTACACCCAATTAAATACATTTAAATTTTAAGTAATTCTTAAGTAGGATTTGAATATTGACCTTTTCACCTTATGGGCCGCCTGATTTATTCGCAAAGTACAATCGTGGCCAAAAGCCATGCAGCAGTAGACCGAAAGTAAATTTGTGATGTTTGAAGTCAACTTATACAGCGTAAGAGTAAAGTCAGGAATATATATTATACATCATTGCTAAGGTATTTTATGCTATATTCAAAATAATTTTACAGACTGTTATTACCAGTAATAGAAGTGAAGTTACAACCAAAAATGTGCAAGTGAGGACAAACAAATCCCGTTCTGAAAAAGCGCTCGCGTCCTTCTAGTCCACTATAGCTTTCTCCGACATCCGCTAGTGAGATGCTAAATGATTTAGAATCGTCTGCCGGCTTAGAACAGGGCTTCTTGTAGTCAGTTGACGGACGTTTATGCAGAATTCCTGGTGATATTTGAATTTCCAAATGTCAAAACCCCAAATATTGGTCCTGTCTCTTCAAACCAGGGGAAAAATTATTACTTTTGCAGGAACTTGGATTCAGGAGTCGTATGTGGCTGTGATCATTCCACTGTTTTGCGCACCACTAAAAGAGTTGCAGAAATTGGATCTTTGGGAAACAGAAAATCAACAGGTCAACCAATGCTCTGTACCGAACGTGATGATCGCATATTGATTCTTCTTTTCCTTAAAATCAAGGTTTAAAACAGCCACGGATTTAAGAAATGAGTAGGATAATGAAGAAGGCATTATTGTAACTGCATGTACTGTTCGTTGTAGCCTACAAGAAAATAAACTAACTGCACGCAAACCTTTCCTTACTGAACCACAACTGCTCAAAAGAGTTGCTTGGACCAAAGTACACAACAATTGGACTGTCGATGACTGCAAAAATGTTTTCAGTGATGAAACAACTCTTACTAGTTTCGCTAATAACAATGAAAATAATTATGATCGTCGTCGAGCTGGTGAAAGATATAAGGCATGCTGTACCCAGGCAACCCACATTCAGTGATATTATGGTCCTTTATTTCAGCCAGTGGTGTTGCCGACATTTTTGACGGCACATTGAATGGATCGAATTATACGGATATTTTGGAGTCCAAATTACTACCATCTGCACAAGACATGGGTTTGCGGAATTTTTATCTTTCAGGACCAAAACGCGCCATGTCATCGGTCAAAGTTGGTTGACGAGTGATTTAATGGTAAAGTTGTAAGAAAACTTCAGTGGCCGGCACAGTCACCGGATCTTAATATAATACAGAATATCTGGGTGAGATTGAAGCAAAAGATCCGTCAACAAGGACCCATATCTGAAACAGCATTGAGCCTGTAAGGTCCGTATTACACCGTGTAATCACCAATAGACAACTAGAGAAGCTCATTAGTTCCATGTCAAGAAAGTGCGCGCCGCTCCGGTGGCGCAGTGGTCTAAGCGATGGCCTCTGATCATTCGTCCGAACGGGGTCCGGGTTCGAGTCCCGGTGAGGCATGGATGTTGTGTTTGTCTTACGGCATTGTCTCTCTCCTTTCCTGGAACCAGTGACCCTAAATTAGGGACGGGCGACTGCTTATAGCCCATTGAGTTGCTCACGGTGGTCGTTAAACCTCCAATCAAAAAAAAAAAAGAAAGAAAGTGCGCTTTGTTACTGAGAAACCGTGGTTATCCATTTAAATATTATAGGGTATTTTGCTTGCTAGGAAGTTATTTCAGGTATCCTGCAAGTTTGAATAATG